>CM019702.1:24848622-25333131 GCA_009760885.1 Achatina immaculata | reverse complement strand
TCTATATTGTTGAAAATCTGACCATAAAACAAGAAGAAACTGTTACAGAAATTAATTCGTGGGAAAACTGTTACAGAAATTAATTCGTGGGAAAACTGTTACAGAAATTAATTAGTGGGAAAACTGTTACAGAAATTAATTAGTGGGAAAACTGTTACAGAAATTAATTAGTGGGAAAACTGTTACAGAAATTAATTCGTGGGAAAACTGTAACAGAACCTAACTTGTGCTAGAGTTTGAACCTCCCCCAACTGTCTGACGACTATATCAAGTAACAGATGTCTACTTGCTGAAAGCAAACATAAAGACGCGGATATAACTGTAGCAAAAAGGCAGTGGAAATGGATGGATCATTTTCTCCGACAAGGTCCTAGCACTGTGGCTAAAACAACCACGAATCTGATATGTGTAGAAAGTATGAAGACTGATATCTGCAGGAAGTAGTAAAACTTACATTTGCATGACGTAAGACTGACGTCTGGTGGAAATAAGGCTGACACCTGCAGGAAGACTGAGACGGGCAGAAAGTAGGAACACTGACACCTGCAGGAAGTAGGAAGACTAACACCTCAGAAAGTAGGAACACTGACACCTGCAGGAAGTAGGAAGACTGACACCTGCAGAAAGTAAGAAGACTAACACCTACAGAAAGTAGGAAGACTAACACCTGCAGAAAGTAAGAAGACTAACACCTGCAGAAAGTAGGAAGACTAACACCTGCAGAAAGTAGGAACACTAACACTTGCGGAAAGTAGGAAGACTAACACCTGCAGAAAGTAGGAAGACTAACACCTGCAGAAAGTAGGAGCACTAACACCTGCAGAAAGTAAGAAGACTAACACCTGCAGAAAGTAGGAAGACTGACACCTGCAGAAATTAGGAAGACTGACACCTGCAGAAATTAGGAAGAATGACACCTGCAGAAAGTAGGAAGACTGACACCTGCAGAAAGTAGGAAGACTGACACCTGCAGAAAGTAGGAAGACTAACACCTGCAGAAAGTAGGAAGACTAACACCTGCAGAAAGTAGGAAGACTAACACCTGCAGAAAGTAGGAAGACTAACACCTGCAGAAAGTAGGAAGACTAACACCTGCAGAAAGTAGGAAGACACGCCGACCAGTGATAAACTAACACCAAAAAGAAATTCTTAACAAAGCTGGGACAGCCTGATACACACAAGAGTATTATACGCAAACTGGACTGAGATCATGCGAAGTGGATGGAATTAGCTGCTGCTCTGTAATCAGGATGAAAGATAAAATAAAGGGTAAAGACACACAGAGAAGGATGAAAAGTAAGACTTAATCTTCTGATAAGCGAAACATGTAGAACTTACAACATTTGTGAGTAAAGAAAAGTACGGCCTAGTTGTTATCAGAAGTGTAGAGAGATCTGTTGGATGGGTTTGGATATAATAACATGTATGATCTAATTTGTGATAAGTGATACAAACACACCTGCCAGGTAAGTGACTTCGAGAGGCATATGATCAAATGTCTCTTTTTTATGGTGCGAACAGCAAAATCTACTGGAAGCTTCAGAGATGTTGTTCCTAAGAGGAATGATGAGAATAACACGGACCGCCAAGAAAACAAATGAAGAGGGTCTAAGTGAGGCCAAGAAAAAAAAAAGAGAGAGAGAGAGAGAAATTATGGCAAAATTACACAACAGCCCAGATTTGTACTACATGTTTTGGAAAGAAGCAAACTGGGACACAATAGTAACAACAGGAAAATTGGTGGGACAAAGGGACAGAAGAAGACAAAGTAACAAGATACTTGATGGACTAAAGGAGTGGCACAGAGCACGGTCCAGCACATATGGTGTAGAAAGTGCAAAGAATATATGGTTCAGTGACCACAAGCGTCTGGTTAGCATGATCGAGAGAGAGAGAGGGGGGGAGAGTGAGTGTGAGAGAGAGAGAGAGAGAGATGTGAGCTAACCAGGCATATCACACTTGTTGCTAGAGAGACCCAGCCATTGCTAGTTTCCCAGAAACTAATATGCCCTGAACTAGAACTACTAGAAGTCTAAGAAGCGCCCACAGATGTCATCTTCTTCTGCATTCAGTTTCTTATGCTCGGCCCTCTAGACAGGGACATGGGCAACCTCTGTTAATCCCATTATCAGCACGAATTCTTCATCAGGGCCTCAAAGTTTTCCATTTGCGTAAGTCTTTGTAGAGAGTGTAAGTCTTTGTAGAGAGTGTAAGTCTTTGTAGAGAGTGTAGGTCTTTGTAGAGAGTGTAAGTCTTTGTAGAGAGTGCAAGTCTTTGTAGAGAGTGTAGGTCTTTGTAGAGAGTGTAGGTCTTTGTAGAGAGTGTAAGTCTTTGTAGAGAGTGTAAGTCTTTGTAGAGAGTGTAGGTCTTTGTAGAGAGTGTAAGTATTTCTAGAGAGTGTAGGTCTTTGTAGAGAGTGTAAGTATTTCTAGAGAGTGTAGGTCTTTGTAGAGAGTGTAAGTATTTCTAGAGAGTGTAGGTCTTTGTAGAGAGTGTAAGTATTTCTAGAGAGTGTAGGTCTTTGTAGAGAGTGTAAGTATTTGTAGAGAGTGTAGGTATTTGTAGAGAGTGTAAGTATTTGTAGAGAGTGTAGGTCTTTGTAGAGAGTGTAAGTATTTCTAGAGAGTGTAGGTCTTTGTAGAGAGTGTAAGTATTTGTAGAGAGTGTAAGTCTTTGTAGAGAGTGTAAGTCTTTGTAGAGAGTGTAGGTCTTTGTAGAGAGTGTAAGTCTTTGTAGAGAGTGTAAGTCTTTGTAGAGAGTGTAAGTCTTTGTAGAGAGTGTAAGTCTTTGTAGAGAGTGTAAGTCTTTGTAGAGAGTGTAGGTCTTTGTAGAGAGTGTAAGTATTTCTAGAGAGTGTAGGTCTTTGTAGAGAGTGTAAGTATTTCTAGAGAGTGTAAGTATTTCTAGAGAGTGTAGGTCTTTGTAGAGAGTGTAAGTATTTCTAGAGAGTGTAGGTCTTTGTAGAGAGTGTAAGTATTTCTAGAGAGTGTAAGTCTTTGTAGAGAGTGTAAGTCTTTGTAGAGAGTGTAAGTCTTTGTAGAGAGTGTAGGTCTTTGTAGAGAGTGTAAGTATCTCTAGAGAGTGTAAGTCTTTGTAGAGAGTGTAAGTCTTTGTAGAGAGTGTAAGTCTTTGTAGAGAGTGTAGGTCTTTGTAGAGAGTGTAAGTCTTTGTAGAGAGTGTAAGTCTTTGTAGAGAGTGTAGGTCTTTGTAGAGAGTGTAAGTATCTCTAGAGAGTGTAAGTCTTTGTAGAGAGTGTAAGTCTTTGTAGAGAGTGTAGGTCTTTGTAGAGAGTGTAGATCTTTGTAGAGAGTGTAAGTCTTTGTAGAGAGTGTAAGTCTTTGTAGAGAGTGTAGGTCTTTGTAGAGAGTGTAAGTCTTTGTAGAGAGTGTAAGTCTTTGTAGAGAGTGTAAGTATCTCTAGAGAGTGTAAGTCTTTGTAGAGAGTGTAAGTCTTCAGTTGTATTCCAAACTCTTGTAAACCAACACACATGTAGGGAGGTTTCCCCAACACACATGTAGGGAGGTTCCCCAACACACATGTAGGGAGGTTTCCCCACCACACATGTAGGGAGGTTTCCCCAACACACATGTAGGGAGGTTCCCCAACACACATGTAGTTTGATTAAAAAAAACTGACAGTCACATAACAATCAGTTTAATTCACTCCAGTATCGAACACAAAACATTCCAGAGAACACACTGTCCTAGCTCCTTAAATCTCCACAGGTCCTACTAGTCAGCAGAACAACTCGCAGTACAAATAATCTTGATTCCCTTCGACAGTCACTAAATCACAATTTTTTATGATGCAGGCTTCTCCTGTTAAACCAATACTCCTGACTGAAAACAACACCCACAACTGACTCTTCACTGTCACTTGTCCTATCTGGGACTGCCTGTCGCCATCTTTGTTCCGACTAAAACTTATTGCAGGCGTCTTCCCGCCGATCTGAGTCTCAAGTTGGTCGATCGTATTTTGCTTAACAATCTTCAGCTCTTGTTATCATTAACCTTCTCTCACTTGTTATCACTAACCTTCTCGAGAATTCGTTGATAAATACCTTATATCTGGCCTCAGCTTGTTCAGCCGACACAAAATTCTCATGGCTACGATCTTTATCTCTTTTTCTCTCCCTAGCGCCTATGACGTCATACTTCCCATAGTCACTCTCACTCTCTCGGCTCCTCCGTTCTTTTCCCTTATAGACAGAGCAGTGTTTCATGAGCGCTTAGTTAAACTCCTGGACTTGGATCAAAACCTTTCTTTAGTCTTGAAAACGGTGATTTATTTAGATCAGAGGAACAGTCTTCTACAAACACACACACAACTGTTTTTCTTCAGTGCATGTTCACTTGTTGTTACCGAAACTATAAAGTCTTCACCCTTCGCAAAGTTTCTATTCCTCCTTCATAGCCCAAAAGAGTCTGTGCTCAAGCTTTAGTGCCACAACTCGCACATTCTATACATAGTTCTAGGTCCTACAAACCGCACATTCTATACATAGTTCTAGGTCCTATAAACCGCACATTCTATACATAGTTCTAGGTCCTATAAACCGCACATTCTATACATAGTTCTAGGTCCTATAAACCGCACATTCTACACACAGTTCAGGTTACCAAACCCGCACATTTTACACATAGTTCTGGATGCTAGAACCCGCACATTTTACACATAGTTCTAGAAGCTAGAACCCCCACATTCTACACATAGTTCTGGATTATAGAACCCCCACATTCTACACATAGTTCTGGATTCTAGAACCCACACAGTCTTTACATAGTTCTGAGTCCTAGGACCCACACAATCTACACATAGTTCTAGGTGCTAGAACCCGCACATTCTACACATAGTTCTAGGTGCTAGAACCCGCACATTCTACACATAGTTCTAGGTGCTAGAACCCGCACATTCTACACATAGTTCTAGGTGCTAGAACCCGCACATTCTAAACATAGTTCTAGGTGCTAGAACCCGCACATTCTACACATAAATGTAAATGATAGGATGTACAACGCTTCTTTCGTAGCCTTAGATGCTAAGATCATGAACTCTGTACTTAACACTGAGTGTTTAATTAAAACGAAATTTAAAAAAAAACATAAACCAAAGCAATTGGATAAGGAGAAAAGTAACAATAAAAACCAGCTTTTAAGCCACAAACGTTGTTCGTACACTATTCATTCACTCATTCATTCATTCATTCATTCATTCATTCACTCACTTGCAAGTCCTTTGTGGAACTTTGCTTCCCTAACAGTTCTCCTGCAGGCCTCTCGGTTGTGAGCAAGATGGCCTGCTGCTAATGCATCCATTTGCAGATCATCAACGATGTCTTGCAGCCATCTTCGCCTTGGTCTTCCTCTTTTTCTCCCATTATGTACCCTTCCAAGACGATCTTCTCTAGATTATCATGGCGTTTAATGTGTCCAAAATATTTAAATTTTCTCTATTTACTCCTCTTTACTAGCCAGCCTTCTTCAATATTAAGTTCTTGTAGTGTGGATATATTTGTTCTTTTTTTTTTTGTGTCCATGATATTTGAAGAACTCTTCTGTAGCATTTACATTTCTCAGCTGTTTTGTTAAGTGTCCAGGTCTCACGGGCATATGTTGCGATGGGAAAGATGTATGCCCTTAAAAATCTTATTTTTGTAGTTCTGTCTGTTTCTATCCACAGCTTCTTTAGTTGTTTTACTTTCTGAAGAGCGATAGATGTCCTCCTTTTAATTTCTGTCTTCTTTGTATTTCCATTATTAGTTAGTAGTGATCCAAGATATTCAAAATTCTCCACTTCTTCCATTTTTTTTTCATTGATACATATTTCAGCTGCCTTGTTTATTTTGTCAGTTGTCACCAATTTCGTTTTCTTCCCACTAAGATAGAGGTTTTGTTCTTAGCTGTTCTTACGGACTTACATAACTAGTTTCTCCATTCCTTTTTGTGTTGTGGACAGTAATACTGTGTCATCAGCATATCTAATCTCTGGTATTTCATAACCTCCAATTGTTATGGCATCGTAATATTCTTTGTCTACATCTTCTCTAACATTCCTCGTTATATTTTCAGTATACAAGTTAAATAATAAGGCGACAATATGCACCCCTGACGGACCCCTTGTTTTATGTCAAACCAAGTTGTTGTTTCACCATTTATTCTTACTGCTGCTTGTTGGTCTAGATACAGCAGTGATGTTAATTGTATCAAATGTGTTGGAAATCCCATTTTTTCCATTATTTCCCAAAGTTTCTGGTGTTGTACACAATCAAATGCCTTTGAGTAGTCTATCAAAGATAAATATAGATTCACATTAAACTCTCTGCATTTCTCTATTATTAATCTTATATTGAATATATGATCTCTTGATCCTCTTCCTTCCCTGAAACCAGCTTGGACCATATTGACTTCTTCTTCTATTTTCTTACGAAGTCTACCCTTTATGACTTTTAACATAATTTTACTGGCATGGCTAATCAGGGCAACAGTTCTGTAGTTTGTGCATAATTTCAGGTTACCCTTTTTTGGCAGTGGTATGAATACAGTTCTTTTCCATTCTTTTGGCCAAATACCTGTATGCCATATCTTTTTACATAGTGCATGATAGATTGTTACACACTCCTTTCTTCCTGCTTTAATAAATTCGGCTGTTATCTCATCACTTCCTGGTGATTTACCATTTTTTTCAGAATCTTTATTGCCCATAAAACTTCTTCTATTGTCGGTTCGGGTTCTTTCTCCTCCACACACTGTTGATTTCTGCTTTCACAGTCGGCTGTATCATACATTCCTCTGCAATATTCCTTCCATCTTTCTAGAATTTCCTCTGTCTCTGTCAAGGTATTCCCCATCTCGTCACAAATTACATTTAGCTTAAGTGTGACATTTCTCGTCAATGTCTTCATTTCTTTAATCATTTCACTGTCTCTTCCACACTTCTGATGTCTTTCTGTTCTTTCACAACAGTCTTGTGTGTATTGTTTTTGTCTTTTCTTATGTTTCTCCATACTTCTTTTGTTAAAGATTTATATTCCTCTTTGTTATTGTTTGTCATTTTCCATTTCGTCTTCATTTCTCTACATTGTTTTATCAGTTCTAGTGTGCCTGCTGTAATCCATCCATTATTTTGTGTTTTCTTTACTGGAACCATGTCTTTAGCTGTTGTTATTAAGATATCTTTGGCCTGCATAGCCAATTCATCTGGTGTCATCTCCTCCTGTACATCCATCAGGATTTCGAAACTTTTCTTCACTTCTATACTGTATTGTTCTGGTATTTTTGTAAGATCAAAGTGGAGTGGTCTTGATCCTGTAACTCTCTTTTTTATCTTTATCTTCATGTCTGCTATTAATAACTCATGGTCCGTGTCACAATCAGCACCTGGTAAAGTTTTTGCTGATGTTATACTTGATCTCCACCTTCTTTGCACTAAAATGTAATCTATTTGATTCTTGGTTTTCCCAAGATTCGAACACCAACTAAACAACATTCAGTACATGCGCTGTCTAACGACACCTGACAGTCTTACCTGTGACAGGCATAATTTGAGACGTCCTTGGCTGCAAGTACGCACAAGAAAACTTGGAAACGTTTCTGATGATCTGGGGTTTCCTGGCTGATTTGACCCCGACGAATGCCTCACAGGTACAACAAGCTGACGTTGATTATCATGAAACCCAGCACACATCCGTCCGGACGGTATTCACCGAAACAAAACCGATATCGATATTACTTGTCACCAGCAAGTACATCCATAATCCTCAGTAAATGTCAGCGCCTCTGGCCGAGGAACAAGTGGAACAGGAACAAAAAGTTAAAACAGGAATGCAAATTATGGCCAACATTCTGAAATCCATAAGTGGCGAATTTAGAAAACAGTTCTCTACCCGATTTGGAAATATTAATCCAGGATAATGTTAGCAAGTTTCTTAATTTTATTGCTTAATCCTGAAATGCAACTGAATTTTAGAAAAATAATGTTGATTTATGCCGAATATTAATGTTGAAGTGCCTTATAAGGTTGTAACAAGTTTACACTCTGGGGCACAGGCCTTTAGAGGCATCCCAGGATGCATCTGCTTGCGACTTTTGGAAATAAAATATCCGCAGTTTTTTTTTATGTACTTTTCTCTTTCTGGTGGCAACGCTTTTCACTTTTCTCTCCGAGTTTGCAACACTTTAAGAACAAGAGTAATTTACAATGTTAATTTGCAGTTTCTGCTTTCAAAACAAACATCAGCTTTACGTTGTTATAGTTAGTCAGTTCTATCATTCTGTACAAGTAAAAACAAAATGTATCACTTCCAACACACACGAATTACATGGGTCTATGGGAACATTGTTCATGATTTTCTAACTTACGTGCGAGTCTATGTGGAAAATGTTTTTCTAACTTACGTGGGAGTCGATGTGGAAAATATTTTTCTAACTTACCCGGGAGTCTATGTGGAAATTGTTCAAGTTTTTCTAACTTACGTGGGAGGTGGGAAAGCTGGGATTGACTGACAAACTGTGGCACTATTAAAACCGAGTGTCATGGCCATGCTTCCTGTGTCTGATGACAGAGCTGAGACTCTAGACTTCTGGTTTACGAGCACTGATTAAACTACCGCTCACATTATTCACAGCACCGCTCCGTACATAAATCAAAGTGGCTCCAGACTGCATAAAATGTATGCAAATTAGGTTGGTAGCAAGCAAGAGGTTGCGCTGAACGTTGTAAACTTCGCTGATACTCACAAGTCTATCTTCAATGCGCGCGACGTGCTCACGAACTGATCCACTGTACACAAAAGTGCTACTTTGTTGTTGCTAATCTAGATCATCTTTTTCTTTTACTACAACAATGATGATGATGATGATGATGTGATGGTGTAACGATGACGATGGTATGGGTAATGGAGACGATAGATGGCTATGACAATAAATTTAAACGCCGGCATGTTCCCAAACTCTAACGTCAGGCTGTTGTGTCACAGAGTGTTGACAGGGGATACTGTGGACATAAAGACAGGTCCTTGACCAATCATGGCTTACAGCGGAACTATCGTATCTGCTCACCAACGTGATAATACACAGCAGATTACCTACCTTTACAAAGCACATTTGCTTCCAAAAATCCTACAGGAGCCCACTATCTTCCTATGGAAATTGTAGACACTAGCTCTAGCGATCAGTCTAACAAATATGACTAAAACATCATATAATACTGTTGTGTTACTTGCTACGGGAAATGTTATCTAAAATGTCGAGCACAAATACATACCGATATCCATTTATTTAGTTAAGTAAAAAAAAATGCGTGTTTCTTGGTATAAAAACATTCAATGCACAATAACTAAAAGGTACTTGTACAGTTTTGTCTAATGTGTAGTAGGCCTCATGAGGAAACAAATTCTTTAATTTTCCTGCTGTTTCTAGTCTCCAAGGAAAATAGACAGTACAAAAGCCTTAGCGCCGTACCCAGAGTCGGCGCACGTAGACTGTCAGCACGGAGACGGTAGGAGTAGCCACAAGGCAGGAAAATCCTTGGGCGACAGCGAGCTATCCCAGAAATCTCCTGTATTGATTTCTTGCAACAGTGTGGCTTGCCTGTTTGGTTATTGTTTCTCTCGTCATTGTACGATCAGTTTACCTCGGTGTTATTTTCTGTGTTATTTGTTTCCGCCTTTGTTGTTATAAGACTGTTGTGTAAATGTCGCAGTTTTGCTTGATTTTTTTTCTCCAAAAGATGTTGTTTGCACTGCAATGAATGCATATGTCAGTCATCAGCGCATCTGACACAGATGTCACTTTGAAGTTAAGCACACGATTAGCTGAGCTACAATAATATCTCTAAGTGAAAGGAAACAATTACCTCAATTTTCTGTTTTCCAGATCACAACCATTTCTCGCAGCCCTTACCTTCCCTATAATTTTGACTAGGAGTTGCAGAACTAGGTGGATGCAGCTGTCGCAAAACTAGGTGGATGCAGCTGTCGCAAAACTAGGTGGATGCAGCTGTCGCAGAACTAGGCGGATGCATCTGTCGCAAAACTAGGTGGATGCAGCTGTCGCAGAACTAGGAGGATGCAGCTGTCGCAAAACTAGGTGGATGCAGCTGTCGCAGAACTAGGCGGATGCAGCTGTCGCAAAACTAGGTGGATGTAGCTGTCGCAGAACTAGGTGGATATAGCTGTCGCTTTGCTTACACAGCTGACGCTGGCACCTCTGCCCTTCCCTGCTGAGCAAATTGTCGACTCTGACACAGACTGGCAAAAAAGGGCAGCGTCCACAAGTCCAGAGATTGAACACAATTACAGCAGAAGAAGTTGCCTTAGAATCTTCATCAACAGATTTCACTTAAATAAACTCTCTACTTTACTGAGGCACCTCAGAGTGGTGTAGTTGGAAACCTCAGGTAAGTTGTCTTACTATCATACGACAGCATAACAATTTCTCCTCAAACAGTACATCATACAGCACGTCAACAAACAGTACATCATAATAGAGCATATCAAACAGTAAATCATCAAAACAGCACATCAACATAGAGAACATCAAACAGCACATCAATATAAAGAACATCAAACAGCACATCGGTATAGAGAAAATAAAAAACCACATAGTACAATATATCAACATTGAGCATGTCAACAAATAATATATGAAACAGCATATCAGAATAGATCACATTAACTAACAGCACCCAAACACGCATTAACATACAGCACACCAAACAGCACGTTAACAAACAGCGCAATCAAACAACAAGGTGTACAACCAGGGATGAGCACCTCCAGTGTGTGTACAGCTCACGACAAGCTACAGGGATAACAGAACACCTGCCGCCTGATCAAACACTGCACGGCGACTACAGGAAGGTTTCCCGCTCAGCCATGCAGGCTTTGTATCAGAAGAAAATATATTAAAGTTCTACTCCGCATATTATTATTATTATTATTATTATTATTATTATTATTGGTATTAGTATTATTGAAGTCAGCGTGGTCTCAGTGTTAGACGGTCGCCTCAGACGATGAAGGTCGCAGGTTTAAATCCCATCAGAAGTAGCGGAGATCTTTTTGTTGTCATCATTTCCCTAGCGACAAAACTCCTCTGACCTCCAAGTTGTGGGCGTAAGGCGTACTCTGTCCAACTTTGTCACGTAAATAAAAAAATCCCTTGTAAACCACGGAAATAGTGGGCTGGACCGCCACTGCCCAGGAAAAAACTGTAGGAAATCTAGCACGGAAATTGTCGCAGGTGCTTGGAGTGTTCTTACTGCTACACAGCTTGTTATTGCTAGATAATGAAGAAGACAGAGGTGTATAGTTTAGTTTTACAACAAAACAACAACAACAGAGATAGAGAGAGTGAGAAAAGTGGTGTAAAATTGTTGGTGCAAGTTTGCATGTTATCACTATTGGAATGAATATTTTATGAAAATGGTTCACAGACCATGTGGTTCATAAGAAGAATGTTGAAGGTACCATGGACAGCTAAGAAAACCAACGAAGAAGTCTTAAGAGAGGCTGGAGTTAAAAGGCAAATTACAGCAAAGACCAGAGGCAGACAAGCGAGATTTGTAGGACATTTTCTGAGAAGAGGAAGACTGGACACACTGTGGCAACTGGACAAATTGAAGGAAGAAGAGACAGAGGAAGACAGAGAGAGAGAGAGAGAGAGAGAGAGAGAGAAGAAAGTCACCGGCGGATCTTATAATCAAGTCTAAAGACAGGAAATTGTGGAGAGAACTGATCGCCTACGCCACGCGGCACGGCACTTGATTGATTGATCACAGACCAACAAACCCCTTGTTATGTACTACAGTACAAGAGGACAGATTCTAACAATCCCCTTGTTATGTACTACAGTACAAGAGGACAGATTCTAACAATCCCCTTGTTATGTACTACAGTACAAGAGGACAGATTATAACAAACCCCTTGTTATGTACTACAGTACAAGAGGACAGATTATAACAATCCCCTTGTTATGTACTACAGTACTAGAGGACAGATTATAACAAACCCCTTGTTATGTACTACAGTACTAGAGGACAGATTCTAACAATCCCCTTGTTATGTACTACAGTACAAGAGGACAGATTATAACAAACCCCTTGTTATGTACTACAGTACTAGAGGACAGATTATAACAATCCCCTTGTTATGTACTACAGTACAAGAGGACAGATTATAACAAACCCCTTGTTATGTACTACAGTACAAGAGGACAGATTATAACAATCCCCTTGTTATGTACTACAGTACAAGAGGACAGATTCTAACAATCCCCTTGTTATGTACTACAGTACTAGAGGACAGATTATAACAAACCCCTTGTTATGTACTACAGTACAAGAGGACAGATTCTAACAATCCCCTTGTTATGTACTACAGTACAAGAGGACAGATTCTAACAATCCCCTTGTTATGTACTACAGTACAAGAGGACAGATTCTAACAAACCCCTTGTTATGTACTACAGTACAAGAGGACAGATTCTAACAAACCCCTTGTTATGTACTACAGTACAAGAGGACAGATTATAACAATCCCATTGTTATGTACTACAGTACTAGAGGACAGATTCTAACAATCCCCTTGTTATGTACTACAGTACTAGAGGACAGATTATAACAATCCCCTTGTTATGTACTACAGTACAAGAGGACAGATTCTAACAAACCCCTTGTTATGTACTACAGTACTAGAGGACAGATTATAACAATCCCCTTGTTATGTACTACAGTACAAGAGGACAGATTATAACAAACCCCTTGTTATGTATTACAGTACAAGAGGACAGATTCTAACAATCCCCTTGTTATGTACTACAGTACAAGAGGACAGATTCTAACAATCCCCTTGTTATGTACTACAGTACTAGAGGACAGATTCTAACAATCCCCTTGTTATGTACTACAGTACTAGAGGACAGATTCTAACAATCCCCTTGTTATGTACTACAGTACTAGAGGACAGATTCTAACAATCCCCTTGTTATGTACTACAGTACAAGAGGACAGATTCTAACAATCCCCTTGTTATGTACTACAGTACTAGAGGACAGATTCTAACAATCCCCTTGTTATGTACTACAGTACTAGAGGACAGATTCTAACAATCCCCTTGTTATGTATTACAGTACAAGAGGACAGATTCTAACACTCCTCTATTACACCAGCAACCCAGCCCCCCCCCCCTCTTTCCTTGTATGCCAGGTGTGAGTACATCTGTTCAAACACCTGACATTCAGTACAACAATACACAGGACATGCAATACAAATCACTACGTCTGACATATGACATGCAATACAAATTACTAAATCTGACATATGGCATGCAATATAAATCACTAAGTCTGAAATCAATAATACACCAATTAAACCTCACAGTTCAGCACAACAACAACATACAAACTGGCACGGACAATCAACGTGACATCAAGACATTATTAATCAATAATGGAAGAGTAATGGATGAACAAATCAATGAAAATGCTAAATAATTCAAGTATTATAACATATGATAATGAAACTTCACAGGTCTGCAATATTAATAGTATGAACTCTGTGGACCTAGTTTCTGGACCTCTCTCTGACCTTAAGTGTGGCCTCCACACGAATATGTGTGTGCAACTGCACTTTAATCTACGCAGCAAACGCTGCCTATGACATTTATTAATGTAATCTGTATTGATGCAAACACATAGACAACATGCATGAAGAGAATATCTAAAATCATGCATGTTACCAATTCAATTTACATAATACTTATAATGAAATCATAACATATTAATAATCACTCACTTTCTAATAAAATCCTTTATCACCACAACCGTAACTATTAACAGAAATTACACACTACATTAACACAAATTACATCACTACACATACTGACTCGATACCTACATCATAACTTAATTCAAACTAGACACATCTACACCACAAGGAGGTGGGCAAAGGCAGGATATAACTAAACAATCAGTCGTCCTTATCACTGTAATATATAGGAAATTACAGCACAATCCTTAAGCAGAACGAAAACACAACATCACCCAGCCATGCCTCCGATACAGTGATGCAAGAAAAATGATGAACCACACACCGCCTCGGAACCACTACCAAGTCACGTGGACGATTACACTTCGGTCAAGGTCGTACACCCCTCGACCCAAACGCAGATCGTCCATAGCCGGCAGAAACAGCAGGAAGTAAGGCGGGCAGAAAGTAAAGTCAGCATGTATAAGTGAAGAACGTACAGCAATCCAATATTTCGGCACACGCGTTTTCAAAGATCACATACACAGCAGATAAAAATGTAGATTAAAAATTAAACATTTTATGCCTATCTTTCTTACAAGGACAATACCAGAAAAGCTAAGTGTGTATTTTTTTTCTTATATCTTTCGTGTTTTTTAAAATCTGTTGTGCTGTTTTGACGCATAGCTATAAAAATAGCACAGATAAAACAGTGAGTATGTAGAATAGTGCCGTTCAAGACCATGTATGAGCTCATATAGCAACCATTTTCCCAGTTACCATGCCATGGACGATCTTGTCTGCTTGTCCGTTCACAATAAAACATTTCTACATATAAGAGACACGCACTGGTTGTGCCTAAAACACTTTACACCATCTCTCTCTCTCTCTCTCTCTCTCTCTCTCTCTCTCTCTCTGAACCTTAAGTACCCAGGGCACATGGGGCTTCCGGAAGTGTTTTCCACAAATGCCTGTCCTTCGCCTTTCGTTCTGCTCTTGACCAGGTGAGCCCTCAATTGCTTAACATCCTTTCTGTTGTTCTTCTCCATGTCTCTTTTGGTCTACCCTTACTTCTGTTCCCCTGTGGTGTCCATCTTAGTGCTATTTTTGGTAATGAGTTATCAGTCATTCGAAGCACATGTCCCAACCATCGCCAGCGTCTTTCCTCAATAATTGTTGTCAGTGTCTTCATCTGCATTTCTGCCAACAAGATGTTATTTCTTATGGTGTTTGGCCAGAATATTTTTCTAATTCTTCATAAACATTTAGTCTGGAAAGAATTCAACTTGTTTTCTATGGTTTTGGTGATTTTCCAGCATTCATTTCCATAGAGTAAAACTCCACTTAGAACATTACTCTTAAATATCCTGATTTTCGTATTCATGTTTAGTTTTTTTTTAAAATTTCCATATAGTCTGCAGCACTGCAAAAGCCTGGTTTGCTCTAGTAAGTCTGTTGTTGATGTCCTTTGTGCAGTCTCCATTTTCTACTACTATACTGCCAAGATATACAAATTCTTTGACCTCCTCCACTAACTTGCTATCTACTCTGAGTACATTTCTGTTGTTCACATTTTGCTTCATTAACTTTGTCTTCCCTACATTGATCTTTAGTCCTATTTTGTTTGCATTCTGAGTTAGCTTGATTATTTTATCTTGCATATCTTTGTGACTGCTTGATAATAGACAAATGTCGTCCGCAAAGTCAAGGTCCTCCAGCACTGTGTCAAGGGTCCATTGTAATCCTCTGCATTTGTCTGATGTTGCCTCCTTCATTAACCAGTCTACTGCCAAAATAAATAATGTTGGTGATGGTACACATCCCTGTTTCACTCCTGTTTGTACCCTAAAGCTGCTGGAGGTATGTTCTCCATAGATAACTTTACACTGAAAACTCTCATATATAGCTTTGATTACATTCACTGTCTTATGGGAGAGGCCATGCCATCTTAGAATTTTCCACAGTGAGTCTCTGTTGACACTGTCAAAGGCTTTCTCAAAATATATAAACAATGCATATGTTGTGCTATGCCACTCATTTGCCTGTTCTAATATTTGTCTAAGTACAAATATGTGGTCTGTGCATGATCTTCCTTTCCCAAATCCTGCCTGGTCTTTCCGAAGTTTTCCATCAAGTGCTGGTACAATTCTGTTGATGATTATTCTGCAAAATACTTTACTGGTGAGTGGCAGTAGGGTAGTGCATCTCCAGTTCCCGCAATCTCTGAGGTCACCCTTCTTTGGTACTTTTACTATAAGCCCAGTTTTCCACTCCTCTGGAGCTTTTTCTAGATCCCAAATTTGTTGTAATATCCGGCAAAGTTGTTTTGGTGTTTCTGTTTCTTCTGCTTTCAACATCTCAGCAGTCACTTCATCTTCACCTGGTGCCCTGTCTAATTTTATCTTCTTTATTGCCTCCTTTACTTTATTTATTGTAATTGGTCCTGTATTGATATTTAGTTCCGTTTTTGCTTCAGGTATGTCTATTGTTTGTACTGCTTGTGTTCTGTTTAGTAGGGTGTTAAAGTGTTCCCTCCATCTTTCAATTTTTTTCTCTTTCTCCAGTGATCAGTTGTCCCTTATGTGTCCTTATTGCACTCTCACATCTTGTGCTGAAGTTACCTGTCATCTGCTTTGTGATTTTGTATATAGTTTTCATGTCATTTGTATATGCTGCTTTCTCTGCTGTTTCTGCTAAGTTGTCATAATATTGACGTTTATCTTGACGGCATGATTCCTTCACTTCTTTGTCTTTTTGTACATAATTATTTAAAACTTATTCTTTTAGCCTTTGTGATTTGGTGTTCAGTAATTTTTTTCTTGATTTCTTTTCTTTGCTCTATCTTTTCCCATGTGGTTTGCTTATCCATTCCTATTTTCTCCGTTTCCGATATCCCAGCACCTCTTTTGTTGTTTCCTGTAGTGTTTTATTGAACTCTAGTATGGACATTTCTGCTTTGTCTTGTAGGACACTGAAGCGGTTCTTAAGTACTATTGAGAATTCATTTCTTGTTTGCTGGTCTCTCAGTTTTCTTGTATCAAAACGTGTCTTTCTGTGTTCTCTGATTTTGGCTTTCCTTAATTTTAGTTCTATTTTTGCTACCAGAAAGTTGTGATCACTTCCTACATCTGCTCCTTTCCTTGCTCACACATCTTGTAGTGACCGTTTCCACTTGTTTATTAGTATGTGATCGATTTGGTTTTCTGTGGTTTTATCTGGGGGCCTCCAAGTCACTTTATGGATGTTTTATGTTGGAAAATTGTCCCCTCTATGGTCATCATGTTTTCTTCACAGAAACTGCACAGTCTTTCTCCATTTTCATTTATTTCTCCGATTCTTTCTCTTCCCATGATTTTTCTTCTATCTTCATTTCCTTCACCTACTTTTGCATTGAAGTCGCCCAAGATGAATAGCATATCATGCTTGGGTATTGTTTCTACTGTTGCTTGGAGGCTGTTGTAAAAATCTTCTTTTAATTCCTCTTCAGCTGCTTCTGTTGGTGCATAACAAACTATAATAGACAGTTTCGTGAATCTTGAGTTGAAGCGTGCATATAATAATCTCTCATTTATAGGGGTCCATTTCAGCAATGCTCTTGTTGCTTCTTTAGTTATAATCATTCCTATTCCTCCTTCATGAAGATCTTCTTTACCTGACCATATTATTATATCTTCTGTGTGCTGTGTTGTTAATTTCCTTCTGCCTTGTCCTGTCCATCTTGCTTCTTGTATTCCTAGTATGTCTAGTTTGTATCTGTGCATTTCCTTGATGGTTTGTGCTGGTTTTCCCGTCTGATTAGGTGTTCTTACATTCCAGCTGCCTATTTGCATCTTGTGTTTAGGTTCCAGGAGGTCTGCAGTCGGGCTGGGGACTTCCAGTGGCTGGTTTTCATCCACAACCTTCGTGGGCTCATTTTCCTGATAAGCATTTCTCCTTCCACCTGCATTTTTTTTCCCCTTGCTTCTGTTTCTGTAGCAGTCTGATAGTTTTTTTTTACCAGATAGGGTTGCTGGCCCTATGCTGAACCCTCCTTAGTTGCTTTTTACGATCATGCATGGTAGGGTACAGTGGTCCTATTCTTTGCAGATCCTGGGTACCACATGGGGGACTTTACACCATACACACATAGTAAAACATTTCTACATATAAGAGATATGCACTGATTGTACCTAAAACACTTTACGCCATACACACATAGTAAAACATTTCTACATATAAGAGACATGCACTGATTGTACCTAAAACACTTTACGCCATACACACAGAACGTTCGATCAAACTATTTTACTCACATGAGGAAACCTCCAGTTTTGTGCACATTAGGAAAGATCCCCAGTTGTACGCGTTAGGAAAGATCCCCAGCTGTACGCATTAGGAAAGAACATGTTGAGAACATTTAAAACTAAACTTGGAGCAGCCATATTCAATAATATCTGTAACGTCTCGGCTTACACCTTAATGGTGCAAAAAAAAAAAACATACAGGATAAAGAAACAGGGAAAGAAAACAATATGTACATTCACGTGACTGAATAAGAAGAATGGTGAAAATTGATTTTAAAAAAGGGGCGGGTGGGGGGGGGGGACATTAAGCTGTGACTTGCAATCTGGGAGTGCGTGTGGTGAAATGTGAATGTTTAAATGAAGACTTGTGAAGTGTGATACTAGTCCGGCTGGGTGATAGTAAAGAGGGGGTGGAGAAATCAACCATTGCCTCCCTTTGTCACCGGCGCCTACACTCAAGTTAAAAACACAAATACAAGCATAAATGAGAAAAATATCCACGAATACATAGGCCTAGAACATACTAGCTCTAGACTGCTGATACATCATACAAAAAAAGCTAAAACTATGACAGATAGAAACAAATCTACTCTTATATGCAAATAAAACAAAAGCTAAAATTATGACAGATGGAAAGAAATATATTCTTACATATAATTAAAACAAAAGCTAAAATTATGGCAGATAGAAAGAAATCTACTGTTACATATAAGGAAAACAAAACACTTATATCAGCATAGATATAGCCACTCTTACAGACAACAAACTCACTACCTGTAAAGTGCATATATTAAACAATCTCACTACCTGTAAAGTGCATGTATTAAACAAACTCACTACCTGTAAAGTGCATATATTAAACAAGCTCACTACCTGTAAAGTGCATATATTAAACAAGCTCACTACCTGTAAAGTGCATATATTAAACAAGCTCACTACCTGTAAAGTGCATATATTAAACAAGCTCACTACCTATAAAGTGCATATATTAAACAATCTCACTACCTGTAAAGTGCATATATTAAACAAGCTCACTACCTGTAAAGTGCATATATTAAACAATCTCACTACCTGTAAAGTGCATATATTAAACAATCTCAATACCTGTAAAGTGCATATATTAAACAATCTCACTACCTGTAAAGTGCATATATTAAACAAGCTCACTACCTGTAAAGTGCATATATTAAACAATCTCACTACCTGTAAAGTGCATATATTAAACAATCTCAATACCTGTAAAGTGCATATATTAAACAATCTCACTACCTGTAAAGTGCATATATTAAACAATCTCAATACCTGTAAAGTGCATATATTAAACAATCTCACTACTTGTGAAGTGCATATTAAACAATCTCACTACCTGTAAAGTGCATATATTAAACAATCTCAATACCTGTAAAGTGCATATATTAAACAATCTCACTACCTGTAAAGTGCATATATTAAACAAGCTCACTACCTGTAAAGTGCATATATTAAACAATCTCACTACCTGTAAAGTGCATATATTAAACAATCTCAATACCTGTAAAGTGCATATATTAAACAATCTCACTACCTGTAAAGTGCATATATTAAACAATCTCAATACCTGTAAAGTGCATATATTAAACAATCTCACTACTTGTGAAGTGCAACATGACCTCAGCCCCATCATCTTTCTAAATCGTTCTGTAACAACTTCTGGTTCAGAGCCCGCCATTAATAGGCTTATTTCCGATCAACAGACTCATCAAAGCCACTAGACTCTTGCAACATCAGCCACTCAGTTGTTGACACATGACGGAAAAAATTCACCTCCCCAGTATCAAGTCTGCTGTTGGTAAAATCATTTCATTTGCTGAAAGAATAAGAAAATACCTGTTTTCTGGAATGGACCTTGTCAAAGTTGAGGCCTCTCAGACAATCAACGATTACAGTTAAAGGTTTTTTTTTCTTACGACAGGAAATAGATTTTAGGAGGATTTTGTTTTATTCTTGGGAGTGTCTTATATGGCGTCACGTCTGAGAGAAATTAGCAGAGACAGATTTCAAGATAATAAGTCAGGGTAACTATTACCAAAAATACCCGAAGATAAGTATTTTAAAAACTACACTAAATCTAAAGATTTTATTCTTATTTGTGTTATTCATTTTGTTTTCCGTTCTTTTTTTCAAGAGTAAAAAAGGCAGATATTTTAGTTTTTCCAGGAATGTGTTTCATGATCTCCTGTGTGGTTATTTAACCATGACTTTTTTCCAGGAATTTGTTTCATAATCTTCTGTGTGGTTATTTAACCATGACTTTTTTCCAGGAATTTGTTTCATGATCTTCTGTGTGGTTATTTAACCATGACTTTTTTCCAGGAATTTGTTTCATAATCTTCTGTGTGGTTATTTAACCATGACTTTTTTCCAGGAATTTGTTTCATAATCTTCTGTGTGGTTATTTAACCATGACTTTTTTCCAGGAATTTGTTTCATGATCTTCTGTGTGGTTATTTAACCATGACTTTTTTCCAGGAATTTGTTTCATAATCTTCTGTGTGGTTATTTAACCATGACTTTTTTCCAGGAATTTGTTTCATGATCTTCTGTGTGGTTATTTAACCATGACTTTTTTCCAGGAATTTGTTTCATAATCTTCTGTGTGGTTATTTAACCATGACTTTTTTCCAGGAATTTGTTTCATGATCTTCTGTGTGGTTATTTAACCATGACTTTTTTCCAGGAATTTGTTTCATAATCTTCTGTGTGGTTATTTAACCATGACTTTTTTCCAGGAATTTGTTTCATAATCTTCTGTGTGGTTATTTAACCATGACTTTTTTCCAGGAATTTGTTTCATAATCTTCTGTGTGGTTATTTAACCATGACTTTTTTCCAGGAATTTGTTTCATGATTCTGTGTGGTTATTTAACCATGACTTTTTTCCAGGAATTTGTTTCATAATCTTCTGTGTGGTTATTTAACCATGACTTTTTTCCAGGAATTTGTTTCATGATCTTCTGTGTGGTTATTAACCATGACTTTTTTCCAGGAATTTGTTTCATGATCTTCTGTGTGGTTATTTAACCATGACTTTTTTCCAGGAATTTGTTTCATGATCTTCTGTGTGGTTATTTAACCATGACTTTTTTCCAGGAATTTGTTTCATGATCTTCTGTGTGGTTATTTAACCATGACTTTTTTCCAGGAATTTGTTTCATAATCTTCTGTGTGGTTATTTAACCATGACTTTTTTCCAGGAATTTGTTTCATAATCTTCTGTGTGGTTATTTAACCATGACTTTTTTCCAGGAATTTGTTTCATAATCTTCTGTGTGGTTATTAACCATGACTTTTTTCCAGGAATTTGTTTCATGATCTTCTGTGTGGTTATTTAACCATGACTTTTTTCCAGGAATTTGTTTCATAATCTTCTGTGTGGTATTTAACCATGACTTTTTTCCAGGAATTTGTTTCATGATCTTCTGTGTGGTTATTTAACCATGACTTTTTTCCAGGAATTTGTTTCATGATCTTCTGTGTGGTTATTTAACCATGACTTTTTTCCAGGAATTTGTTTCATGATCTTCTGTGTGGTTATTTAACCATGACTTTTTTCCAGGAATTTGTTTCATGATCTTCTGTGTGGTTATTTAACCATGACTTTTTTCCAGGAATTTGTTTCATAATCTTCTGTGTGGTTATTTAACCATGACTTTTCCCCCCTGTAAAACACGTGTGTCTGTTGCTGTCTCTACTTTACTTTCCTTTAAGAAAACAGACGTCTGAGTGACCAAGTGGCTAGTGCATATATTAAACATGGCGAAGGTCGGGGGTTCGAATCCGGCCGGAGACGCCCCAGTCACCCAGCTATAGAAAATGGGTACCCGACTTCTGGAGTTAGGGAAGGAAAGGCGGCCGGGTGTGATGTTGACCACGTGACCCTCTAGTGTGCTGACAGGTCAAGGAAAATATGGGCACTAACACCATATCCCTATGTGCCTACATGGCATAACACGGTTACTTTGACCTTTAAATAAAAAGCACAAACAAAACACACTTAACCACCAGGAAATGCTTCCTTTACTTTTTGTTGATGTCCTGTTGGTAAAACAGCCTTCTCACTTTCTCTTACACCAGCAATCTTTTTCTCTTGCTTTTCTTGACTTGCTTTTAACGTGTATGTGTTTGTAAATGAGTTCTATAAAAAAGATGTTTTCTTGATAAACTACGACATCCAGGCTGACAATAGCTTTATCTTAAAGTCCCACAAGTGCTCTCTACACATGTTTATTTGTAATACTCCAAGTCATAAAATATGTACTCGTTTACTGGCTCGATGAAAAAAGACGTGGAAGAGGCCTCATCAAGGAGAGATCACTTGTCAGTTCATCTGTTTACCACCGAAATATCTCCCACGTGTTTTTTTCCTTCCATATATAGCACAAGATTGATATCAATAACTGCCTCCCACTCTTTTATCAGTTACTGTGTATTCGAATAGTCTAGGTAATCGGTTGTCCAGCATATATAGTATCGCGATTATTGTTAGGACGATTTCTGCGAGGAGAAAGAAGATTGACAGAAAAACTGTGAAATATTCAAACATTTATAAACTTCTTTTCCATAACGCTTTACGTAGGCGTGTATATCATGTACCAGTCATTCTTTAATGTGTCTCGTCAGAATTTTTTTCTAACTTATTTTCTTAATATTCATTTTATTTTCCAATCCAGAAATAATGGAGCAAGTGTTTCAATAACGCGATCTGATGGTTAGATTGTCTGGACACTACCATCACTTTCGTCGTCGTCATCATCATCATGACACCTTAGAACACGGCAAGGAGGATACATGCTGCTCTGCTCTGGATCTTTGTCTGTCAGCACATTCTTCTATACTTTAGAATCTGAAAGTTTGAAAACGTTTGTCGGCTGCTGCCCAAGTCCTGATTTGCGATGATATTTCATCTCCCAGCTTCTGCTGGTGCAGCACTTCCACTCTCCCCACACCCCTTTCCACTACCACATGTTTTGTTTTAATTCCCTTTCATTGGCTGGAATCGTGACACCCAGAAACGAGGTCATGACACAGAAATTCCATCGCTTAGTCTTCCACATCAAAAGACCGACATATGTTGGTCACTTGATGAGAAGAAATGATCAGAGAATCCCAAAACAAGCTATCAAGTGGAACACAACAGGCCAAAGAAAAAGAGGCAGACCGTGTGAAACTCTGAAGAGGACATTATTAAGAGAGGCCAAATTAACAGGCATAAAATCCTGTGATGAGGTTGAAAGACTCGCCGAAGACAGGAAAAATTGGCGAACTACTTTGTGACGTTTAACGGCACGGGAAGGATATAAGATATAGATATAAGATAAGTTTCCCACAATTACCCAGTTTGAGACGCAAACACACACACACACACACACACACATGGTATCCTGCAAATTTCTGGCGTTGTCTGCACAATAAAAACTACAGACATCTAGATGTTCTTGGCCAGACTCTTATTTTTCTTTCTCTCCACATGGTAAATCACTTTACTGTGCAAGAGATTCGTTGTTTCTCATTCGAAATTTTTTTTAATCATTTGTGTCAATCTTTTATCGAAGGGAAAGAACTAGAAATTACCTTTATCACAATTTTCAGATCTGACGTTACGTCCCATTTTCACTTAATTTTCTCTATAGTAATTTAGTTTTTCTTCTAAAATACGTCTGATACTAACCACGTCAGACTTTCATGTGGCGAAGGTGTTGGAAATACGGGCCTAACACCATATCCACAATATGCCTTAACGGCACGGAAACTTGGATTTTACCTTGACTTTCTTAAAATTCCTGCATGGACTTCCAAGCGTAAACTGGGATCTGTTAAACTTTGTCTGGTTTATAAATAGTAAGCTTCATCCACACTGAACAACAGATTGGAAGTTCAGTCTTAGACGGGAATAATTTGTTTTCTTTTTTTTTTTTTTTTTTGTTTCTGACAGGTACTGCTTCTGTGTGCGTGTGCCTTTAAGATGCCATTAAAAAAAAAAAAAGTTAAGACCGTTCGCATTGAGAGAGTAAATGTTTGGATTACATTGTTACTCTGGGATATATGGCACGTGTGAGGTACGGTTTTTGTTTAGCTCGAGAATGTGAAAAGCTGTGAAATTAGCTGAGTTTTCTCGTTAGTCTTACTAAGTTGTAGAAAAATTCCCATTTTCATTTCTTTTCTCGTCATGTTTCAAGGGTTACACCGCTAATTTTTATGCACTTGGTCTCATGAAAGGTCATTTTTATTGATTCTTCTGATCTCCTTGGAATTGCAAGTTGGTTTTCTTTATAGCCGATGTTGTGAAGATGTTGAAATATAGCATCGTGTCGGATTGAGAGTGGATCATGGCAGCAATTTTTGTTTCATTCCCTTCTTATATCTATATCTTATATCCTTCCCGTAAACTTCACATAGGGCTCGCAAAGTAGTTCAATTTTTCCTGTCTTCGGCGAGTCTTTCAATCTCATCAAGGGATTTTATGCCTGTTAATTTGGCCTCTCTTAACAATGTCCTCTTCAGAGTTTCACGCGGTCTACCTCTTTTTCTTTGGCCTGTTGTGTTCCACTTGATAGCTTGTTTTGGGATTATCTGATCATTTCTTCTCATCAAGTGTTGTTAAAAAGCAGTGGTTGTGCAATGCTTCTTTTGCAGACTGCCATGGGGACTATGGCGATCCCTGCCCCGTTAGCCAGACTAGGCCTGTTACTGGAGTGTACTAACAGAGGTAAGGGGCAGAGTCTTGGTTAGCTAAGGTTCGTCAATCCTGACGCCAGCAGACTCTCAAAATGTGTATCCCCGTTCTTTTCATCTCGTCACTTATTATGTGATACTTCCCCTCATACATACTTCTCACATTCCATGTTCCTACTCTTATTTTTCTTTTTAGTTTGATGCAGGTGTTTTCCTTGGTAACACCGTCAGGATTTTGTCCGTCATCACAATTACTAGTACTGACCTCTGTCTCACACTCTTCCCCAGTGTTAAAATTAGATCTATCTGGCCTGGGGGACTCACCACCAGATCTTTTTTCCTATTTGACTTTCCATGTTGCTGTTTGGGTTACTTGGTATATTTCCAGAAGATAGTTTACCACTGCTTTCCTTTCGGACAGTGACTGTACTAGTCAGTGATCGCAGCCATTGTCCCTACATTGAGATCATCTGCCTACCATCATAGAATGGTGACCGTAACCAACATTATCTGTCGGCTGCTCTCCCACTCCATCCGCCATAGTGAACAAGGGAGGTAACTCTAATACCGTGCGAACCTGACTATGAGAGAATAGAAGCGAAACTGTACCAGCATTGTCAAGGTGGCTTTTACATTAGTTTTTTCATGTTTAAAAGACTTCTTCCACAGATAACGTATGTGCATTACTTTCTTTGTGTCACTTTTTTTTATATAATTACCGAAATAGATCGTGTCTATGTCTGAAAACGCTACACATGGTCACAGATACGAGGCTGTTCTCGCTAACTGGATCGCATAAGATTTGTAGACGATGTTGTCTTGCTTGTAAAGTAAAACTAGTAACTTTTTATTTGCTGATGTAGCTTTTTATGTCTCAAGATTCCAGGACGCATGAAATTTTGCTTGCATACTTCGCGATTTTATAGTTGTTAACAGCGAAGGCAACTTATCAGAACTGAACGAGTGACTGTTTGCAGACCAGTGCATTACAAACAATGACCTGAAAAGTTTATGAGAACAGATTAACACAGACCAATGCATTACAAACAATAACCCGAAAAGTTTACGAGAACACATGAACACAGACCAATGCATTACAAACAATGACCTGAAAATTTTACGAGAACAAATGAACACAGACCAGTGCATTACAAACAATGACCTGAAAATTTTACGAGAACAAATGAACACAGACCAGTGCATTACAAACAATGACCTGAAAAGTTTACGAGAACAAATGAACAATCTCCATCACAGTTGTAAACATTATGATGTGAAAATCAACGTGAAAGTTAGCAGAAGTCCAAGTCCATTGAACTTATATATATATATATATATAAAAGACAACAAAATCCAAGTTAAAGAATTCAAATATCTTTGGTGTATGTTTACAGAAGATGCAAAGGTTGGTAGATAAATTGAAGTTGGAACACAAAGAGCAAGTATCATTACACAGCAGCTGTCTTCACTGCTTTCTCATCCTGACATATCCCCAAAACCAAGAGACAACTAGTTAACAGCATATTTATACCAATGTGCTACCAATGCCAAACAGGGGCACCAACCGAGAAACAGCAAAATAAAGTATCCACATGTAAAATGAGATGCCTATGAAAATCAGCAAACATCACCAGGAGGGGCAAGATAAGAAATGATGACATAAAACAATTGGTAGGAACTACACCATGCCTCATTCATTCATTTGCATGTCCCTTGCGGAAATTTGCTTCCCAAACAGCACTCCTGTAGGCCTCTCGGTTGTGAGCAAGATGGCCTGCTGCTGCTGCATCCATTTACAGATTGTCAACGATGTCTTGCAGCCATCTTCACCTTAGTCTTCCTCTTTTTCTTTTTCCCATTATGTACCCTTCCAAGACGGTCTTCTCTAAATTATCATGCCGTTTAATGTGTCCAAAATATTTAAGTTTTCTCTCACCATCCCTACAAGAAATAAAAAAAGAATTATATGATTTTGGCCACTTAATGAGATTGACACATATAACCAGCCACAAGGGCCTTAAACCACAGAACTACAGGACAAAGACCCTGGAAAAATGGAAAGATGAATGTCTAGAAATACTCATGAATTATGACATGAACATCACTGAGACCACTGATGTGACCCAAAGATGCCAACCACATCTCGACGTCTCATGGTGCAAAAGGAAGGATAAAGTAACGTAAAAGTAAACAACAAAGGCATGATTTTAGTGTTCTTTCCAGTCCCTGGAGGGCTTCCCATTTTAAGAAGGCTACTGGTTAATTAATGAGGAGATTTGGGGGGGGGGAGAGAAAATTTTTGACCTTGCAAAATTTGTATCTGAGGTCCGAGTTTTCTTTATGTTATAAGCTTACACAAAGTTGTGAAATTTGCTTTCAGATCTGAATATCATCAGTGGAATCTTATCCTCTGTTCCTGCAGGAGAATGCAAGTTGAATCAGCTCAAGCCATGAGCAGGAGCTAAGGCAGCAAATGGCAGAGCAAGCATGGGCAGTCAATAATGCTAAGTCTGTCAAGCTGCTACCAAGAAATTATAAACATTTTTAGAGTTGTTAATCCTAAGAATTACTGGTAGGCAAAAACTGACATTTGATACTTCATTAACACCAAAAAACTCAGACAGAAGAAACAGTTAGTTTTAGAAAGAACATTATGGCTGATATAAATTCATCATCTTCAGAAGTTGCAAGTACTAGTGATATAGAAATTGAAATTTCAGTTGATGACAGTGAGGAAAATATCCTGGATTTAGACGAGGACAAAGAGAAGATAAAGTTGTTTAAAACAGAAGTGACCAACCAGAGCCCAGAAACAGACCCTGAAAGAGTAGATGGTGCTGGCATTTCACGTTTTAGGTCAGGACCGAGGAGATGGCAGACAAAATTATCTAGAATGCCATTGTCTGGATTGGCGGCTTCATCATCAAAAAGTAGGGTACAAGCAGTTCCTTCCCCTGCTTCAGGTAGTCGAGATTGTCCATCAAAGACAACTTTAGCATGCACTCAGAAGTCAGCAAGAAAAGCCGGTAGGTCAAATCTTGCTGTTTATTTCTTATAAAATTCGCAGACAAAACAAGGCAGAAACTACGTCTTACCTCCCTTGTCCTAGATTTTTAAAAAAATATCAAGAAAGCAGGCTTCCAGGTACAGGTGTTTCTATGCCTCTGTCAGGTCACAGTTATATAGGTCTGGTTAGAGGTTATATAGGTCTGGTTAGAGATTATATAGGTCTGATTAGAGATTATATAGGTCTGGTTAGAGATTATATAGGTCTGGTTAGAGGTTATATAGGTCTGGTTAGAGGCTATATAGGTCTGGTTAGAGATTATATAGGTCTGGTTAGAGGTTATATAGGTCTGGTTAGAGATTATATAGGTCTGGTTAGAGATTATATACACACATTGTGTCAGCATTTTATAACATTTTGCTACTCCTGAACAACTACCCCAACTGAAAGAACAGCTTTGTGCTGGGACTAAGGCAATAGAAAATGTTCATGAACATAAAACCCTAGAACTCATCATTGATCAGCATTTAACTTGGAATTCTCATGTACATAACCTAACAAACTTGATTGCACAGAAAGTTTACCGACTAGCCAAAATTAAACACATTATCGACAAAGACACAAGAAAGATATACTACATATCACACACACAAACACACATAGATTACTGTTCCACAATCTGGGATGGATGCTCAGTCTCAAACACAAAAAGGCTCCACTCACTTCACAAATGAGCATTAAATCTGATTTGTGACAAACACCCAGTACAAACTGTAGATCAGCACAAACAATTTAAAATCCATTAGTAATACTTCATCCTTTAACTCAAACCTGTTTAATTATTTACTTGGTTCTAATTATATGCCTCCATAGAATAACCAGCACTCTCTCAACCCATGACTTGCCAGCCATCAAATACTAAAATGATATAGTAGTTCGAAAAGTAACTTGTTAGATATTGTTAGAAATTATTTTAATGTTTTTTAAATAACATATGTTAGAAGATCTGTACTGACAATGTATTTTGATTATGTATATGTCTGTGTGTGCATGTGTATGTGTGTGTGAGTGCTATTTTATTAGGTTAATTACTTCTTCTCTTTTAGTTTGAATGCAGTAGTTTAATTTTACACTCTTTTGATATGTTTTTTTTTTCTTAATGTAATTTGTATACTTGTATTAAATCGAGCGTGTGGGAAGAATGAAAGATGGAGTGATGAAGGGCAGAATGTAAGACAGGCCCACGTGCCCAATTCTTCACCCTTTAAAAATAAAGATCATTCATTGTTCCATTGCAGCATTCCTTTACGCTGTCACTCTCATTCTTAGGTATGGCAGCGGCTTCTCTTTGTCTTCTGCTTTGTTTGTATACAGTTTTATCTGCTAGCCTTTGTCTAAAGAGATGGGCCCCCAGGACATTTGGTGCCTGGTTTGGTCTGCTGCTGGTTATTGAGATATTCATAGCTGACCTCTGTTCTAGCATCCACCACTCAGGGCCTCCTCATAACAGGTACAAAAATATAATAAATTAAAAACAAGAAAAGCATATATTGTTTGTGGGACTTGCAACCTTTGCAACACACTTTGCCTCTGCACCAAGAGCTTCACATAGCTCGTAAACAGCAGTTAAGAGAGGAAGAACTAACTGAAGATAATGAATGACAGTAGAAATTTCAGTTTTAGATTCATGTTTTTAAAATGAGTTCAGGCGAGATTTTAGCACTATGATGTAATATGTCATGTAACGTTTTTATGTGAAAATCTGTGCTTTTGGTGCAAACATATTTTTAAAGCATGTGCTTGTAGATCTAACTAGTGTCATTTCTGTTTGCTGATGCAGTTTATGTCATTCATGTAAGAAAGTTTTTAATCTTAGCATTCTTTTTCATTGCTCTATCCTCTGACAGGACGAACTTTGTGCCCTGAGGATGACCTTGAACATTTGCAAGTACCGTTTCATGTTGGTAAGTGGCCAATCTCAGTGCTTTGTGCTTCAAAGATCTGTAATAAATATTATTTTAAGATGTGGATTATTTTTTTTTTGTTATGTACAATGGAGGTGTAATATGTTTCTTGCTTTGAATATCCATTATTGGAGCCAGTTTGTCAGGAGCCTGCCTTGTCTTCCCCGAGTTTGATAGATAGTAACAGAGTCGGTATTGATGTGTTCCTAGTCATGGGGGAACTGATTCAGAAATGTTCATGGATCCTTGCCAGGATGTAAGGAACTGTGCTTTCATGCCCCAACTTCCTTTCCAAATATTTTCACCACTGAATCGCCCGCCAGGAGATTTTAGTTGTGCAGAAAGAGGAACATCAAAAACTGTAGGAGGTCTTAAAGTAAACTACGAGGGTCATACTGAAAGTCGTGAGCAAAATTTTTTTTTAATCAGAATTTATAGATAGAGACAATATAAATGTATCATTTTAATCTGCATCCTTTTCTTCGCTTTTCGACGTAATCTCCATTTCTCTGCACACATTTTTCTCATCGCTCTACACATTTGAAAATACCCTCCCGGTAGAATTCTGTTCCAGCAGACCGAAGGCACAGACGCGCTGCTTTCTGGACATTCTGTCCTGTGTCTTAGTGATGGCCTCACATTTGTTCTTTCACAGAACCGAAAAGATGGTAATCACTGAGTGCCAGGTCGGGGCTGTAGGCAGGGTGTGGAAGTATTTCCCAACCTATTTTCTGAATTTCCTCAGTTGTCCAGTGAGCAGAGTTTTTCTTGCAGCTTTGTGATCTTCAGTTAACAAATGTGGGACCCTGCTGGCACAAACTTTTCTATAGTCAAGGGTTTCAATCATTTCCTGTACTGCATTGTGTCCTATTCCAAGATTTACAGTGATTTCAGATACTGTGACACGTCTGTCTTCTTTAATGATGTCGTCAACCCTTTCCACGATGCGTTCAGTGGAGGCAGTTCAAGGGCGACCGCTGCAAGGCATATCTTGGATGCTCATGTTTCTATCTTTGAAATGTTTCACCCACCTCCTAACACTGCTAGCACCCATACACACATCTCCATAAGCAAGTTGAAGTCTGGTGAATTTCAGCAGCGGGGATTTCCTCTTTAGCGAGGAATTCAATAACAGCACGTTGCCGAAACGAAACTTCAGCACCCACCATTTTGTTTATACTCAGAATGGTCACATGACACATGATGGTGATGCCATGTGACTTCTACATGAAGTGCCAGAACCTGTCCTGGTTGCCTTTGAAAATCTCAGGCAGGCTGGATGAACCCTGGTTCTAGCAGGTCCAGAAAAATTCTGCCTGAGTGCGAAATTGAGCTGGGGATCTTCTAATTGGCAAGTGAGTGCACTAACTACTACACCATGGTTGCATCATGGCTGATTTGTGAAAGGAGGTAAATACCGCAGATAGAATTCATTACTGCGGGCTGTAGACTAAGGTTTAATTGCATTGTTTAGATTATATTACATGTAGCTAAAAAAATAACTTTCATAATGTTATAAACTGGTTATACAGTGCTTAGGCATAGACAACATAGATTAAAGCTTTTTTGGAAAGACTTCACAGTTTTAGACTGTTAGAAATTTTAGAGATGAACAGGAGGAAGTTTTTTTTAAACTTAGAAGGTAAGGAGACTCATCATAAGCTGAAGATAGTGCAAGGTAAGCAGTGTGTGCACTGTGTGTTTTCATCATACTTTTATATCATATTTTCAGGGCTAGCTCTCTGCATGCTTAATACATGACAGAGTAGCAAGTTATCAAGCTTGTGTACACAAATGGGGAAAAGGCTGTTTGATATTTCTTGGTAGAGGTATAAAACCAAATTTTGTGTCAGAGCAGAGCCACCTGTAGAAGTAGAAGCATGTACTTTATAAGTAATAATAGCATGTGAGTATGACTGAATAGTTTGTTGCTTTGGCTGGAACATCCACATCCAGTTCTGAGTGTATTTTCCTTGTGTTTCAGGTTGGAAGAGAGAGTTAGTGCATCGTAACACATCTCCAGACCCAAAAAGCAAAAAGATACTGTGTGATGTGTACTACTTTACGCCTGGTGGAAGGAAACTGGTGGGTACCTCATGCCTGGTTTGGCCGTTATTCACTCTTATTTATATCTGTTATGTTTCATTGACTTACTGTTCACTTTATGATGACATTTTAATGAAGAAATACACAGTTGTGACACTTTTGCTTTTGTGCAAATGAAATGAAAGTAGAAATGTAGGAATCATTTGTTTTTTTTCTTTTTTAATAAAATAAAGTTGTTTCTACCCTTTCTTCCAATATTGCTTGGAAAGTACTTAGTTCTTGTTTATTTATTTATTTATTTTTTGTTAAAAGAAATATCCAAGTCATGTAATTGTTGAAGAATGCCTCAAATAGATATAGGTTATAGTGGTGTTGTAATAGATATTATGAAAGTTGTTATAGATGAGTGTATGAGAGAAAAGATGAGGGAAGTAGAGAAGACCTGTATAGGAAGTGAAGAGTGGTAGAATGAAAGAGAATAGCAGTGATATATTTAGCTGCTTAAAGGTTCCTTTCATCACTGTAACACATTTTCTTATTTCTTCCTCATTTCTCAGAGGTCCATGGTAGAGCTTGCTAGTTACTGTAAGTATTGTTTAATGTTGTGAGTCCAGCAGATTATGTTGACAGATTTGTCACATTTATTTTCACGCTGAAAACTGTTTACATGCACAGTACTTTGCATAATCTGCAGCAAAAAGAAATAACATTCAGAATTTGTAAAAATTGTAGCATCAGTCTCAGTGGTAGTGATGTTGCGTGGCTGTTTGTAGTAGATCATGAGGAAGTTTGACAGTTCTGTGATAACCACAACAGACAGAAACTAGTGTAATACAACACATACACAATAGCAAGCACTTGAAGCATGCCCAATGCAGTGCTTTGCCTTTGGTCTAGTTGAAGCCAAGGTCAAATAAACACAGAGGTTCCACTCCAGGATTGCACCATTTTTTAACAGTGCCCCATACTGAGATTTCTTTGAGCAGAGGGAGTTAAACCTGCTGAAATTTGCTGTAAGATGTATCCATACAGCAATAAAAACAGCATGACATCATGACAAGTTTATAAATGGGTAGAAAGATTTAAAGTGGAAAGAACCAAGTGTAACCGAAAAAGCTCATTTCACCATCAACATTGCACACACAAGCCTTATTGACTGCACACAAGTCTGATCGGAGAGGACTAACAGATTGTGTTGTCCATTGTTGTGGCACATTTGGATATCAACTAAGGATCAGCAGGTTTCACTCTCCACATCGAAAGAAATCTCACTGTGGCATGTTCTTCAAAATGTGGTGCAGTCCTGCAACAGAGCGTCCATGTTTATTTGACCTTGCCTTCAGCTAGACTAAGGGCAAAGTATTGCACTGTGCATGTTTGAACTACCCATTATGAGCATATTGTGTTGCACAAACTTCTTTCAGTTGTGGTTACTCCATATGCTTTCAAATAGCCATTTTGTTTTGATTTTCTCTTGTACTTCCATGTACTGTTGAATGCTGTTTCATGTCTTCTTCTTCTTCTTCTTCGTTCGCACTGTCTGTCTATATCTGCAGTCCTGTCTCTTGGATAAATTTCACTGTTTTTTGTAATTCATGTATGGAACCGTAGAGCTTATCTTCTTTGGTGGTTTCACTGGGCCAGTAATTATTTCTCAGTGTCTCATAGTTGATGCAGTTCTGGAGGATATGTTCCACAGTTTGGGGCACCTGGGCACATGTACATAGATTAGTAGTACCAACCTTAAACTTTGTATACATATGACTTCGGAGTCGGCTGTGTCCTGTTCGAAGACGGAAAATGATGACTTGTTCCTTTCTGTTTAGCATGTGATAGTCATCATGTGGTGGTGTTTGTGGCTTCCTGTAGGTTTTTATCATGCTTTTCTTCTGATTATAAGTGATTGGTATGTCTGGTTGCTCCATTTCAGTGCCCTCTTTGGCCAGTTGGTCAGCTTTCTCATTGCCTGGTATCCCACAGTGGGAGGGAATCCATTGCAAAGTGACTCCATGTTGTAAGCCAATTTTTGACAAGGCATCCTTAAGGTCTGGTAGTTTGTTGCACTGAAGAGCCTCCAGTACTGATCTTGCATCTGTGAGAATTACTACAGGACATGCATCAATTCTGGAGTCTGATAGTTTTTCAACTGCAGCAATAATTGCCCTAACTTCTGCATCAAAGTTGTTGCAGTATTTACCAGTGGGTATGGAAATCTTGTCAATGGTGTTGTTTGGATATTCAATATATGCTCCTGCCCCTCCATTCTTTATGGCATTATGTGCAGATCCATCTGTATACACACGTATCCAGGTGTCACATGGATATTTGTCATCTAGAACACTAAGTGTGGCTGTTGATCTTACAAGACTGCTCTGCATCTCACCATTCTGCACACCTTTCACTTCAGTCTGAATAGATATTTGTGTATAATCTGCTTCTTTCCATGGTGTATGCTCTGGTACAGATGATAATGGAGCGACTACAGTTGGAAGGTCAGGTATCAGCTTACGCATACGCTTGGCCTGATGAATGAAGCTGCTTCTTTTAAGCCGTCCTAATGCCAAGTTATTGAATCTCTCCTTCAGGGGATGGCTTACAGAGCTAAGGAATTTTTCTCCCATGGTCATGACCTTTGTGTCTCTACGTTCCTTTAGCGCTTGAACACCAACTATTTTCTGCATTTCTACTATTGGTGTGGACCTCATGGCACCTGTGATAATCCGTAGTGACTGATTTTGAACCTTGTCTAGATTATGCAGCGTAGTGTTTGATGCTGTGCACCAAGATGTTGAGCCATATTCTAAATGTGGTAGAATACTTTGCTGATATACATTCTTGAGGATTCTTTCACTAGCTCCCCATGTGGTTCCACTCAATTTTCTTAATATGGCTAGTTTTCTTCTGGCTTTTGCTTCTGCACTGTTGATGTGTTGCTTCCACGTCAGTTTTGAGTCAAGAGTCACTCCTAAGTAAGTGGGTTGGTTGTCCATCCTTAAGGGTATTTCATTTACAAAGATCTTACCTGCTTTCTGTTTAGATGAGAGGGTGAACAGAGTGGTACTTGATTTCTCTGTGTTGATACTTACACACCATTTGTTTGTCCATGATGTCAAGATGTCTGCTGCTCTTTGGAGTCTCTGTGTAGCAACTGTCGCATATTCATCTGTACACCACATGACCAGATCATCTGCATACAGTGCCGCTTTGATTCCATAGGGAAGTTCCTTGACCAGGTCATTAATGAATACAAGGAATAGTGTAGGCGAAAGGACTCCTCCTTGTGGTACACCGTGTCGCAGAAGTACTTTCTGGCTGTTGTGTCCATCCATTACTACTCTAGCTCTTCTATTGTGTAAATAGGACTTTATCCAGTTGTACAGTCTTCCATTCACATTGCAGTTTCTTAGTTTCCACAGCAGACCTTTTTTCCATACTTTATCAAAGGCTTTCTTCAGGTCTATCCACGCTGCTAGTACAAGGTTTTTCTCTTGGAATGCATCCTCAATCTCTTGAGAGAGATAGGTCACTTGATCTTCCGTACTGTAGTACTGCCTAAATCCTGCTTGTTGTGGAACGAGAAGGTTTTCACTTTCTAGGTACCATTTTAGCCTCAGGTCAATGATGCGTTCCATCGTTTTGCATAGGCAGCTAGTGAGACTGATTGGCCTGTAGCTGGAGGCAGTATCACTGTTTTTCCCTGGTTTTAGCAGTGGTACCATGCTTGCTTCCTTCCAGATTTGAGGTAACTTACCTGTGCTCCAGCACATATTGAAAATATCCAACAGCTTTCCCATTGCTGCCATTCCCAGGTTCTTGATCATTTCATTGGACACTCCATCTGGTCCTGGTGATTTCCTTGGTTTCAGTTTACTAACTGCTAGGTCTAACTCACTGCGTGTGATTGGTGCATCCATGACCTCCACTTTTCTGACTTGTTCCTCCTCTTTCTGTGGCTCGATGCGCACTGTACGCTCCTTCTCTGGATGGATATCAATGTTGCAGTCCTGTGCAAAAATGCGAGCAAAGTGATCTGCTACCTGCTTACCTGTAAGAGTTTTCCCATCCTTTATTAGTGTAACCTTTGTACTTCTTCCAGTACTCTCATCATTTAACTGTTTGATTAGTTTCCACAGTTTCCTTCCATCCTTTTCAAAGTTTAGGGACTCTGTTTTCTCTCTCCAACTTTCCCGTCTGGCTTGCAGCTTTGCTCTCTGAAATTTGGCCTTAGAATGTTGGTAATTATTGTGGTGTTCTTGGCATGGTCTATTTTCTGCTTGCTTTCGAGCTGCTTCCACGTCATCATGGAGTTTTCCCAGCTCACTAGACCAGTATGGTTTATAGTCCCTGCGAGCTCCTCTGGGAATGGTTTCACGAGCGGCCTGAAGGATACAAGCATTGAATTCCTTCACTATGCTGTTAATATCCTTCTATGGACAGCTGTCCCACCAGGGTACCTGTACGATGTCTGTACATTGTCCAGTTTGCTTTTTTATAGTTCCATCTGGGGAGAGGGTTACTGGTGTTAAGGAGTTCATTTTCTATTGTCAGGAAGACTGGTCGATGGTCGCTACCTCCAAGTTGTTTTCCAACTTCACGTGTAATGTTCCACTTCAGATCTGGAGAGTGGAATGCCAGATCTGGTGTTGATTTTGTATGCCATGCCCTTGAGTAAAATGTTGGGGCATCCATTGGCTGGTTGATCAGGAGAAGTCCATTATCATCCTGCCAGCTCTCAACTTCCTCTCCTCTCTTGTCTATGTGGTCATAGCCCCAGCTCTGGGAATGACTGTTAAAATCACCACAGACCATCAGTCTCTCTTTGTGTGGGATTGTTCCTAAAGCAAGTGGGCGGTCATTAGGACAGTAATAGTTAAGGAGGTGGAAATCTGTATTACTACTTTTTAGATGGATCATCTGGTATTCGGCTCCTTCCATGTACACTCCCACCTGACATGCGCTGATGTTATTCTTAACAAGTGTGAGTACTCCTCCTTTTCTTCTGTCCTGTCGGTCTGATCTAAAGCACTGGTAGCCTCTGATTTTAAAGGCGGCATCTTTGGTTAGGTGTGTCTCCTGTATGCAGCATACACTTACCTGCTCTGCAAAAAGTATGTTCTCTAGTTCAACCTTTTTGCTATAGCCATCTCTAACACTGCTGACACCCTCAGCATTCCACTGCATTATTTTAAGTTCTTGCTTTTTGGCTATTTTCTTCTGTTGTATTTTTTGGCCAGTAGCTCTACTCTCATGTCTCCTGACTCCACAAGACGAACTGAGAGGACCTCCAGTAGCATTGGGTGGACCCTTTCGAGGCAGGGGGCCCGGCACTGCACCTGCCTGGTTAGTCTTCACAGGGCGAGCACCATGTTTGAAAACTGCAGATAGAGACATTTCATTAGCGATAATGCGTGTTACCCTGATTTTTGCGATGCGCCTTTTGGCTGGGTAACTCCGACTTCAGCACCTTTCCTTGCTAGGGCAGACTGTGGTCTTGCTCGGACTGCCATGAAGACAGTGTGGCTGGCCTGGCCAAAACTTTGTTTTCCAGCCCCTGGTGGCTGTACTTAAGCGCCTTCTCCATGTCAGATGGTTTGAGACAGTTCCACAAAGACACTCTGACTTTGAGATGAGGAATCTGATGAGTGCTTCAACGATATCCATTCCCCGCCACCCATAGTCTACTGGCTCTGTTTTGTTTACATCATTCTGATAGCCATTGTTGTAAAGACCCATAGGCTTGTCACGTCCTGGATTCATTGGTTTCACACCAGACTTCCCTCATCCCCGCCAGAGATCTCCATGTCCCCATCTGTCCACCAGCCTGACATTACATTTTGCAAAAATAACAATTACAATTAGTGTTGATTGCTACAAGTTTCTGGGCTACAGAGGTAGGTCAGAGTTTTTAAGCAAACAGATCTGTGTTCCTTGTCTCACAAACACTATGTTAAGATAAGTGTGCTCTTAACACAGTTGTTCCCAGGGGGGCTGTTTCATGTAAAATTGTACATACTCTTTATCTTCTTTTTCTAGTGAAAGCTGAGAGAAGTTCAGCTGTAAATCTAACTCACTTTTCCTTCATGCGTGAACTGCTGTTCCATCCTCCGGAGGAAATTGTTCGAACAGCAGGAAAAATTGGCAGAAAGACGGTAGGTGTCTCAGCTGTGTCGGGCAGCCGCACAGATCAAGACGGCAGAAAGAAAGAAGGAAGGAAGAAAACTCCTGGCCGGTCTTCAGGGTCACTGACTAATTCTGCATCACCTGCTGAAGACTTTCGAAAACCTGAAGGAGTTGGTGACTCGTCGGCAGCATTAACTCCTGCCAGACCGTCTGTGGCACGTGGTAGACCCAGGGGCAGAACACGAAAGTCAAAGTCATCGTCTGTTAAGCTCATAGTATCAGGCAGGTTTAATAGACATGCCAGGAGGAGAGCACAACAAGACAGCCATAGCTGGGCTTCTCAGTCTCCTAGAAGTTCAAACCTTTTGTGCAAAGAAAAGGATGTGGAAGTATATAAAGATGGGCTTTCTGTGTCTCAGAGCAGTAGTCGTGATGATGTTGGTGATGATGATGAGGAAACATATCTGCAGAATATCTTGGGCACACCTTCCAAACTGATTGCTTCCATTGTGAGAAATGAACCCACTAAGAGAGCTGAGAGTAAAGAAGAGGGTGAGACAGAACAATCAAGTAAGAGACTACAGACTGTCAGTGACATGTCAGCCCAGCACGAGGATGTGAGTGTGGACAGCTGGTAAGTGTTGACTTGACAAGTTGTCAGTGACAAATTACTTGGATGTACAGTTCATTATGTATGCAGAGGGAAATCAGTGTCAAATGTTAGTCATGCTTTGGAGTTGGATGTAGGTTTGTAAGAGGAACAGAACAAAGAGAGTGACAGAGTTGGCTGAACATAACTAAAGTACTAGGAGCACAAGACTATTCATGTCTAATAAAGTGATTCATAGAAAATGATGGCCAACATCATCACATGATGGGCTGTAAATATCAAGATGATATGTGTATATATTTTTAGTTTCATGCTAATATAAAAAATGTCCAGAATATTCTTGTATTGTACAGAATAGAGCTTCAGAGTTCTTATAGGATGTAGCTTCATCTTTGTCTCTGTTAGTGTTGAAAGGTTGTTTCTTTCTCTTTTCTCTCTCTCTCTCACACTCTGTCTATATGTATGTGTGTATATATATATGTGTGTGTTTGTATGTGTGTATATGTGCACACGTCTTTGCGTACATACACACATGTGTGTCTGTGCATGTCTTTATGTGTATACATGTGAATCTAGGTGTGTGTATATATGTGGTATATGTGTGTGTGAATATGTGCAAATGAAAAGAATGGGTGTATGTACTATCAAAGTCTAAATTAGTTTAATTTAAAGTATGGCTTAATTTTGGTATTTATTATATTGCTGTTCTATAAATTTATGTATAACTATAAATTTATGTATAAATGAATGAATGAATAATCTTTATTTTTAAAAGGGTAAAGGATTGGGCACGCAGGCCCGTCTTACATTCTGCCCTTCATCACTCCATCTTTCATTCTTCTCACACACTTGATTTAGTACAAATATACAAATTAAATTAGGAAAAACATATCAAAAGAGTGTAAGATTTAACTATTACATTCAAAGTAAAAGAGAAGAAGTAATTAACCTAATTAAATAGCACTCACGCACACATACACACGCAGACATATACATAAACAAAAATACATTGTAAATACAGATCTTCTAACATATGTTTTTTTTAACAAACATTAAAATAATTTCTAACAAGTTGCTTTTCTAACTATGTCATTTTAGTACTTGATGGTTGGCGAGTCATGTGTTGAGAGAGTGCTGGTTATTTTATGGAGGCATATAATTACAAGCAAGTAAATAATGAAACAGGTTTGAGTTAAAGGATGAAGTATTACCAATGGATTTTAAATGGTAGAGTAGGGTGTTCCAGAGCTGTACTGCAGAGTATGCAAGGCTTTTCTTGTACAGATCAATCCTGAATTTAGGAAGAAGACAGTTTTTTTAAACGCTGGCTATGTTTAGTGTTATACGTAAACAGTGACCATGTAAGAAAAAGTAGATACCCTGTCTTCACTGGCTAGTAAAATAGGACTTGAAATTAACAAGGAAAAAAAATAATGAAATTTCCCATTAATCAAGAGGGAAAAATATACATAGAAGGAACAGCTGTTGAAAAGGTACACCAATTTGTATACCTTGGCAGCTACATAGACCAGGATAGTGACACCAGAAAGTAAGTCAGAATTAGAATTGCAAAAGCAGCATTAACCTTCAGGAATCTTGAGAATATATAGTACTCAAAAGTTATAAGCACAAAAAAAACCAAGTTAAGATTATTCAATTCATATGTGATATCCGCCCTCATTTAATGCATGTGAAAGCTGGAAAACAACTAAAGAAATAGACAAGAAATTAGACTCTTTTAAAACAAATGCCTAAGGAAAATACTCTGTATAAAGTGGAACAAATTCAAAAACAACACAGAGATAAGGCTGATAGGCGAGTAACAATCTGTCTCATGGGTGATCAGAAAAAGGAGATGGACATATGTCGATCATATGATGAGAAGAAAATCAGAGAATCCCAAAATGAGCTATCAAGTGAAACACAACAGGCTGAAGAAAACGAGGTCAACCACGTAAAACTCTAAGGAGGACATTGTTCAGAGAGCTCAGATTCATAGCCATAAAATTCCTTAATGAGTTGAAAAGCTCACCAAAACCAGGAAAACTTGGCAAACTACTGTGTGAGCACCGTGTGACGTTTAACAGGAAGGGTGTAAGATGTAAGATAAATTTATTAGTTTATAATTCATGTGAGAATGTAATTAAGTTTATTTCATGTAGTTACATAAAGCAAAATGCGGAGTGCATGGAAAGAAAGGGTTTATTATTTACTTATTCATTTTTTTGCTTTTTCATGCATTATTGTTATATTATGTTTAATAATAAATGCTGAATATCTGTGACTGAATGAAAGTTGTATGATGAAGAGCAGAATGGTAGACGATCCTGCGTGCCCAGTTCTTATAAGGTAAAGGTAAAGGTAATCCTTTCATGTCTTAGAGGCACTAGGGATATGGTGTTAGTGCATTCTTAACATTTTGAAATTAAAATCTGTTCATTTGTCCTCTCTCACTCTTTCCTCTCTCTTTCTCTCTCTCTCTCAGGGTCCACACTGGTAGGTGTGGCAGGAGACCTGGTAAATCTTTTAGTCACTTCACTGGCCCATTAGACCCTAGTGATTCAGCATTTACTGAGTCTTGTGTTCAGTTCACAGCTGATTGCTTACAATTTTTCCTTCTTTCCCATATTCTTCTTCTGCGTTCGAGGTTGTTGGTCACATCAGATCCTGATCCCTGTCAACATGGCAAAGCTCGCAGTCCTTTCTTGATCCTGATAGAGGCCCCAAGCTTGTATCCTCTGGCCGTGTCTCTCATCTCAGGTCCGCATGGTTTGGGCACTCTTGTAGGATATGTTCTGGAGTCTGGACTCCACTGCCACATGGACACTTGTCTGTGTGAGACATTTTGAATCAATGTAGGTGACTTAGTAGTCTGCAATGGTCTATCCTTAGGCAGAAGAGGATGATTTGCTGATGTCTTTGTAGTTGGTGTATTGGACCTGGTTCATTGTTGCATTTCAATTGCCTTTTTCCATTCAGATGTGCACTGGTTACGGGTTATGGTTTGTGCTCTTGGTAGTTTACTAGATGGTTTGTTTGATCTTGGTTGCTGTGAGCTTTGGACAGGCTGTCAGCTGTTTCATTGCTATTCCACAGTGGGATGGTACCCAATGTAGGGCCATGGTTATTGACAGTGTAAGGTGCTTCAGTTCTGTTGTGATTTCCTGTATGTTTGCCTATGGTTTGTTTGTTGTTTTTAGAGATTCCAGAAGTGCCCTGCAGTCTATGAAGAAGGCTATTGTGTGTGGTGGCTGCTGGTTTTCTGTTTTAAGTGTTCTGAGGGCTTCAAGGAGGGCTGTTGTTTCTGCCCTGTAGTTGGAGGAAATCTTTCCTGTCACGAAGGCATTTTTGGTTTGTCTCCCATCTGTATTTCTTATGTAAAACCTCCACCTCCATTTTTTACTGCTTTTTCTGCTGACCCATCTGTGTACACATGTGTCCATCCAGCTGGGTTGTATTTGCTGTCAGTCAGCTCCTGGGTCAGTGTCTTCATCTGTGTACACATGTGTCCATCCAGCTGGGTTGTATTTGCTGTCAATCAGCTCCTGGGTCAGCGTCTTCATCTGTGTACACATGTGTACATTCAGCTGGTTGTGTCAATCAGCTCCTTGGTCAGCGTCTTCATCTGTGTACACATGTGTACATTCAGCTGGGTTGTGTCAATCAGCTCCTGGGTCAGTGCCTTCATCTGTGTACACATGTGTCCATTCAGCTGGGTTGTATTTGCTGTCAGTCAGCTCCTGGGTCAGCGTCTTCATCTGTGTACACATGTGTACATTCAGCTGGGTTGTATTTGCTGTCAATCAGCTCCTGGGTCAGCGTCTTCATCTGTGTACACATGTGTACATTCAGCTGGGTTGTATTTGCTGTCAATCAGCTCCTGGGTCAGTGTCTTCATCTGTGTACACATGTGTACATTCAGCTGGGTTGTATTTGCTGTCAATCAGCTCCTGGGTCAGCGTCTTCATCTGTGTACACATGTGTACATTCAGCTGGGTTGTATTTGCTGTCAATCAGCTCCTGGGTCAGCGTCTTCATCTGTGTACACATGTGTACATTCAGCTGGTTGTGTCAATCAGCTCCTTGGTCAGCGTCTTCATCTGTGTACACATGTGTACATTCAGCTGGGTTGTGTCAATCAGCTCCTGGGTCAGTGCCTTCATCTGTGTACACATGTGTCCATTCAGCTGGGTTGTATTTGCTGTCAGTCAGCTCCTGGGTCAGCGTCTTCATCTGTGTACACATGTGTACATTCAGCTGGGTTGTATTTGCTGTCAATCAGCTCCTGGGTCAGCGTCTTCATCTGTGTACACATGTGTACATTCAGCTGGGTTGTATTTGCTGTCAGTCAGCTCCTTGGTCAGTGTCTTCATCTGAAGTGTTGTTAGGTAGTCCTTTTTATGTATGCCTGGTACCTCTGTGAGGACTGTTATCTTTTCACAGTGACTGTGTTCCTCCACAATTTGGAGTGGTTCAGTTTCTTCATGAGAGGTCGGAAGGAGAGCTTTGTAATCTTGTTGCTGTTGTGTTGTCAGATGGTTGAAGCTGGTTCTTTTCAGTCAGTTTTTTGTGGGCTCCTGAATTCTTTTGTTCACAGGGTGGGATGTCAGGCATGTTAAGTTTTGTTTGTGGATCACTAGTTTTTCTTTGTGCCTGACCTCAAGAGGTTGAGTTTGTGTGTGTTTCCTTCTTTCACATCAAAAGTGTTTTGTTTACAGTTATTTCAGGTTAATCATCCATGCTTTGCTGTGGCAAGTTATGATGTTTGCAAGTGTGATTACAATAGATGAGATCAAGTTTTAACACTTTTAATGAAGATTATATGACCATGCTGCTTACCATAAATATGTACTCTCTTTTTGTAGTTTCCCCCAGATATGTTAATACCCTATCTAGGTATATTCTAGTTAAGCTTATACTATCATTTGACTCACTATGGGTGTGCTTTACTGACCTTTTGTTTGTTATTATAATTCATGTTGTCTCTTGATTCACCAAATGTGTTTGTGTCATCTTTTGGTATACCATATATATGTTTATACTGTCATTGATTCACTGTAGTTGTATTTAAGCACTGAAGTGCAGAACTTAATTATTATGTGCAGACATCATATCTATAGCAGCAGGGACACTTGACATTGTTTTTCTTTGCTCTTTGTGATGCCTGAATGTTTTTTTTTGTGTGTGTTCTCTCTAGTGTGGCTGGACCATCTGACCGGTGCTCAAAGACACTTGCAGATTTTAAAGATGACATCAAACAAGAGGTGTGTGTGTGTGTGTGTGTGTGTGTGGTATTCTCACAGCTGAACTCTGACTGGTAATAACGTCATCACAGCAAAGTAAAACAGTCATGGAGAAAAGTCAGTCAAGAGTCAGAAAGAAGGGCAGTCCCAGGCAAGGAAACTTCAGACAAGACTTGGGAGATATCAGTGCCACAGCCTGGCTTCAGTGGAGAGGTTTTGTGTGCACAGTCAGGATTGATGATGATACTCATTTCCCAGCATTCACAAGTGTTAGATGAGTTACTTGTACAGCTCATTCTTCCACTCACAGACACAGCTGTCGTTAGCTTTGGCTGGTGGAAGTTGGCATCACCAAATAATTGGCCCACTTTGCACAAAAGACATAGCATCAGTCACAAAAATTTTGTGTCTGTTTTTCTATATATAATATTTTTTTTAAGTGATTGATCTTTCTCATAGGTCCACAGCAAAGAGTAATAACATGTAAACATTTTAACATTGTCTTAGCATCAACAGTATAAAGTAGATCATGTATAAAGCACCAACAATGAAAAGTTATACTGGGATATTTTAATATATCCATTATGGAAAAATAATTTCATACTTTTTTTTCTGTTTTAATCAGTTTTTTCCCTATACACCTTTTTATATATATATTTTTTCATTTGATGGGTTCATATTGTGTCTGGTTTTAGCTTCATTTGTTTGCAATAAAATCTTTTGTCTGTGGCATAAATCCATACACAAAGTAAGAACATTGTCACTAGTGTCAGTCTATTCTTGTTTCTAGAGCTTGTTTTTGTAGCAGCTGTCTGTGTGATACTTCCTTCACCTGGACTCAAGCTGACCAGCTTATATAGCAACTGTCTGTGTGATACTTCCTTTACCTGGACACAAGCTGACCAGCTTATATAGCAACTGTCTGTGTGATACTTCCTTCACCTGGACACAAGCTGACCAGCTTATATAGCAGCTGTCTGTGTGATACTTCCTTCACCTGGACACAAGCTGACCAGCTTATATAGCAGCTGTCTGTGTGATACTTCCTTCACCTGGACACAAGCTGACCAGCTTATATAGCAGCTGTCTGTGTGATACTTCCTTCACCTGGACACAAGCCAACCATACATGCAATCATGTGCCATATTACAGCCATACTTGTGCCAGAAGTCTTGCCATAAGTCCCTTGACTGTGTCAGTTGTTACAAGGGAAGCCAGGCACAGCGAGTACATTTCACTTCTATAACATGCTACAAGATGAAAAGACATATTTGCTATCACTTTAAAATACTATTAGGCAGCAAAGTAGCACAGTAACTGTGTGGAAATTAATGAGAAAATATTAATCACAACACACAGGCATAATGCACTGGCTTACTCACCAAATGATGGTGCAGTCTGCTTGTTTTTCTTCTCTTATCTTGAAGTGAATATAGAATATGTAGAATAGCAAATGTCTGTGAATGAATCATAGCACATTAAACAGTTCTGTGCGACTGCAAATGTAAGCCATCACATGACTGTATAGATTCACAAGTCATCACATGCTATAGATTCACAAGTCATCACATGACTTTAGATTCACAAGTCATCACATGACTTTAGATTCACAAGTCATCACATGACTTTAGATTCACAAGTCATCACATGACTATAGATTCACAAGTCATCACATGACTATAGATTCACAAGTCATCACATGACTATAGATTCACAAGTCATCACATGACTATAGATTCACAAGTCATCACATGACTATAGATTCACAAGTCATCACATGACTATAGATTCACAAGTCATCACATGACTTTAGATTCACAAGTCATCACATGACTATAGATTCACAAGTCATCACATGACTTTAGATTCACAAGTCATCACATGACTTTAGATTCACAAGTCATCACATGACTATAGATTCACAAGTCATCACATGACTATAGATTCACACAAGTCATCACATGACTATAGATTCACACAAGTCATCCTTGTAGTTTCCTGGAAACACTGTATGATCCCTGCATGTAGTGGATAGAGAAGGATGACCACACTGCACACAAGCCTCAGTGTTTAGTTTTAAATGTGACAGAATTTTAAAAATCTTTTTGTGTTGACCTTTCAGATTTGTGAAACGTATAAAGTTGTGTTATTTTTCAACACAGCTTAATTATTTCACATGTGAATTCTTCATTCACCCTCACAGATATTAGTCACATTATTACAGTTACACATCTTTTGGTCCACACCTCTAACTCCAGCTTGACGCATTTTTGGAACCGAGTATGCCCCCCCCCCTTCCAGTGCGGGTGTCTGAGTAGCGAAGTGGTTAGTGCACTGGTCTCTCATGGCGAAGGTCGGGGGTTCGAATCCGGCCGGCGGCACCTCAGTCACCCAGCTGTAGAAATGGGTACCCGACTTCTTCTGGAGTTGGGGAAGGAAAGGCAGCCAGGCATGATACTGATCATATCACCCTCTAGTGTGCTGACAGGTCAAGGAAAATATGGGCACTAACACCATATCCCTATGTGCCTCCAAGGCATGACAGGGTCACCTTTACCTTTTTTTTTACCCTTCTAGTGCAGTGCCTGTTCTCATGGCTAGATTACTGTTTGTTTTCAGGGGTTTCAGCGGGGGGAGGGGGGGGCGTGACCTTGGTCAGCTGGAGTCCACCAGTCCTGGTACAGGCAGTAACCTGTCAGTCACATCTCATCCAGTCCCCATCTCGTACATAAAGTGTAAAATAATGCAGCTTTATTACAGCATACTTTTTCTCAAATCATCATCATCATCATGCATTAAACTTTCAATAGATTTTTGTAGACATATACCCAGTGTGAAATATTGTGAACAAAAGAAAAAACTTTATTATGGGAAATGCTGTAAGATTCATCATTCTGGTGAGTTCTGTATTATCTATAAAAGTTCTTGTTATTTGAGTATAAATTGTGTTAGCATTCTAGTGCAGTTGTAGAAGTGATTGGTTCATGTTTCAATAGTTATACGAGGTCCAACACAAACAAAAACGAGACTGACCCTGTAGCCTGAAAACTGAGAGTGTAAGGGGAGAAACAAAGAGGTAGTTACAGAGCATGTTCTAACCTGTCACTGTAAAACAAGCTGACTCTCTTGCTTTACTCAGCACCAGTGGGTGCATGTTCAAATATGAGATGTATGGCTATGCTTGGTCGAAAAACAGTGCAGTGTAAACAGAATCCCAAGTTAACATCAAGTTTCCTGTGAAGCAGAAGAAATTCGTGACAGAACCTTTTCAAGTATTGGCGGAGGCTTACGGTGTTTGCCTCTTGCATGCATTTCTGATTAGCACAAATGATTTTCGGAAGGCAGAGAAAGCATGAAAGATGATGACAATCAATTGGATTTTGCACCAAAACAATGTGCCAGCCCATATTGCTTTGTCTGTGAGGCAGTTTTTAGCAAATCACGTCACCGCGTTCGAGCACCTACCATATTCGCCAGACCTGCCTTTGTGTGACTTATACCTGTTCCAAAAGACCACATTGGTGCTCAGAGGAACCTATTTTTTTGTTAGTAGAAGATGTGAAAGCAAAAATGATGGAGGTCCTCAACAGCCTTTCAAAAAATAATCTGCAGATTTTCTGTAAACATTGGCAGCACAGTGTGCAGCTTTGTGTCAGGTCACATGGGAAATATTCTGAGGGAAATGGGATTTGATTTTCTCATCTTGCTCAGTAAAAAGAGATACAGGTACAGTCTTTTTTTTTTTTTGAGTGGCCTCTCTAACAGAAGACTGACATAAGACTAACAGAGCTTAGCTTGTAGTAGCAGACAGAGAACATAACCCTTTAATTAATCTTTTTTTTTTCCTTGCAGAGTTGTAGTAGGAAAGACACAGGAACAACAATTAAAATATTGAAGCTTTCAACAAGTCAGCAAGTTAACTCTGATCACGGCTGCCGTGTCAGGTTAATCTCACCATTTGTAGCACCGCAGAGGTTGGATTCCCTTGCTGCTCCAACAATCTCACCACAGTCCTTGAGCGCTCAGATGCCATTATCAAGTTCTTCCTCTCAGTTTCTTCCGCAGCATGTATTATCCCCAATCATTTTAATTCATGGACAAAGTGCGGCTCTGATTCCGCCCCCGCCGCCCCTGATTTCATGCCCTCAGGCTGATACATCTGTAGCATTGCTGCCAGTTAATGTCACGTTGACAGTTCCACCACCTCTTCAACTTTACGCCATTCCAAACGTATCTCAAGCGCCGCCGCTTCGCCTCGGAGGATCTGTTTTGTCCTCGGAGTCTTCTGCCAACTCGTTTTTACAGCACCTTCCTGTCCTTCAGCCCTGTCCGTCATTGTTGATGTCAAAATCCGCCGCACCTCAGCCATCTTTGGCCCCACCCTCAAACATCAAACTTGTTGAAAGGGATGATAAAGAACTTTCTTTCATAAATGTAATAACAGCAACATCTGGTCTGGTCGGTCAGGCCAGTCCAGTGTCAGGAGTGACTTCTGTCAGGACATCCACACAGATTTCTGGATCATATCCAGATACTATTGTTGTAAGTGATGGTGAAGACATGGATGATACTAATGAAGAAGCACTGACAAGGAATCAGGCAGATGGGAAGACCATTCAAGCTGTCAGAAGTCTGCTGAACATGCGGACACAAAGATCATTACTGAAGAATGACATCAGTCAGCGCAGGCAGTTATCATCAGACGTTCAAACTTTGGTTGTGCCAGTCAAAACATCTATGCTTCCTTTAAGTTTACACCAAGATGAAGAGTCTTTCAGGGGCTCTCATCAAAGCAGGCATCATTTTCTGAGGTCGTTTCGAATGCTACAGACAAGTTTCACCATAATGATGAACATATTTGGAAATCTTTCTCTTCTTGACTTGTTAAGGTAGGGCAGACTACTTTAGATTCATGTAATTCTTGCACTGTATCTGCTGTACAGGTAGATTTTCTGCCACAGTTTACATTCAAAGAGAAACTTATTTTTTAAAAACAGATTGTTACTTTATTCAAAGAACATGCTGGGCATTGTGCTTACCTCATAATAAACTTTTGGATGCCCTCCTCTTTTGGTAGAGGCTAAAGGGATAATTGGGAGAAGATTAAACAAAAATAAAGATGTTTGTAAAGAGCTCGATTCCCTGGTAGATTTTAAATGCTTAGAAAAAAGGTAAAAAAAAAAATTTCCATTTCCATGCCATTAAGGCATATTGGGGAATACTGTGTTAGGCCCGTATTTTCCATGAAAGTTTGATGTCATTATCACGCCTGGCCGCTTTACCTTCCCAGATTTCTCTGGTACCCATTTTTAGAGGCTGGGTGAACCCCGAAGCCTTTTTGGTGCGTAACAGAAAAAAACCCACTGCTGGGACTGAACCTGGTACCACCGGATTAGTAAGCCAAGTTCCTAACCACTCAGCTAACTAGGCTACCTTAGAAAAAAGGCTGTCAGCTTTTTTTTTAATCACTCAGAATTTTCATAATTGTTGGATCCAGTAGGCCAGCATCTTTGATGTGTTGCTTTCAGAATTTGTTGTTTCTTTGTCTCAACACAACTGATCATTACTGTGTATTTGTAGATGTCACATCATGAAGCAGGACTGATTATTCCTGTATATTTGTAGATGTCACATCATGAAGCAGGACTGATTATTCCTGTATATTTGTAGATGTCACATGAAGCAGGACTGATTATTCCTGTATATTTGTAGATGTCACATCATGAAGCAGGACTGATTATTCCTGTATATTTGTAGATGTCACATCATGAAGCAGGACTGATTATTCCTGTATATTTGTAGATGTCACATGAAGCAGGACTGATTATTCCTGTATAGATGTCACATCATGAGATGAAAAAAAGCCCTGTTCTGGCCATGACAAGGATATGATGTTAGTAAACTTAACTGGTGAGCACACTAGAGGATGTTGTGGTCAGTACCACACCAGCTGTGTTCAGTTTTAGTTTGACCATTCTCTGATTAAATGCCACACAGTGTCATGTGGTTTCATGGTCTCTAGTGATCATATCACAGTCAACTTACAGGGTCCAACAATTAAGTAATGAGACTAATTTTATTATGGCCAAGACAAAAATGCCATCTATGAAGCAAAGCATGGAATCCAAAGACTCAACCTTCATCTATGATCTGGCAACTTTTCATCGCCACTTGATAAGCAGACAACAGAAAAGCTGCCATTTTGTTGACCTAGTTAGAGGTGCATTGTCACATAATCAGCATGGAGCAAAAAAGCTAACATTAAATTCTGTTTAAAACGCAGAAAAAGTGCCATTGAGACAGTTGAATTGATGTGACAAGTTTATGGGAATAATTGTTTATCTCGTGCACAGATATTCAGGTGGTATTCACGATTCAAAAGTGGTGTGGAAACGATTACAAATGCAACTAGACATGGATTCCCAATTTCTGTTCGTAATGAGGAACTTATTGCAAAAGTCAGAGAACATATGCAAGAAAATGTTGTTTGACTGTGAGGATGATGGCAGATGAATTTGGTGTTAACCAAGAGACCGTTCGTAAAATTTTAATGGAAGATTTGTTGCTTGCCTGTTTCTACCACATTCATTGTCTGGTGACCAAAAACATCAGCATGTTGAGTACGCAAAAGACATCATCAAAACATGTCACAGAAATAAACATTTCTTAAACTTGATTGTTACAGAGGATGGAACATGGACTTTCCGCTATGATCCCACAACTAAACGCCAAAGTGCTCAGAGGAAGTTGTCATCATCACCACAAGGCAAAAAATTGTCTTCAGAAGTCGAAAGTGAAGACAATGTTGGTGTGCTTCTACGACAGCAAAGGAGTTATTCACAAATAATTTGTTCCAGAGGGACAGACTGTCACTGCCAAAGTTTATTTAAGTATTTTGAAACGCCTATTGAAAAAGATTCTCCGAGTCTGACCCGAGTATTCAGTACCTGGCAGTTTTTTTCTTCTTCATGATAATTCACCAGGCAGTAGTTGTGCAGGAATTTTTGGCCCAAAAACAAGTGTGTGTTCTCAACCATCCACCCTATTCCCCAGATTTGTCTCCCTGCGATTATTTTCTATTCCCAAAATTAAAGTTACCATTGAAAGGACGCTTCTTTGACGATACTCATGACAACCAAAAAGCCATAACATTAAGTTTATGGACCATGCCAACAGAAGAACTGCAGAGGTTGTTCCAGTGCTTGTTAGGCTATGGCACTCAGTGTATCAGTGCACAAGCGGCTTATGTTGAATAAAATACAGGTTATATCTTCAAGTGTTGTTTATTTTTTATGAAATTAGTCTCATTACTTGTCGGACCTTGTATATACCTAACTGCACATAAATCATGACTTGTAGTTACACTAGATTTTAGTTATTGATAATGTACAGGGTGGCCCTAAAGCCTCAGCACCAGTGGTTCCCAGCCTCATGTTATGGCCCAGATTGCGGTTGTGTGAGCTGTGGTCACAAAAAGACTTTTTAATGTGTTACATATACCATTGCTGGTTTAGGGTTGCGCTCAAAGGCAGGTTGGGAATTGCTAGTCTATACATCAGGATTAATCTTTGTTTTGTGCAGTTAACATGCTGCCTTCAGCATTGAGAATTGCCTTTGATGTGAAGAAATAGAACTGAGGATTCTGTAGTCATTACTCAGACAGACTCATTATGTCTGTGGTTTAATAGTATATTCTCTTACTCTACAGCCTGTAGTGGCCTTGATAAAATGTGCTTTTTCAACAGACATTTCCAAACTGAATTGTTCCTTTTTTATAAATGATTTTTCTGATAATTCTGCATGGCTTGTCTAAGCCACAACCTTGAACAAGTGCACAAAGTCACACACATTTCACCAGTTACTCAAGTTTTATTGTACCATCACACTGTCTGTCAGAAAAGTCAGTGAATTATGACACACACGACTATAGATATGTAGTTTAACAAAATATATGAAATGCCTTTACAGCAACGAGCTTGATGTATTTTCACAGGGCAAGTTCTGTTTGCAAGACTTGGCATACACTGGCAATGCAGACTTCTTTGGTAAGACTTATTTGCTGTGATAAATTCATTTCAAGATAAGCATCTTCAATTTCTTTTTCTTCACTTATTTTTCTCTCTGTCATGCCTTAGAGGCACATAGGGATATGGTGTTAGTGCCCATATTTTCTCACCTTACAGCAGAATTTAATACTTCAGTTGATTTGATCTTGGTCTGGATGCAAGTATTTCTCCCTGTCATGTTGCCAGCCATTTTTTATCTTGTAATGTTTCTTACAGTTCAGCACTTTGATATTAGTGATCATTCCAGGAGATGAAATAGAACTGAAGTACACGTATACAGCACATCAGTTAGGTTGTTTACATTTGGTATCAGCCACAGCCAGTGAGAAGAACTGGCTAACAAGGAAACATAGTGAGGCTTGAAGCACTGCACCAGTCTGGACAGTGGCCATCAAGTACCAGTCAAGTTTTGGCAGATTCAGCCATGAGACAATCTGATAAACATAACTGTTCTTGGCACTTTCCACAAACAGCAAATATCTGCCTGCTTCCAAACTGTACACTTACATGCAGAGAGCTGATATAATTGTAAATGCTCACATCTTCTACAAAACAGATCACAAAAACATTATAGTTTTCTCCTGTTTACAAGTAACTACAGTGCGTTCGGAAAATAACTGTGCACTAACACAGTATCGATTCCGGTACTGTAGTGGTATCTTAATGACTGTGGCAGGTAGATGTGGCTAGATACAGCAGACATTAAGATATCACTATGATACTGGGTTAGTGCAGAGTTAACTGTGGAACACCTTGTATAATGTCTGTGTGATTTGTTTTGTAGAAGATGTGAGCATTTTAGGATATCCTAATTCTCATTTATAAAAGTAGTGTGGGTTATTTTTAGCATCTTCCACATTAATGCTCTGGGCCATGTGTCCAAGTAGCCCTCATGTGTGAAGATATACACACAACAAATGTAAAACTGCACCTGAATTTGAATGTTCTCAAACAGTGGAGGTTTGTACACTTGAACGGTATCAAGATCACAGACTGGGAGAAAGCTGTGCACTTCTTCAATAAAGTGGGTGTCAGGAGTTTGGTAAGTCTGTGTGTATTGTCTTGACAAGGCTGATAGCCTGTGTGTGTTGTCTTGACCAAGCTGATAGCCTGTGTGTGTCGTCTTGACCAAGCTGATAGCCTGTGTGTGTTGTCCTGACCAAGCTGATAGCCTGTGTGTGTTATCTTGACCAAGCTGATAGCCTGTGTGTGTTGTCCTGACCAAGCTGATAGCCTGTGTGTGTTATCTTGACCAAGCTGATAGCTTGTGAGTGTTGTCTTGACCAAGCTGATAGCCTGTGTGTATCTTGACCAAGATGATAGCCTGTGTGTTATCTTGATCAGGCTGCTACCCTGTGTGTTTTATCTTGACCAGGCTGATACCCTTTGTGTGTTATCTTGACCAGGGAGCTACCCTTTGTGTGTTATCTTGACCAGGCTGATACCCTGTATGTGTTATCTTGACCAGGGTGCTACCCTGTGTGTTATCTTGACCAAGGTGCTACCCTGTGTGTTATCTTGACCAGGCTGCTACCCTGTGTGTGTTATCTTGATCAGGCTGATACCCTGTATGTGTTATCTTGATCAGGCTGATACCCTGTGTGTTATCTTGACCAGGGTGCTACCCTGTGTGTGTTATCTTGACCAGGCTGATACCCTGTATGTGTTATCTTGACCAGGCTGCTACCCTATATGTGTTATCTTGACCAGGCTGCTACCCTGTGTGTGTTATCTTGATCAGGCTGCTACCCTCTGTGTTATCTTGACCTGGGTGCTACCCTGTATGTGTTATCTTGACCAGGCTGCTACCCTGTGTGTGTTATCTTGACCAGGCTGGTAGCCTGTGTTATCTTGACCAGGCTGCTACCCTGTGTGTTATCTTGACCAGGCTGATACCCTCTGTGTGTTATCTTGACCAGGCTGCTACCCTGTGTGTGTTATCTTGACCAGGCTGATACCCTGTGTGTGTTATCTTGACCAGACTGATACCCTTTATGTGTTATCTTGACCAGGCTGCTTACACTGTATGTGTTATCTTGACCAGGATGATAGCCTGTGTGTTATCTTAACCAGGCTGATACCCTGTGTATGTTATCTTGACCAGGCTGCTACCCTGTGTGTGTTATCTTGATCAGGCTGATACTGTGTGTTATCTTGACCAGGCTGATACCCTATGTGTGTTATCTTGACCAGGCTGCTACCCTGTGTGTGTATCTTACATAGTTATGTTTGTAATGTGTGAGAACATCTTAAAGCATCATTACAATATCTATCACACTCTGTTGGGGCATGGAGAACATTATCTTTCAGTAAATGTTTGAATCTCCAATAGTGTTTTTTTTTTAAAAATAAATGTTGCCTTTTTTTGTTAAGTGTTCTTCCATTGTACTTGAATGTTGTAGAAATTTGGTGAATTTCTTGTGTTTTGTTTGTTGCATGATGCTTTCCTTGAAATAATGGTTTGGATTATTTCACTCACTTGAGTTGACAAGAATCTTGTGTATAATACACGTATGTGAATTTTGTTGATCATGGTTGTGATGTGTGCTCTCATTGTTTCTGTCATCTCAGAACCTGAAAGGTGTGCTTTTTGAAATGAGTGAGTTAGCATCCTCCGCTGATGTGTGGGACATGATCACCAGAACAATCCCAACACTTACTCAGCTTGAGGAGCTGTTCTTTGATCAAGTTCCTGCCTCTATCCTTGATAACATCACAGAGAAAATGCCACAACTTGCTGGAGTTGGCGCTGAATCTATCACTGACAGCTATAGTGTGTGAGAAAGTTACAAGACAAAAAGGTAGTTTCTACTGAGAAATTATATTTGTTTAGTGTGAACTTTGTTACTTCAGTTATCTGTATGGGTGATTATTTTGCCATAAATCTGGTTACATTTTAGTATGATATGCCAACAGAATACTTGGGCTTTAAATAAAACCAGTGAAAATATTGTTCATGTTGAAAAGACAAGTGTAGAAACTTTGCAAATGGTGAATGTTACCTTAAAAAAAGAGCATCTTTGAGATTTTGTGTCAGGTGTGACAAGGTGGTAGATTGCAGGAAGCTAGGGCAGAACTGCTTTAGTATCTTGCTCCAGTAGAAACCATATTTGCTTTTTATTAATGTTGCTTTTGGAGATGGTCTAGAAGCCAGCTGTCTGGGGGGGTGTGCACTGAATCATTGTATGGCAGCTTCTGGCCATATTCTACTGGCATAAATGGGCAAAATCAGACAAGAAGAAAGTCCATGCAACAGTAGACATATTGGTAATATCATTAATGTCAAGTTTTGTTGTGTATATACCAGTGTTTTTACAGCAAGTTTTTTATTGTCTCCTCTCTCATAAAGTAGCTAGAATTATGTCATTAGTGTGTCAGTTTTGTGCTACAACAGATTCTCTTGACAGAGCCCGGTTGCCAGTGTCAGGCATAGTAATCTACTCATTTTAACTACTGGTATACACTTTTTCTGCAAAAGCTTCTACTGATACAAATATGGTTTGGTGATACCCACTTGGCTTTGTGTATAGTTTTATGTGGAAATATATGGTTCAGAGACATGGGTTATGACCAAGACAATACAACAGAGGATACAAACATTCATGAACTACTGCTTGTGGAGGATTTTAAACATTAAATGGCAGGACAAGACCAAGAACAAAGAGGTCTGGGAAAGGGCAGGACAAGAACCTATGAACTTACAAATCATGTCTAGGAAATGGATTGGCCACACTCTGAAGAAACCTGATACCAGCAAGACAGGCACTGACATGGAATCCTCAAGGAAATAGAAATCGAAGAAGACCTAGACTTACTTGGAGAAGAGAAATTATGACAGTGCTCAGAGACAAGGGATGTACATGGAAGGAAGCAGAGAATATTTCCAAGAACAGGGATGACTTGAGACCCTTTGTCTAATGGCCTATCTCTCAAGGGAGTGAAAGATGATGATGATACACTTTTTAAAAACCATGATGTTCCTGGCTTCCCAATTCTTTCATAATGAGAATGTTTTGCTATAAGATTTTAACAGAACATGGTATCTGCTAGGATTATAAATCTGTAATCTTATATACAGCATCATCATGCTTCCTGTAGATGCCCCCCCCCCCCAACTCTTCAGTAAGGACCTGGCTATCAGGCTAAGAAATGTTGCAGAAGACAATCATTCCGGATTATGAAGTTTATTCACTTTATAATTGCTGAAAGTGTTTCAAGTTTCATTAAAATGTTCATTTTGACATCATTTGTCTTATTTTTTTTTAATATGTTGTGTTCCTTTCTGAGTCACCTTACATATGTATGTGCCAGTATGAGCAAACATGACAACACTCACAGCTGTCTACTTGTAGGTAACCACACAATAATATCACATGAATTCTATCAGTTTAATTTTTGTGTGTGAACTCAACATTTCAGTAATATGCACAAACTTTGCAGGAATGCATCACCTGCCATTATGTAAGACTAAAGTGTTCAAGATTAGTATTAGATGAAGATGAGAATAGAAAGATTCCATCAACCCTTACAAGCAGCTCATCATCATCATCAGGTGCTGTGCCGACTGGTGTTGGCTATTATGCTTCTCCAGAGTACATGATCCTTCATGCAGGCCATCAGTTCAGTTGGTGATCTCCTCTCACACCATCCCGTCAGACTGTCCAGTATCATTTCTCTTGGTCTTCCTCTTGATCTTCTTTCTTCTATTTTTCCTGTTGTTATAATATTTTCAATGCCCCTCTTCTCATTGCATGTCCTATGAAAGTACACTGTCTCTCTCTTATCTTTCTGACAAGGTTTTTTGTCTCTTCAGCTCTTCTCCTACATTCTTCATTAGTTATTTTTGCTGTCCAGGGGATTCACAACATTCTTCTAATAAACCACATTTCTGCTGCTTCCAGTGATTTTACAAGCAGCTACAAACAAAAAAATAATAAGTACACACTTTATGAAGGAGGTAAGTCTGTAGATTTTGACTGCTGAAGAAGAAGAAAATACAGGACATGGAATCACATGGATATAATCCTCACAGAACATTACATTTTATATTAAATGTTCCTGTCCAAGGCATCCCTTACACAAATCTGATTTCAGTGAGAAAGTTTCCCAGGCACTGGCAGTTCTATAGAACATCTTGTGAATAACTTCATGGCCAGACTGGAAGCTCACAAGATCACACACAAGTTACTTCCATGTGTGAAAGCTGCCCATGTGGATGACGGACAACTGTCACAGCTGGAAATGTTCTGGGTTGTCTGCAATCATGTAAGATTAGTCCAGCTTCAAGTTTAAGAACAGCACGGTCATGGCGACCTGGGTTCTCATGACAGAGATTACAGACTTGATACTGTCATGTTCTGCTCCATCAGATTGTAGAAATATGTACCTGGCATTTATGTTGGGCGGCTGCCTCTGAAACAGACAATTCTGTCTGCAAGATGAGAAACAGCAAAGTATAGCACACAAAAAGTTCTTAGTTCACTCTGTTGCTACAAAACAGCACTGACAGGGTTGGTAGAGCTCACACGCCTACAAGTTTGTGAATCTGTCCTCACAGAAATATTAGGCAAATCTAAATAAAATGAAAAACTAGCACATTTCTAACCCAGGGCATGTTTTTAAATTACAGAGAAACTTTCTCCAGTCTATTTCTTCCAAAATTTCTCATCAAAATTTAATCTGCCAGAACATATACATTAATTCAGGAGTGAAAGTGTTTAAGAAGATTCTCATGTAAAATATACACACACATATACATAGCTTGTACATATATTCTTGGTTTACAGAAGATAAATGAAAAGGAATAGCTCATCTGATGGAGAGTAGCCCTTGAGAAAAGGATTCTCACAGAAGTGATATTTGTATTGTACAAACTGAGCAAAAAAAAAAAAAAAAGCAGTAGCTAGATCTTATCTTGACAGTTATAACCAGTGTAACCAATACTGGAAGATATGCCTCCTACACCATAACTCATTCTCTCTCTCAAGGTCCCTGCCAGCAGGTGTAGGATATCATGTCCTTCCATAACCCTCAATCCCTTGTAATATAACTACTGAACACAAAAAAACTAACAGAATTATGAATAAAATGTCAAATGTTCAAATTAGACACTGATAAAACAGTGAAGCTGCGTAGTCTGTAACTAAATAATTACAATACAATAATTTCACAAATTCTGTGTTCCTGAAAACTGTTCATACTGTAAATGTTCACCATGAATTTATCCGACAAGCAAAATGTTTACTAGCGTCTACTCTGCAGATGCCTTGATCAATGTACAGGTCAGTTCTGTGAAAAAAGAATGTGGTGACATTACCTTCTCACGTGGAACACAAATCTAAAACATTCATTTTACAGTCTTTTTCTTCTTTGCAAACTTTTTCTTGAACTTGTCTTTCCTCTCCTGTTTCTCTGCGTCTCTCTGCTCTTTTGTTTTACCTTCCTTTCTCTTTGCCTTTTTAGCTAGTCTTTCTTCCTCTTCTGGATTTTTCCCTTCCAAGATCAGCTTCTTCCGTTTGTTAATCTCTCGTTTTTCCCCAAAGTCTCGCTCATCCAGCCTAATTTCTGCCTCTCTCCTTGACACAGCCACTTCTGTGAGAAGTTTCATCACTTCTTTCTCATCTGTTGGATGTTCTGTCAATCTGGCATTGATGTATGTCTCAATGGACTTTGTAAGATGAACGTCAAACTGGGTTACCAAAGTGATTGACATACCACCACGGCCTGCACGAGCAGTTCGACCCACACGATGGACATAGTCACGTGGGCGATTTGGTACATTGTGATTTATAATGAGATCCACAGTAGGTATATCTAGACCTCGACTGGCAACATCAGTCGCAATTAAAACTTTAACTTGGTCTGATTTAAATTTTGTTAGGCCAGACAAGCGGAATTTTTGCGGCAGCATAGAATGAAGAGAAACGCACGGGAAGCCTAGATCCTCACACATCATAGCAAGTATCTGGGCATACTTACAGGTACTGGTAAAAATGATGATAGAGCTCTTGGGTCGCTCGGTTGTGTACACATCAAGAATGTGCATCAGGTAGGCATCTTTGACGTCTGCATTCATGAGGACATAGCGTTGGTCGAGTTCTTCAACAGTCAACATTTCAGTCTGCTGAGACCACGAGAACACTTTTTCTTTTGAAGATTCCTGGAGCTGCCTTATAGCAGGTGTCATGGTAGCACTAAAAAGAAGTGTCTGTCGTTTTGAAGGTAGCTTTTTGAAAATAATTTCCAACTGTTCTGCAAATCCACTGTCCTCCAGCAAACGATCTGCTTCATCTAGGACCAGAAACTTGATCTTCTTCAGACTGAAAGTGTCACAGCTCTCATAATGGTCTGCCAGACGACCAGGTGTAGAAACAACGATGTGAGGTTTTACAGTCAAGTCCTGACCCTGGCGTACCATGTCCATCCCTCCAGTAATGACTGAGACGTTCACGTTGATTTCCTTGCCCATCAGCTTGAACTGGTCGGCAATCTGAAATGCCAGCTCACGTGTTGGTGTCAAAACTAAAGCATATGGTCCATATCGATCTTCTGAAAGCTTCTGGAGGATAGGAAGGGCGAACGCTGCTGTTTTCCCGCTCCCTGTCTTAGCACAACCCACACAGTTTTGGCCTTCCAAAATTGGAGGAATGCACTGACTTTGAATAGGGGAAGGCTTCGTTATCCCCATAGTTCTGCATTGCTTAATAAGCCACTCATCAAGCCCTAATTCTTCAAACTCCGGCATGACTTACGAATCAAACTGTTGAAAGTGAAGTAACGGAACAAGAAGAAACGTGAAAAAAATATTTCACACAAACGAATAAGCAAAACCAACACATCCACCATGTGTAAGCGCGATGGCTGATGGGAAACCGGAAGTCGTTCTGGTAGTTAGCGTAATCTACCCTGGGTTACCCGCTTGATTCAATGTTGATTTGCCGTTTTATTTCGTCTAGCTTATTACTCAAACGGTCTTTTCTCCATTTGAGATACTTCATTTTCGTTGCTTTGAGTCTGTAACCCAAAAGGACGCCAAGACCAAAGGCACACAAGCAAAGAAAAACGACATCCTTCTCAGCAACAGCCATTGTTAGCGGCAGTAGCCTCCCCTTATGATGGGGAGTAATCGAAACTTTGCGGCCATCACGAGTTACACTACCTGTTGCTAAAGATAACAAGACCGCCCGTGACTATACGGACCCAGCATATGATTCAAATGACGTTTGTCTTTTGCCGTTTCTTTATTTCACATTAGTAAAAGTGTTGCCACAGCCTTTGCTTTAACTCCATTTCCTTATGCTTATGGTATTTGGTTTGGATCATCACCACTGCACTCCGGACATATCCATAGGTGCCCAGATCCCCCTCACCCCACCCCACCCCCAGTACACTCATCAGCGTCCTGCTACTGATAGTGCCCGTTCTGTATTGGTTTACAAGTAGTCTCAGGCGAACCATGTGCCTTTTATTCCTGGCCGTGCCAGTCTGTAACCTCAGCTCTCACAGTCTAAGCAGCGATGTAAATTCGCTTCTCTGGAGGTCCTCCACTCTGCCTATTTCTCTAAAGCTCATTGATAATATCGCTTCGATCTAGTGCGATGACGGCAGAGCCAGCCAGTCTATCAGCTGTTTCATTTCCATGGACGCCCACGTGCCCAGGGACATAGATGAAGGTGGCTTTATGAACCTTTGATCTCTGCAATGACTCAAGCCACTGCCTGAGTACAGAATCTGCCTAGACCTTCCGGATCATATTCATTGAATCACTTAGTAAACAGACACGGGTGTAGTCTTGTGACTCCAGCCAGATGAATGCTTTCGTCGCTGCCATAAGTTCCATCGTTTTTTACTGCTTGTGGTTATAACGAAGGCACCGCTGTCTTCCTGGATTGTTCTGCTTGCTGAGAGTGCCATGAATGCCCATGCACTACTTTGATGTCATACAACGAACCTGTCTGTGTAAATAACATCTGGCTCACTAGAGTTTTCACTGATGAGGGCGTTGATCTCTGCATTCACAGCGAGTGGATTCTGCTCCCTCCTCTTCTTGTCAAACCTGACCAGGCAAGCATAAGGATCCCTTGAACACGAGTGGCAGGTACCCATTCCCTGCTGGGGTTGATGTTGTTGGGTTCACAGACCTGCTTGATAACATCTGCATGACTCATCCATGATTTGCCCCTCTTTAATCTGTCACCCTTTTCTCTGAGAAGCTCTTGATACTATGGGTACTCCTCATCTTGATACAATGGGTGCTCCTCATCTTGATACAGTGGGTGCTTCTCATCTGTGCTTATCTTGAGGTATGCATATGCCCTTCAGATCTTGATCCTGTGACTCATGGTTGGGAGATCAAGGAGGTATCTCATCGCTACACAGGAAGTATCTCTTGTACACCCCAAAACAATTTCATGGCTTAATTTTGCACTTTTTCCTTATGTGAGCAAAGACAACTGAACACAGTTAACTGGGTGTATTGAGATTTTGCAGTACATCGTGGCTCACCCAGTTAAGCATTCCTTTGCCTGACTAGCAGTCTATGACTTTGCGTGATCTCCATGATGATGCAGACCACAAAAAAACCTACTTGGGTCCACTCCAAACCTTTGAGCGTGCCAATGAATCATTCCCCATCTGACTTCATGCTTAAGTTGTTATTGTGAATATTGGATGAGTAGAACATATGTTCATAGTTCCAGACAGATTGGAAGAAGCCAGTCCCTAGAAATCTTTGCAGTTTGCAGATCACTTTTTTTCCACACAGTATTACAGCACATATTGTGTGTTTTCAAATTATTGGACCTCATTAAAGATTCAGTTTTGGGTTCATATCTTTCTTTTAATGACACACAGGAAGTACAGATAACTGCATCAGGGTCAGCAGACAAATGTGGGCAGAAATCTTAATCTCTGACACTGTTCTACTCTAGTCCCATCTTATTCGATGAATATGTTTCGAAATCGTCACTGTAGCATCTTTGTCTAAATAAATAAATAAAGTTTGGCATCAGAGACAACTGAACTTTGGCATCAGAGACAACTGAAACAGTTCAACTGGCAAATGTGTCAGAGAACATGTTTTCTGAGTCTCTTGTTAGATAATCATGATTCCTCAGCTGAAAATGTTTTTCAGTATTTACAAGTGCTGAATCGAGAAAAAAAAATAGTTTTGTGCCGTCAGAGAAGAGGTCATGAAATTTAAAAGAACTGATTTCTTGTACCCAAATGACAACATATCATTTTAGAAATAATAAAAAGTTTGCAGATGACAGAAACTGAACAGATGACAGAAAGTGAACAGATGAAGTGGATGGGCTTATTCAGCTAGTTTATAATCCTATTACTGATGTTCACAGCATGATCTTGCCTTTTCTACAGCTGGGTGACTAAGCGGCTCTAGCCAGATTTGAACCATTAACCTTCACCTTGAGAGACTAATGCACTAACCACTCAAGTGTCCCTTGTAGTTCATATTTAAGGAATAAATACACATATGCTCATTTAGCGTATGTAGGTGAAGTCATCATGAGAAACTGTAGTTTTTTTAGTATATCTTTTTAATATGGGACCTGCATGGAGAAGCTGGCACTAATGAGCAGCAACAAGAACAGATACAAAACTGGAGATACTTAAAGACAGAGCAGTCAGTCAAGGTAGTCAGTCTGAGGACAGTCAGTGTGCATGCAGTTACATTCTGTAGTGTCAATGACTTCTAGCCTGTCAAGGTATGCTTTTGTTTTTGGAATGCCCCATTCTCAGATGGTACTGCTGTTGTCCACTCTCTACATGAGAGGAGTTGGATTTTGTCTACTCTTTCCATAAAAGGAGCTGGATATTGTCTACTCTCTCCATGACAGGAGCTGGATATTGTCTACTCTCTCCATGACAGGAGCTGGATATTGTCTACTCTCTCCATGACATGAGCTGGATATTGTCTACTCTCTCCATGACAGGAGCTGGATATTGTCTACTCTCTCCATGACAGGAGCTGGATATTGTCTACTTTCTCCATGACAGGAGCCAGATATCGTCAGCTCTCTCCATAACAGGAGCCAGATATTGTCAGCTCTCTCCATGAGAAGACCTGGATATTGTCTGCTATGAAAGAGTGACCTCATAGTCCTCTAATTACAAATAGCGACAGTTATTATACAGAAAAGTAAACTATTGTTTTCTTTATCATCCTCACCACCACCATTATTATCATCGTCATCATTTTTCAGTTAAACATAGGCTTAAACTGAATTTGTCATCAAGGGTCACAGTTTACGCTGCCAACACTTACAAGACATAAATAAAAACATTTACAGATTTACCTGTAACCATGTAAAAGAAAACAAGGATCATACGTGGTGTAGAAAAAAAATTTATTGACTAATTACAGTATATGGTGTAACTGAAGAACATACATTTAACATACTCTCATAAAAGTACAAATAGAGCAGTATTGTTTCCACAGCACGTATTCACAGATGATCTTCTCACTTCATGGTAACGGTAGCTGTCTTCACTGTGGCTATGGTCTCTGTGGAAGAGAGATGAGAAAGTTCAGTAATGCTGTAGCTTATATTTGTAGTAATTGCAACATTCATTCATTTGCATGTCCCTTGCGGAACTTTGCCTTCCTAACAGCTCTCCTGAAGGCCTCTCAGTTGTAAGCAAGATGCCCTGCCGCTGATGCATCCATTTGCAGATCGTCAACAATGTCTTGCAGCCATCTTCGCCTTGGTCTTCCTATCTTTCTTTTTCCCATTATGTATCCTTCCAAGACAGTCTTCTCTAGATTATCATGCCATTTAATGTGTCCAAAATATTTAAGTTTTCTCTGTTTAATCCTCTTTATTAGCCAGCCTTCTTCAGTATTAAGTTCTTGCAGTATGAATATATTTGTTCTTTTTTGTGTCCATGATATTTGAAGAACTCTTCTGTAGCATTTACATTCAAAGGCATTTATGTGTTTCTCAGCTGTTTGATTAAATGTAGTAAGTGTAACAAGAAAAACTATATAGTTATAAAGTTTGATGTGAGGCAAATTTGCTTTATTTATAAGTATCAGTCTGTCTATTGTTCTTGCTGTATTTATATGTGTCAGTCTGTCTATTGTTCTTGCTTTACTTACAGGTGTCAGTCTGTCTGTTGTTCTTGCTGTACTTACAGGTGTCAGTCTGTCTATTGTTCTTGCTGTACTTACAGGTGTCAGTCTGTCTATTGTTCTTGCTGTACTTATAGGTGTCAGTCTGTCTATTGTTCTTGCTGTACTTATAGGTGTCAGGCTACCTATTGTTCTTGCTTTACTTACAGGTGTCAGTCTGTCTGTTGTTCTTGCTGTACTTATAGGTGTCAGTCTGTCTATTGTTCTTGCTGTACTTACAGGTGTCAGTCTGTCTATTGTTCTTGCTGTACTTATAGGTGTCAGGCTGTCTATTGTTCTTGCTGTACTTATAGGTGTCTGTCTGTCTATTGTTCTTGCTGTACTTATAGGTGTCAGTCTGTCTATTGTTCTTGCTGTACTTACAGGTGTCAGTCTGTCTATTGTTCTTGCTGTACTTATAGGTGTCAGTCTGTCTATTGTTCTTGCTGTACTTATAGGTGTCTGTCTACTTATGAAAGTTCAAGCTGTCAGTGAAAAAAAAAGAAATGCAAAAAAAAGGAGCCACACACCTCCCCCCACTCTCAACTCTCCAGTGCAAAAAAAACTGCTACAACTTGTATTTATACTGCAGCATGAAATGAAACTTTAAAAATTTGCACATAAAAATTTGAGAGTAAGATATGTAACGTATGATCAGCCCCATAGAGCTGCAATTAGATGAAATTCAATGCAAAAGCAGCATTGACCTTCAAGAATCTTGAGAACATATGGCATTCAAAAGTTATAACAACAAAGACCAAGTTAAGATTATTCAATTCAGATGTAATATCCACCCTCATTTATGCATGTGAAAGCTGGAAAACAACTATAGAAATGGACAAGAAGTTAGACTCTTTTGAAAACAAATGCCTCAGGAAAATACTTGGTATAAGGTGGAGTGAATTTAAGAACAACGCAGAGATTAGACAGATGAGCAAACAAAAATCAGTCTCATTGGTCATCAGAAGAAGAGGACTGACATATGTTGGTCACATGATGAGAAGAAACAATCAGAGAATCCAAAAACAATATATCAACTGGAACACAACAGGCCAAAGAAAAAGAAGCAGACTACGTGAAACTCTAAAGAGGACAATGTTAAGAGAGGCCAAATTAGAAGGCATAAAATCCTTTGATGAGGTTGAAAAGCTCGCTGAGGATAGGAAAGCTTGGTGAACTGCCATGCAAACCCTATGTGACATTTAACAGCAAGGAAAGATGTAAAATGTAAGATGATCAGCATCATAAATTGTGCTTTAAACGTGAGGGAAAGAAAACTAGTCAGAGAACAAGTAATGTTGAAGAATGTTATATATTTGCTCACATGAAGAATGATATAAATGTTTGTTCTTATGTTCATTTTTTCAGGAAATTTGATTGAAGTTTTCTCCTAAGTTAGAATAAATAAACATTTTAAAAACAATTGTTAAAAAAAAAAAGATTGTAATCTAGTTTGTTCATACATTCTTCCTGTTTATTCTGCAGTATTATCTATCTATCATATTGTTCTCTGATGTACAAAGATTTTTCTTGTCTATTCTATGATATATGATCTGTCATACAGATACCTGATGTACATTCTTCCTGTTTATTCTACAACTTCTGTTTGCCTGTCTGTCATATTGTTCTCTGATGTACATTCTTCCTGTTTATTCTACAGTATAGTCTGTCTGCCTGTCTTTCATATTGTTCTCTGATGTATTTATTTTAACTTAAGAAAGGTCTGTGCTAATCCTGTTGGTCTCAAAAGGTGGATTTTCTTACAGAGGTGAGATTAATGATAAAGAATATCACTTACTTCCTATGACTTCTTGCCGCTGGAAGATCTTTGTCCAACAACATATCCTATCAAGAAGGCAACAATGGCACCGGCAGCTACTGCCACAACAACGGATCTTGATGAACAGTTTCTTTCCAGAGCCATTCTTCACTGGAAGAAAGAGAATCAATTTATAAATCATTTATAATCTGAGCAAGTTTTCATATTCCAGAACATACTTTTTATTTTATCTGCCTTTGTTTGAGAAGAGGAAAAATAGGGAGGGAAGGCAGTGGTGCCTGTAACAAGGCTACAAGTAGCTCGGCTATGGAGGTCATGGCAGTAACTAGGGCACTGCTCCAGCTGGAGACATAGACCTTTGCCTATGTATGTTTTCTCAGTGAGCGAAACATCAATGAGGGCTGGGCTCGTAAGCAGTGGTTGGAGTCTCTGGGGAGGTTGGAGTCTCTGTGGAGGGAGTCTCTGTGGAGGTTGGAGTCTCTAGGGAGGTTGGAGTCCCTGGGGTGGTTGGATTCTCTAGGGAGGTTGGAGTCTCTGGGGTGGTTGGATTCTCTGGGGAGGTTGGATTCTCTGGGGAGGTTGGAGTCTCTGGGATGGTTGGATTCTCTGGGGAGGTTGGAGTCTCTGTGGAGGTTGGAGTCTCTGGGGAGGTTGGAGTCTCTGTGGAGGTTGGAGTCTCTGAGGAGGCTGGAGTCTCTGTGGAAGTTGGAGTCTCTGGGGAGGTTGAGGCTGACAAAACTTCTGTGCTAGGGCAGGTCAGTGTCAGAGAGGCAGGATGAGAGCAGCGTTCTTGCAACAAATGTAATTCTATAACCGTAACCAGGCTGCAGGAACTGCAAGCGAAACGGGAAGCAACCAAGCAAGAACACTATGAAGTACCAAAGAAGTCTAGTCAACCAAAACATAACTGGTGTTGTTGGCTGATGCCCCCTGGGGAATATACAGAAGTGGAGATGTGAGCACTTATGGACACTGTGGTTAATGTGCAGTGATGATGATCTGTTGACTAACTAACAAAGCAACTAACCAACCAACAAACTAACTAACCAACCAACCAACCAACTAACTAACCAATCAACCAACCAACTAAATAACCAATCAACTAACTGACCAACCAACTAACTAACCAACTAACTAACCGACCGACCAACTAACTGTTTGCTATGAATTCATGTCTAGTTCATGGTGAACTTAAGCAGTTTGCTGTCTTTGTCTTTTTTACCTGAGTGCACCTTGTATTAATGATACTGTAACAGGCTCAGTAAGTATTATCATGTATTATGATACTGTAACAGATGTCAGTTACATATTATCACTGTGTTATAAATTAGATATGTGCTGTAACATTTTATCACTGGCAGTGCACAAAGTTTTGTTTTAATGCACTTAAGCAGGTAATTATGGCTACCGCCGACACCGAACATTTCGGGGGGGGGGGGGAGGGGATTGTGAAATGTGGCTGTTAGTACGATCATTGGTCGTAGTTGAATGATCACGTCTCTATATGTATGTATGCAGCACTTCTGAGATGAAATGTGTAAGGTGGAGTCAAACTATTGTAGGACTCCCTATCCTAATCTACATTTTGTTACTGGAGTCATCGAGCTCCTCGTTAACTGACCCCAACACCCCCCCCCCCCGGCTTCCCCCCCCCCCTCCTTTTGCCCTTTGGACCCAAAACAGATGTACCGGGTGTTTCTCACACTGGGCATGCATGTACAAATGTGTGTTAGTCTAAGTATATATGTGTGCTTGTTTATGTATAGTGTAGACGCTAACACTTTTCATATTTATTCTGGCGATAAAAGAGAGACAGAAACAGTTTTAAGATGGCTGCAACCGGTGACTCAGAAAGAAATTGTGGAAGCCGGTGCAAAAACTAAACCCCACCCACCCCCTACCCCCCACCATATTGAATTGATCATTCTGTTTTCATCAACAACAGGCCCTCCTGGAAGCACTCCGGGGCCCTCCCTTCCTACATGGTAAGCCCTCGAGCTCCGGAACACTGGGACCCCCCCCCCCCCCCAAACCACCGCTAGCTGCTGTCACATGTAACAACTCATGTCTCTACACTGTCTACGGTCACACACAAGGTCACAGCCGGACAAACCTGAAACAAAAATCTACACAAAACCTGGGCATTACGGTTTAGTGTTTTGCTGAATGAAGCTACTGTTATATATCAGATGTATGTCTTCGCGTTCTCTCCAAGCCCGTGCTAGCAAATTCTTGTCGTTTTTACATTCCGAGAAAAATGAAAGCGGAAAAGAAACTAACAGCAGCAATGCCATAAAAGAAAATTTAAAAAACTGTTACTATTCTCAATTCTGAATTTCAGTCGATGTACTTACCTTTAAAAAATCTGATTTAAACAATCAGGCAATTTCTGGACAAAATTCTTCCACAGACACCTCAGCACTGAACCAGGTTAGAGCCTCGCTGAATGACCTTGACGTTATGTGCGGGTGGAGCACGTAGACAGGTGAACTCCTGCCACTCGTTATCAGCCAGCACAAGTTACGTACGTTCTCTGGACTTTATACCTGACAATGTGGCCGGTGATTGGTGGCTTCAAGTACAGATTGTGTGTCATTTTTCAGCGTTATCACAGGTCGCACCACTGTCCTGTCTGCAGCAAATATAGTACTATGTACACAACATTTTCATCAGGTTTATGAGAAAGAAGTGGACGTGTAAGATAAAAGTCCTCGTTGGAAATAAGATGTAATAATTCTTATTTCTTTTCATCTAAAATAATAATTTTAAAAAACTATAGGAAACTAGCGAGAATTTCCACCCTTGAACACATTCTTACTTCAACTCGACATGTTCTGATTATGTCATGAGAATTTTTTTAACTTACTACTTTATTAAGTTCTGGAAGAAGTTAGAATTTTTTAATGTATTAAAATCAAACAAAGTGGATTTGAGATCACTATGTGCTGACAGTTTCACGTTAACATGGTCACATCTTGAAATCATGTTGTGTGTGATAATAAAACGTTACAGTTTCAGCATCATTTCTAGGTCATGTCTTCTTGAACGTCAAACATCAGTGTCTTACTCGCTAGTTTTTTGTTTTGTTTTTAAAACAAGCTGGCGGTGGAATGGGGGGGGGGGGGGTTGCTCAGTTGTTTCTGGTAAGACATACAGATTGGCTTACACAGTGTCAAATGGAGCATAAAGCGAGCAACCTTGAGTCATGTGCTGTGACATCATGACACAACATAAAAATTTCAAGCTGACATCTTAGGGAGATGGGCTCCCCTAGGTTAAATCTGCCCTCAAACCGCGACTGTCCCAGCAAGTCGACAGTGGATCTCTTTACCGCTCATAGAAAACACAGGAAGAATAGATGGACTGATATACATGAAAAAACGACTCGGAAAAGTTAAACTTCAAAGAGACAGAAAAGCGATTCTTAAAGTATGTACTATCAACATGTGTGGCATAAATGATAAAAAAAGAGGAATATAAAGATCATGGGAGTTGCAGGCACCAAACTCAGAGGTAAAGGCTGTAAACAAATACATCAGAATTATGTCCTCCTATACTCGGGAATGAGTGAGCAGGAAAGAGCAAAACAGTATGTCAGAATAATCATAGAACCAAACACTGCTGCCAAGATCTTGGAAACAAATATATATATATCAGAAAGAATTATAACTGTCCAAATAAAAGAAAATGAGGAGACCACAGCTTATGTCCAGATATATGCTCCCAGATATATGCTCCACCAGCCAGACATGAAGGAAGAATATGAGGACTTCTTTGGCAACCTCCATGATACACTAAACAACATAAGTAAAGAGGAAAATGTTATAATCATGGGGGACTTCAATGCAAGACTGGGAACTAGTGGAGCTGATGCAGCAGTCCACCAGGGTGCCTTCGGTGACCAGCAGTGTGTTAGAAATAAAAATGGTAGCAGACTCCTAGAACTGTGCAGCCAGCGTGATCTTTGTATCACAAACACATTCTTTAAACACAGAGAGTCTCAAACATAAACCTGGTACAAATGGAATGATTTGACATGCAGAATCCAAACTGATTTCATACTAGCAAGGAACAGCAAGAAAAGATCAGTCATAGATGCAAGAGCAGTACCTTGAGTTCAAGCACAGACCACAAAGCAGTAGTAGCAGTCTTCAGAGAACACAGAAAAAGCCATGACAGAACTCTCAAGAAGAAAAGTGAAACAATAAAACTAAGCAAGCTCAAGAAAGAGAATGTGAAAGAAGAATATGAGAAGAAAATAAGAGAAATGTTCATAAACTTACCAACAGAAACAAAATCTGTGAAAGAGGAATGGGCCTTGTTCAAAATCAGCTTTTTGCAAGCAGCAGAGGAAACATGTGGTACTATGAAAAAAAGGAGGTAGAGAAATGAAAATAACAACATGGTGGAATGATGAGGTGAAAGAGGCTGTAAAAGAAAAGAAACATAAATATAAAGAATGGATGAGAAGCAAAGAGGATCTAGACTACATTTATAAGACACGCTAAGCAGGTAATTAAAGAAACAAAGGTAAAATCATGCAGGAATACAGTGAAGTATTAAACAACAATCACAAAGAAGCTATGAAAACCTTTTATAAAAAGATCAGTGCAATGAGAAAAGAGCAGAGCACTTTGACCCAACTGAGATTGTGAATGATGTTAATGGTGATCCAATATGCGAACCAGAGAGGGTAGTACAGCAATGGAGACAGTACTTCGACAAGTTACTCAATATACCATCTGAGGCAAACCAAACCCATGAACACAACACAGCTGGCCCCATAGAACTGGAACCACACATACTACAAGCTGAAATCAGAGAAGCCATCAGAAGGGCCCCAATGAATAAAGCCCCAGGATGTGATGGAATACCTAATGATTAATCAAATGTGTGATAGAGGTTGGAATAGCTTGGCTTCACAGACTCTATAACCTGGTTTGGTAAAAACAAGAAACACCACAGGACTGGAGAAATGCTGTAATTATTCCAATATGGAAGAAAAAAGGCAGTAAAAGGGAATGCAACCAACATAGAGGCATCTCACTGCTAAGCCATACTGGAAAAATGTTCTGTAAGATCCTAGAGAACAGACTGCCACCAGTGATTGAACCACAGTTAAATGAAACTCAGATGGGATATAGAAAAAAATAGAAACTATACAGATGCCAACTTTTCCCTAAGACAGCTAACAGAAAAATCAGTTGAACACAATCAGATAATCACATAGCTTACATTGATCAAGAAAAAGCATTTGGTAGAGTAGGTAGAAACTGTGAGAAATCTTACAGCATTATGAAGTTCGTACACATTTGATCAACCTATGCAAAAACCTATACAAAAACAGTCAGTGTACAGTTAGAACAAATCACTCTGAACCATTCAACCTAAAATCTGGAGTGAAGCAAGGCTGTGTACTATCTCCCTTACTATTCATAACATACATTGACAACATCTGCAAAGAAGCTATCATACACAGTAAAAACTCCACCACAGAGTTGCCCAACAGCCCAACCCCAAAAAGAATGCCAATAAACCCACAACATCTTGCAGAAGACATACCCTATAGGAGGATCATAAATGACCTCCTTTGTACTGACAATCAAGCACTTATAGCCACATCAGAAAAAGACCTACAGCAGAACATGGATAATTTAGCAAGGTCTTGTCAAAGCCACAACTTGAATGAAGGTCAGTGCTGAAAAAACAGAAGTCATGACCATAGTGAGAGAAGAAATCCAAACAAAGATCTTCCTAGACAACCAGCCCTTGAAACAAGTGAAACATTTCAAATACCTAGGTAGCATAATATCATCCTTAGGGAAAACTGACACTGAGAACAGATGCAATAAAGCAAATCAGGTCATTGGACAAATGACTCCTTTACTGAAAAACACATACATCACAACTGAAACAAAAAGGGCAATGTAAAAGACAATTTTACTCCCAATTCTATGCTATCAATATCAAGCATGGACACTAACAGCCAAGAACAAAGGAAAAATCATCATGACAGAAATGAATTGTTTAAGAATACTAAATGTGACAAGAAGAGACCAAATAAGAAATAACACCATCAGGGCAAAGGTTAGAGTAACACCAGTATTATGTTATATCCAGAAACAGCAAGTCAAATGGTTTGGTCATGTTACATGGTTACCACCAGACAGTATATCACAGACAACATTCACACTAAGATGTAGGTAACAGAGGAAGAGGCCGCCTACGCAAGAGATCTTATCTTATGTCTTATATCCTTCCCATGCTGTTAAACGTCACATAGGGCTCGCAAAGCAGTTCGCCAATTTTTCCTGTCTTCTGCGAGTCTTTCAACCACATCAAGGGATTTTATGCCTGTTAATTTGGCCTCTCTTAACAATGTCCTCTTCAGAGTTTCACGCGATCTGCCTCTTTTTCTTTACCCTGTTGTGTTCCACTTGATAGCTTGTTTTGGGATTCTCTGATCATTTATTCTCATCAAGTGACCAACATATGTCCATCTCCTTTTCCTGATCACCCATGAGACTGATTGTTCTTCAGTCATCTGTCTTATCTCTGCGTTGCTCTTGAATTCGTTCAACTTGATGCAGAGTATTTTCCTTAGGCATTTGTTTTCAAAAGAGTCTAATTTCTTGTCTATTTCTTTAGGTTTTTCCAGCTTTAATGCACGCAAGAGATGGAGAGAGGAAATTAAATATCCCATTATATGAAGGAAATCATCAAGACCTATATTTGTCCCCTCAACACCAAAAGGTTTACTGAGGTGGAAGACAGGACAAGCTGGGGATCCAGTGCAGCTAATCTTCCTTCAATTAACAAGGTATACTAATGAGCTGCTTTTGTGTGTTGACATGGGCACTTTCTGTACAAAAAGCATGCCAGCGTCTTCATTTTAGTTATCTCACATGATACAACCAAATAAAGCTTATCTCTTACAGTACTGCAGCAAACCGACTGCCTTTCCTCAGAAGTTAGATCAATAGTAACGAATTTTAACCCTTTATCTATCAACTATTTAGCTAGACTCTCTGTCTGGCTTGTATTTTAACCCATACAGCAATTTATGCTAGACAATATTACTGTGAAGATAGCTGCATTTTTGTCTAACATATCATGTTTATCATCATCTAACTCTCCCCCCCCCCCCTTTCAAAGCTGGCTGCAGTGACCTTTGACCTTGCAGCTTTCGCTGCCCCTTGTTTTCACATGTCTCTTCGGACAAGCTGACCTGAATCCATCACTTTATGTTATCAATTCCCCCCACCCCCTGTATCGTTGTGCTCCACATAGTTATCATTAATGTATTATGCTTGTTGATATGACAGAAACATTTTAACTGCCTGTTTCTTATTTTTTTCATTATTTCTCTTCTCAATTTCAGTTGATTTAATTAATACTTGTTTTCTATCTATGGAGTTTTCCCTGTTCTTCTGTATTCCTATATTTCAAGTGCCCCAGTTTTCATAGACCAGGATGGTGACACCAGGAAGGAAGTTAGAATTAGAATTGCAAAAGCAGCATTGACCTTCAAGAATCTTGAGAACATATGACATTCAAAAGCTATAAGCACAAAAACCAAGTTAAGGTTATTCAATTCATATGTGATATCCACCCTCATTTATGCATGCGAAAGCTGGAAATAAACTAAAGAAATAGACAAGAAATTAGACTTTTTTTAAAACAAATGCCTAAGGAAAATACAGTGGAGCAAATTCAGGAACAACGCAGAGATAAGACAAATAAGCAAACAATAACCTATCTCATGGGTGATCAGAAAAAGAAGATGGGCATATGCAGGCCATCTGATGAGAAGAAACAATCGGAGAATCCCCAAACAAGCTATCAATGGAGCACAACACGCTGAAGAAAAAGAAGTTGACCACGTGAAACTCTAAAGAGGACATTGTTAAGAGAAGTCAGTTTAGTGGGCATAACATTCCTTGATGAGGTTCACAGAGAACAGGAAAACTTGGCAAACAACTATGCGAGCCCTATGTGATGTTTAACGGCACAGGAAGGATGTAAGATGTGTAAAAAGTTTTCTTCTCTGTTTCTTATTTAATGTCAAGTTCTATGCCATGCAGGAGTGTGTACTATATGATGAGTTTCAGCTTCTAACAGTATGAAATCTATTCATACTTCTCATGTTATTGATATCATGGCCTATTTTTTTTATATCTTTCACATTTTTACTGTCTCTCATGCTGCTTTATAATGAGAACAGATCAGGTGACTATAAGAAAGCTTGTCTCACGCCTTGTTTTATATCCTGATACTCACCTGTGCCTTTGTTTGTTACTGCTACTCTTTGCTTCAAGCACATATTCTTAATACTTCTCATATCTTGACCATCTTTATTATAAGGCCTTGTTTTCAAACATTTCAATCATGTCTTCACGTTTCACTCTGGCAGAATGAAGCACAATTTGTTCTATTATTAATCTCCCAAAGAGAAAGTAAAATATGAAAACTTAAACAGTACAAAAACATACAAGAAAAGGTACAAAAGGACATACAAGAGAAAGTCAAACAAAACTTTTGACAAACTTTATTCCGAACTTTCAATTGCTTTCTTATATAAAATCAGACCACAGACAGATTCTCAAAGTGGCTGGTGCAGTAGCACTGATGTTTTAATATTTAACACCATGAGTTGTGTGAGAGTATGGTAGCATTAATATTTAACACCATGAGGTGTGTGAGAGTAGCATTAATATTTAACACCATGAGTTGTGTGAGAGTATAGTATTAGATCAGACCCTCACATTTTGTGACTTTGATGAAAGTTAATTGTCAGAAAAAATCAATTCAGTTTTTAATGTACAGGGTGGATCATAAAATCCTTCTCCAATCAAGAAAAGTCATATTTTCAAAATTACAGCAGACAGAAACATGAACATTGCGGCGTTATGCAGGCCAATTCTTGGAATTTTTTTTTTTTTTGTGTGTGTACACAGAGTGCTGCAGTCACGGGTATCAAAATGCTGTCTATGAAGAGGTTACCCACAAAATAAATTTCCCATAAAAAAAGGAGGGATTCTCCAATGCCATGGCCTCCACATTCACCTGACATTACCTATTCTTTTTTTTTTTTTTTAAATTGGGGTATACCAAGGAGAAAATGTTCAGTTAATCAGTTCCTAAAACTGAAAGTGAAGGCAAGGATACCTCAGTGGCGGCGACTAAAGGATGTCCAAGTCTAAGAAGTAAGCATCGCTTAGATGAGCTTTCCAGGCAACAAATGGGCTGTGGGACACACATGGTGAAGTGCACAAATAAGGTTAAAAAAACAACTTTTTGAGTTGAGGTAAAAATCCACATGTCTGTACCTAACATACTTTTTCTGTAAGACACACATGTATCAGGGAAAGATTTTATGCTCACCCTGTATAAGATTCTTCATACTCTTTACACGTGTCAATACACCTTGCATTTATGTCAATACATCTTGCATTTATGTCAATACACCTTGCACTTATGTCAATACATCTTGCACTTATGTCAATACACCTTGCACTTATGTCAATACATCTTGCATTTATGTCAATACATCTTGCATTTATGTCAATACACCTTGCTTTTATATCAATACATCTTGCATTTATGTTGATACACCTTGCATTTGTGTCAATACATCTTGCATTTATGTCAATATACTTTGCATTTATGTCAATACATCTTGCATTTATGTCAATACATCTTGCATTTATATCAATATATCTTGCATTTATATCAATACACCTTGCATTTATGTCAATACACCTTACACACATGTTCACATACTTTGCACATGTGCTGATATACCTTACATATATGTTAACACACTTTACATATGTCAATACACCTTACATACTTGTCCAAAAACCTCTCACACTTGTCCACACACTTTACACACTTGTCCACAAACCTTAAACTGATGTCCACACACCTTACACATACACATCTTACACATATGTCACATACTAAAGACTGTCTGAGTTTAAAACATCTCTGTTTTGTCTGGTCCTACCGTACAATTCTTTTCTTTAATTAGATACAAGAAAAACATTTCTGTTTTTTTTACACAATGAATGTGTTGGTAGAGGACAAATATGCACTTTATTTCACAGAAGCTGGCTTCAGCATCAGTAACTGAGTATCAGCTACTCAACAACCATCATCATCATCACAACTATCATCATAGTCATTATTATCCAAACCAAGATGCTCACTTGGTGCATATATTAAGGAACCATATTAAACCAGTATTAAATTACTGCTCACATATTTCACATAACCAAAGCCATGAAGGAAAGAATAACACTTAAATGAAATAAAACTGGCAAATAATAGCAGTAAATAACTTGGTTCTACATCAGTGGCTTTTAAAAATAATAATAAGAAAAGGTTGTCTCACTGCTTCTAACTTATGGACTGAGACCTAGGAAATAATAATAAGAAAAGATTGTCTCACTGCTTCTAACTTATGGACTGAGACCTAGGAAATAATAATAAGAAAAGGTTGTCTCATTGCTTGTAACTTATGGACTGAGACCTAGGAAATAATAATAAGAAAAGGTTGTCTCATTGCTTGTAACTTACGGACTGAGATCTAGGAAATAATAATAAGAAAAGGCTGAGAAATAAAAATACTCATTTTATGATATTAATATTCTGATTTTATTCATTTAAAAAAATGTTTAACTTTTAAGAAAACAAAATCCATGTACAATGTCCACATGACACATCTCATCATTTTTATCTTCACTCATAAAAACTAGAAAAAAAAAAGGTTCAGATGTTTAGTTTACTATGAACATGAAACTTGAATTCACCAAACTAAACTTTTTGATGCTGTCTTCTTCAAGCTGCAACTGACAATGAGGTAGAAGATGGAGGCGGTTACATGGACCAGGAGAATGTGTCCCTGTAGAAGATGGAGATGGTTACATGGACCAGGAGAATGTGTCCTTGTAGAAGATGGAGATAGTTACATGGACCAGGAGAATGTGTCCTTGTAGAAGATGGAGATAGTTACATGGACCTGGAGAATGTGTCCTTGTAGAAGATGGAGATAGTTACATGGACCAGGAGAATGTGTCCTTGTAGAAGATGGAGATAGTTACATGGACCTGGAGAATGTGTTTGCTGGCATCTATAAGCCCACATGAACTTGCTGTTAGACACACAAATCTGTTTTTGTACATGACAGACTTTGAGATTTTCTTTCAGCAGAGATTATTTCTCTGATAATCTTGGATGCTCTAGCATAGTTGTGCTTCTGGCCTGGATACTTGTCTCTTTGTGTCAGATATATCTTTGTGTCAGATATATCTTTGTGTCAGATATATCTTTGTGTCAGATATATCTTTGTGTCAGATATATCTTTGTGTCAGATATATCTTTGTGCGCAAATCTGTGACAACTTTTAAATCCTGAATCTGTAACTTTTTTTCTTTTTTTTTTAATGTGGATTTGTAAAAATGAAACATTTGGATCTGCATACTGTTCTGAAAACTATTAAATAAGAAACTGATATGCTTCTTGCCAAAGCACAAAATAACAAACCATTATAACTTTGTATTCTAAATATTGAAAACCATTTCTTCAGTTCTGTGACCCTGCCTTTGTCAGTCTGAACCACTCTGCTCATCATCATGACTACTTTGTGACAATGAGAACTGCAGAAGGCACCAGACCTGAAGTGGAAAATATCAGATACTGCAGAACACAACAGATTTATCATAAAGAATATAGTGGATTTATCACAGTATATGCTATAACAGATTTATAAGATTATGTAACATATTTATAGTATACCCTTGCAGAAAATTTATAATAAATAATATAAATATATATTTAAAATGTGACAGATTTATGCCACTACATGTTTTAGTCATGTCACAAAGATATGCAAGATAAAATAAACAAGTTAACCCAGAATGCAAACAACATAGGACTAAAGATCAATGTAGGAAAGACAAAGTTAATGAAGCAAAATGTGAACAACAGAAATGTACTCAGAGTAGATAACAAGTTAGTGGAGGAGGTCAACGAATTTGTATACCTTGGCAGCAGAGTAGTAGAAAATGGAGACAGCACAGAGGACATCAACAGCAGACTTACTAGAGCAAACCAGGCTTTTGCAATGCTACAGAATATATGGAAATCAAATAAACTAAGCATAAATATGAAAATCAGGATATTTAAGAGTAATGTTCTAAGTGTACTACTCTATGGAAGTGAATGCTGGAAAATCACCAAAACCATAGAAAACAAGTTGAATTCTTTCCAGACTAAATGTTTACGTAGAATTAAAAAAATATTTTGGCCAAACACCATAAGAAATAACATTTTATTGGCAGAAATGCAGATGAAACCACTGACAACAATTATTGAGGAAAGACGCTGGCGATGGTTGGGACATGTGCTCCGAATGACTGACAACTCACTACCAAAAATAGCACTAAGATGGACACCACAGGGGAGCAGAAGTAAGGGTAGACCAAAAGAGACATGGAGAAGAACAACAGAAAGGATGTTGAGCAATAGAGGGCTCACCTGGGCAAGAGCAAAAAAAAAGGCGAAAGACAGGCATTTGTGGAAAACCCTTGCGGAAGCCCCATGTGCCCTGGGCACTTAAGGTTCAGAGAGAGAGAGATGTTTTAGTCAACTTATAAACAATCACAATGAGATTTACAAAATGCTATATCTATTCTGTACTACTGTACACAGCAGAAACCTGGATAGAGAAATGTGGGTCTACATGAAAGCAAGGCATAAATCATGGAAAATGACAAGAAGAAATGAGGAAGAAATGAGGAAGTAATGGAACAACTACAAGTGCAATGTGAACTTCTCAAAGAAAGAAGGATCAAGAAAAGAAAATACCAAAAGACATAACAATATACTGAAGACGACACAAGGAGGAACGGTCGAAGAAACAAAAAAAAAAAAAAAAGACCAAGAGGTAGACAGAGATGTAGATGGGAAGATAACATACGAGAGTGGAAAGGACCCAGGCTGGCTGGGTGCACCAATGAACAAAGAGAGAACACTGGAGGTTCACTGCCCAACCGTTGTACTGAAGAACGCACATGATGATGACTGCCACCATATTAACATTATCACTAAAAGATACTGGAATCTAAAACCATGAACAAATGCTACATCAGTAAACAGCCATCTTCAGTCTGATATTGTGTGAACATCTTGATATCACATGAACAACTGATATCATGTGAACAGCTTAGTATCATGTGAACAGCTTAACTCATTGCCTGCCATGGTCACTACAGTTAATATTTCCTGTTAGTCTGATGCCTGCCATGGTCGTCATAGCGATTTTGTTTCGTCGCAACATAAAACTATTGTAAAACTTTTTATTGTACATGATTTATCTGCACATGTCTGGTGACCTTTCATAGTTCAATCAAAAGCGTGGCTAACAACCGAGCGAAATCAATGAATTAACTGAGAAATTTCACTATTTATTGTGATTTCTGAGGCATAAGGACCATGTCCTATGACCCGACCACTGTTCCTGAATGTACCCCAAGTAGATCCAGACCTATTAAATGGACTGGAGAAGTAGATAGAAGGTTATTTCAGACATTATTTTAGTGAGAATGCCACCACACAACGAGATTGGATGAAAATTTAAGTAGATCTGGAAATCGCCTATGGTAAACATACTATGTGACTGATCAACTTCAGTTCAGTGTTATGTAACTAATCAACTTCAGTTCAGTGTTATGTGACTAATCAACTTCAGCTCAGTGTTATGTGACTAACCACCTTCTGCTCAGTGTTATGTGACTAACCACCTTTTGCTCAGTGTTAGGTGATTAATCAACTTCAGCTCAGTGTTATGTGACTAACCACCTTTTGCTCAGTGTTAGGTGATTAATCAACTTCAGCTCAGTGTTATGTGACTAATCAACTTCAGTTCAGTGTTATGTGACTAATCAACTTCAGCTCAGTGTTATGTGACTAATCAACTTCAGCTCAGTGTTATGTGACTAATCAACTTCAGCTCAGTGTTATGTGACTAATCAACTTCAGCTCAGTGTTATGTGACTAATCAACTTCAGCTCAGTGTTATGTGAATAATCAACTTCAGCTCAGTGTTATGTGACTAATCAACTTCAGCTCAGTGTTATGTGACTAATCACCTTTTGCTCAGTGTTAGGTGATTAATCAACTTCAGCTCAGTGTTATGTGACTAACCACCTTTTGCTCAGTGTTAGGTGATTAATCAACTTCAGCTCAGTGTTATGTGACTAATCAACTTCAGTTCAGTGTTATGTGACTAATCAACTTCAGCTCAGTGTTATGTGACTAATCAACTTCAGCTCAGTGTTATGTGACTAATCAACTTCAGCTCAGTGTTATGTGACTAATCAACTTCAGCTCAGTGTTATGTGACTAATCAACTTCAGCTCAGTGTTATGTGAATAATCAACTTCAGCTCAGTGTTATGTGACTAATCAATTGCTGCTCAGTGTTATGTGACTAATCACCTTCTGCTCAGTGTTTTGTTACTAATTATCTTCTGCTCAGTGTTATGTGACTAATCACCTTCAGTCATTTCACACTATAGTATGCACTCTAACAAAGATGCAAGTAAATCTGGTGCCTTTTTTTAAAACCCAAGCTTGGGCAATGAAGAACAGGCTGTCGATCATGCAACTTGGTGGAAAACATGATGTTACCATGTGATCAGGGGAAAAGTCTAACATCACACGTGTGAAAAAACGTGATCTTACTCTGCGATCATGGGAAGAGTCTAACACCACACAATATGTGAAAAAAAATGACTGATGAAAAGATTCCTGACAAAAGGTATCACAGCAGCTCACCTTGTGGCGATACTATGTATGAATCACCGACATCACCAGACCACAAACTGGCAAAGAGAAACCACTGAACAAAGTCACACAGCAGACAAGACAAACCTTGGCATAACTTGCACCGTCTGGCAATATTCCCCTTACCTAAAGATTCCAGTGACATTTCCATGTCATCCAATGTAAAAACTTTCCTAGGGAATGATGTCATCAGAGAGAATGGAGCAGCTCCATCTGTCCGATTCAGTTCAACATACAATCTCACAGCGCTAAGAGGCTCCTTGGTTCCAAATGTTTGTGTGAGGGCCTGTCCATTCGTCAGACGGATCTAGCGGCGCACAACAGAAAAGCGACAAAAAACTGAATATTACTGCTGCAACAATACTCTTGCGACAAGACACACACATCTCTGTGGAATTTTAATCGAATTTTCTTAACAAATTATTTGCTCCCACCATTTCTTGTATAATTTATTCATAGAACTGATCTTAATGTGATATCAGATTCTTCTGCCATACACTGACAGATGTACGTACAGTATACTCCAGTGTGCTTTGCCAACTATGGTGTCATGTACTTATTTGTACAGCTGATTCCAAGGGATGCTTCGGTAATCTGACTTAACTACTGACTGCACTACTCACACTTCCATTATGATTTATACACCTCAGTATAAACAGAGTCTTGGGAAATAACAAATTTTTAACAAATATTTAGTTAACATAGTCAGTTGTTTTAGTGAGATGTTGAAGAGCTATGGTCATCAGTACAATAACACAAGCTCTCTTGTCATCAGTACAATAACACAAGCTCTCTTGTCATCAGTACAATAACACAAGCTGTCTTGTCATCAGTACAATAACACAAGCTGTCTTGTCATCAGTACAATAACACAAGCTCTCTTGTCATCAGTACAATAACACAAGCTCTCTTGTCATCAGTACAATAACACAAGCTCTCTTGTCATCAGTACAATAACACAAGCTGTCTTGTCGTCAGTACAATAACACAAGCTGTCTTGTCATCAGTACAATAACACAAGCTGTCTTGTCATCAGTACAATAACACAAGCTCTCTTGTCATCAGTACAATAACACAAGCTGTCTTGTCATCAGTACAATAACACAAGCTCTCTTGTCATCAGTACAATAACACAAGCTGTCTTGTCATCAGTACAATAACACAAGCTCTCTTGTCATCAGTACAATAACACAAGCTGTCTTGTCATCAGTACAATAACACAAGCTGTCTTGTTGTCAGTACAATAACACAAGCTCTCTTGTCGTCAGTACAATAACACAAGCTCTCTTGTCATCAGTACAATAACACAAGCTCTCTTATCGTCAGTACAATAACACAAGCTCTCTTGTCATCAGTACAATAACACAAGCTCTCTTGTCATCAGTACAATAACACAAGCTCTCTTATCGTCAGTACAATAACACAAGCTCTCTTGTCATCAGTACAATAACACAAGCTCTCTTGTCATCAGTACAATAACACAAGCTCTCTTGTCATCAGTACAATAACACAAGCTCTCTTGTCATCAGTACAATAACACAAGCTCTCTTATCGTCAGTACAATAACACAAGCTCTCTTGTCGTCAGTACAATAACACAAGCTCTCTTGTCATCAGAAGAGGGACCTCTCTTTCATATATTCATCCCTTTCTTTCACCTTGTCCAGACACACATGTGCACATGCATTCACACATACACAGAGAGTAAGAAACAGAGAGAGAGAAAGGTGAGAGAGAGAGAGAGAAAGAGAAAGAAGAGAAAGGCTGGCATTTCATATCAGAAATGAAACTCTGAAAAATGACAGCACCTGCAATCTGCATTCTGAATAATCTTTTGTAGACTGAACTGCAGAGGAGGACACAGTGGATGATGATGATGATATGTTGCTTTCTGGTGCTGACCTGGGAAGACCATCTTCTTTCTCTTTGTTTAACTGTTTGATAAAAATATATGACAATAATTTATCACACGGCAGCATGCAAAAACAGGAAAGTAACAGTGCGGTGGTAAAGTTAACAGAACCAACAAACAAAACCAGCTGGTGGCCATGTTTTACTTGTCTGCTCAAGCTCTCAGTGAGAGTCTCAGCCTGTATCTCAACACTGCTGTCCTGTTACATATCTCAACAATGGTGTCCCATCATATATCTCAACACTACTGTCCTGTCATGCATCTCAACACTGCTGTCTTGTCCTGCCTTCCATTCTGCACACAATTCGATCCCATGAAAACATCACTGAATAGACTATGGCACAAAATAATCAGATCACAAAGTTGTGTGCAGTTAGATGAGCCTATGATCTGCTACCACCATGACAAATGTTCTAACAGATTTACACACAGAACAAATGTTCTAACAGGTCCGCATGCAGGACAAAGTTTAATGAAAACAGACGGGTGTATCGTACAGTTTTACAAAAAGACAGAAAGAGTGAGGCAAAAACAAGAATGGCAGAAAGCAAGATGATTTTACATATAAATGAAGGACGTACAACAATCCAATATTTCAGCAAAAGCTTTTTTCAAGGATCACATACAAAAGCAACACAACAAAAAAAAATGCAAAAAATGAACGAAAAATATCTAGACTTAGCCTTTTGGCCTCCTCCTTGTAAGAAAGTTCAGCACGAAATGCGCCAAGAAAGATGAAGTTGATCACAAAGTGAAAGCCAACGATTGGCTGAGAAAAGCTGTAAAGGGGTTATCTCAAAGGGACTAACACACGGTCAAGAACACAGCGTTATGCCACAAATAGGCATAGCTTGACAAAGTTTACAACTGTGCACTCGTTACCTACAACACACTCTATATTTATCCAGTATGACCTCATCAAACTAATGCTGTACAAACTCAAACATGGCAGATGTCCTCTTACTTATCAAATATATTTACACTCTCCTCTCTCAGTAATTGTGTTGGGGCTAATTTTATCTTAAAACACACAAAAAAACACTTACCTTTGCTGCCCTGGCCTGTCTATCTTTTTCAATCTGATCTTTAACTTTCTGCCTGATGTTATATGACAAGGTCATAAGTCATATTTTACAACAAATGTAATATTACTGTGTATGTGACATATATAACATCACTGCATGTGAGTGTGACAAGTATAGCATCATTGTGTGTGTGACAAAAATAACATCACTGTGTGTGGGTGTGACAAACATAACATCATTGTGTGTGTGACAAGTATAACATCACTGTGTGTGAGACAAGTATAACATCACTGTGCATATATGACAACTATAACATCACTGTGTGTGTGACAAATATAACATCATGTGTGCATGTGACAAATATAACATCATGTGTGTATGTGACAAATATAACATCATGTGTGTGGCAAAAACAAGAATGGCAGAAAGCAAGATGATTTTACATATAAATGAAGGACGTACAACAATCCAATATTTCAGCAAAAGCTTTTTTCAAGGATCACATACAAAAGCAACACAACAAAAAAAAATGCAAAAAATGAACGAAAAATATCTAGACTTAGCCTTTTGGCCTCCTCCTTGTAAGAAAGTTCAGCACGAAATGCGCCAAGAAAGATGAAGTTGATCACAAAGTGAAAGCCAACGATTGGCTGAGAAAAGCTGTAAAGGGGTTATCTCAAAGGGACTAACACACGGTCAAGAACACAGCGTTATGCCACAAATAGGCATAGCTTGACAAAGTTTACAACTGTGCACTCGTTACCTACAACACACTCTATATTTATCCAGTATGACCTCATCAAACTAATGCTGTACAAACTCAAACATGGCAGATGTCCTCTTACTTATCAAATATATTTACACTCTCCTCTCTCAGTAATTGTGTTGGGGCTAATTTTATCTTAAAACACACAAAAAAACACTTACCTTTGCTGCCCTGGCCTGTCTATCTTTTTCAATCTGATCTTTAACTTTCTGCCTGATGTTATATGACAAGGTCATAAGTCATATTTTACAACAAATGTAATATTACTGTGTATGTGACATATATAACATCACTGCATGTGAGTGTGACAAGTATAGCATCATTGTGTGTGTGACAAAAATAACATCACTGTGTGTGGGTGTGACAAACATAACATCATTGTGTGTGTGACAAGTATAACATCACTGTGTGTGAGACAAGTATAACATCACTGTGCATATATGACAACTATAACATCACTGTGTGTGTGACAAATATAACATCATGTGTGCATGTGACAAATATAACATCATGTGTGTATGTGACAAATATAACATCATGTGTGTGTGACAAATATAACATCACTGTGTATGTGACATATAGCATCACTGTGTGTGAGACAAATATATTGCGCACATATTATTTTGACAAATTTTATCAGCAGTCATTTCAGCGATGCTTTTACATAAACCATCTAGATGTAGAGAAAGAAATGGCCACGCATGATGCTGACCACATCACCCTCTAGCATGCTGACAGCTCCTTAATATGGACACCAATTCCCCCAGTGTCTTTGTGACATAAAACTTTTACCTTTACCTTTATCTTTCAGGGAAATGAGACATATGAAATAATCAAAATGAAATCTAAATAATTATAGACCAAATTTATATTTATAAAGTGAAACCAAAAAAATTACAAAATAATGACCATATGTAAGAAATGGGATATTTAACTTACTTCATGTGTTGAGATACTCAGGCATCTGAAATAAAATACTTTAAACATGTGCCTACTTGTACAGATGACTCCTGACTTACTGTATGTCACATATGGGGCAACCCTTGGCCCATGGGCCACACCTGCCAGGCAACATTTTTTGTGGTCTGCTGCCAACCTAAGTAGTTTATTTTAAAAAAGTAAATAATTTTCTGGAAACTAACACTGGTTTTATTTCATAGAACTACAACAGCCAATGTAAGGTGTGCGCTGCATACCTGACAGCAGGTTCATTGCTTCCATTTAAAGAGGAAGCTCCATGTTGCTTTACCTCATTTCCTTCATCCTGCTGATGTAGGTGTTATTCTCCCATTTCAATACTTCATCCTGCTGATGTAGGTGTTACTCTCCCATTTCAATACTTCATCCTGCCGATGTAGGTGCTATTCTCCCATTTCAATACTTCATCCTGCCGATGTAGGTGCTATTCTCCCATTTCAATACTTCATCCTGCCGATGTAGGTGCTATTCTCCCATTTCAATACTTCATCCTGCCGATGTAGGTGCTATTCTCCCATTTCAATACTTCATCCTGCCGATGTAGGTGTTATTCTCCCATTTCAATACTTCATCCTGCCGATGTAGGTGCTATTCTCCCATTTCAATACTTCATCCTGCCGATGTAGGTGTTATTCTCCCATTTCAATACTTCATACTGCCGATGTAGGTGTTATTCTCCCATTTCAATACTTCATCCTCACACAATCTGTCCATAACAGACATTGAGATGTTTGACCTGTCCGGTTTAAGCACACCCCATAGTTGGGACCAACTGCTTGGATCACTCATATTGTTTGAACTGCATGTTTAGAGAGGTTGCATTCTGACCTACAATGAGCAGGAAATGTGAAGAGTTTCAGTTCTTCCTTCCGTAACAGGATGCAACCAGCACAGATTTCTGTTTGTGTGTTCTGTTTATCCTTTCTTTCTAGATCAAGCATTATTTGATCTATCAGTTGTTTAAAACACTCTTTTCTATATCCTACTATCTTATACACGGGGTGGGGGGGTGTAACAAAATATTATGGTCAACTTTTCATATTCAGAATATTTCCAAGAAGACAAAACTTCTCAGCCCATCATTGTAGTTTCTCTACCAATGTTTTTATACATAAAGAAAACTACAGACAAGACACAAAAATCTGAGGCTCACCTGGCCAGCTTCTCCTCCATCTTTTCTCTCTTCCGCTCCTCAGCAATCTTTCTCAGTTCAGCTTCCTCAAGTCTGCACATGGATTACAAAACAAACTAGAACACAAGACCCATAAACTTTCAACATATTCTTCAAAGTTTATGTCTTATCTGTTTCTTCTTCTTCTTTCGCATTGTCTGTCTATATCTGCAGTCCTGTCTCTTGGATAAATTTCACTGTTTTTTGTAATTCATGTATGGAATAGTAGAGCTTATCTTCTTTGGTGGTTTCACTGGGCCAGTAATTATTTCTCAGTGTCTCATAGTTGGTGCAGTTCTGGAGGATATGTTCCACAGTTTGGGGCACCTGGGCACATGTACATAGAATAGTAGTACCAACCTTAAACTTTGTATACATATGACCTCGGAGATGGCTGTGTCCTGTTCGGAGATGGAAAATGGTGACTTGTTCCTTTCTGTTTAGCACGTGATAGTCATCATGTGGTGGTGTTTGTGGCTTCCTGTAGGTTTTTATCATGCTTTTCTTCTGATTATAGGTGATCGGTATGTCTGGTTGCTCCATTTCAGTGCCCTCTTTGGCCAGATGGTCAGCTTGCTCATTGCCTGGTATCCCACAGTGGGAGGGAATCCACTGCAAAGTGACTCCATGTTGTAAGCCAAGGTTTGACAAGGCATCCTTGAGGTCTGGTACTTCCAGTACTGATCTTGCATCTGTGAAAATTACTACGGGACATGTATCAATTCTGGAGTCTGATAGTTTTTCAACTGTAGCAATAATTGCCCTAACTTCTGCATCATAGTTGTTGCAGTATTTTGCAGTAGGTATGGAAATCTTGTCAGTGGTGTTGTTTGGATATTCAATATGTGCTCCTGCCCCACCATTCCTTATGGCATTGTGTGCAGATCTGTCTGTACACACACATATCCAGGTGTCACATGGATATTTGTCATCTAGCACACTAAGTGTAGCTGCTGATCTTACAAGACTGCTTTGCATCTCACCATTCTGCACACCTTCACTTCAGTCTGAATAGTTATTTGTGTATAATCTGCTTCTTTCCATGGTGTATGTTCTGGTACAGATGATAATGGAGCAACTACAGTTGGAAGGTCAAGTGTCAGCTTAATGCATATGCTTGGCCAGGTGAATGAAGCTGCTTCTTTTAAGCCTTCTTAGTGCCAGGTTATTGAATCTCTCCTTCAGGGGATGGCTTACAGAGGAATTTCTCTCCCAAGGTCATGACCTTTGTGTCTCTACATTCCTTTAGCGCTTGAACACCAACTATTTTCTGCATTTCTACTATTGGTGTGGACCTCATGGCACCTGTGATAATCCGTAGTGACTGATTTTGTACCTTGTCTAGATTATGCAGCATAGTGTTTGATGCTGTGCACCAAGCTGTTGAGTCGTATTCTAAATGTGGTAGAATACTTTGCTGATATACATTCTTGAGGATTCTTTCACTAACTCCCCATGTGGTTCCACTCAATTTTCTTAATATGGCTAGTTTTCTTCTGGCTTTTGCTTCTGCACTGCTGATGTGTTGCTTCCAGGTCAGTTTTGAATCAAGAATCACTCCTAAGTAAGTGGGTTGGTTGTCTATCCTTAAGGATATTTCATTTACCTGCTTTCTGTTTAGATGAGAGAGTGAACAGAGTGGTAGTTGATTTCTGTGTGTTGATATTTACACATCATTTGTTTGTCCATGATGTCAAGATGTCTGCTGCTCTTTGGAGCCTCTGTATAGCAACTGTCACATGTTCGTCTGTACACCACATAACCAGATCATCTGCATAAACTGCCACTTTGATTCCATAGGGATGTTCCTTGACCAGGTCATTAATAAATACAAGGAATAGTGTAGGCGAAAGGACTCCTCCTTGTGGTACACCATGTCATAGCAGTAATTTCTGACTTTTGCATCCATCCATTACTACTCTAGCTCTTCTATTGTGTAAATAGGACTTTATCCAGTTGTACAGTCTTCCATTCACATTGCAGTTTCCTTGATTCCACAGCAGACCTTTTTTCCATACTTTATCAAAGGCTTTCTTCATGTCTATCCACGCTGCTAGTACAAGGTTTCTGTCTTGTAATGCATCCTCAACCTCCTGAGAGAGATAGGTCACTTGATCTTCTGTACAGTAGTACTGCCTAAATCCTGCTTGTTGTGGAGTGAGAAGGTTTCCACTTTCTAGGTACCATTTTAGCCTCAGGTCCTGGACTGATTTTTTGTTCTGACTCTTGAGCTGAAATATAATATAGGTCTAACTCACTGCGTGTGATTGGTGCATCCATGACCTCCACTTTTCTGACTTGTTCCTCTTCTTTCTGTGGGTCAATGTGCACTGTAAGCTCTTTCTCTGGATGGATATCAATGCTGCAGTCCTGTGCAAACACGCGAGCAAAGTGATCTGCTACCTGCTTACCTGTAAGAGTTTTCCCATCCTCTATTAGTGTCATTTTTGTACTTCTTCCAGTGCTCTCATCATTTAACTGTTTGATTAGTTTCCACAGTTTCCTTCCATCCTTTTCAAAGTTTAGGGACTCTGTTTTCTCTCTCCAACTTTCCCGTCTGGCTTGCAGCTTGGCTTTCTGAAATTTGGGCTTAGCATGTTGGTAATTATTGTGGTGTTCTTGGCATGGTCTATTTTCTGCTTGCTTTCGAGCTGCTTCCACATCATCATGGAGTTTTCCCAGCTCACTAGACCAGTATGGTTTATAGTCCCTACGAGCTCCTCTGGGAATGGTTTCTTGGGCGGCCTGAAGGATACAAGCATTGAATTCCTTCACTATGCTGTTAATATCCTTACCTTCTATGGGCAGCTGTCCCACCAGGATACCTGTACGATGTCTGTACATTGTCCAGTTTGCTTTTTTTAAAGTTCCATCTGGGGAGAAGGCTACTGGTGTTAAAGAGTTCTTTTTCTATTGTCAGGAAGACAAGATGGTCGCTACATCCAAGTTGTTTTCCAACTTCACGTGTAATGTTCCACTTCAGATCTGGAGAGTGGAACGCCAGATCTGGTGTTGAGGCTGTATTCCAAGCCCTTGAGTAAAATGTTGGGGGATCCATTGACTGGTTGATCAGGAGAAGTCCATTATCATCCTGCCAGCTCTCAACTTCCTCTCCTCTCTTGTCTATGTGGTCATAGCCCCAGCTCTGGGAATGGCTGTTAAAATCACCACAGACCATCAGTCTCTCTTTGTGTGGGATTGTTTCTAGAGCAAGTGGGCAATCTTTAGGACAGTAATAGTTAAGGAGATGGAAGTCTGTATTACTGGTTTTTAGATGGATCATCTGGTATTTGGCTCCTTCCATATACACTCCCACCTGACATGCACTGATGTTATTCTTAACAAGTGTGAGTACTCCTCCTTTTCTTCTGTCCTGTCGGTCTGATCTAAAACACTGGTAGCCTCTGATTTTAAAGACGGCGTCTTTGGTTAGGTGTGTCTCCTGTATGCAGCATATACTTACCTGCTCTGCAAAAAGAGTATGTTCTCTAGTTCCACCTACTTGCTCTGCAAAGAGTATGTTCTCTAGTTCCACCTACCTGCTCTGCAAAGAGTATGTTCTCTAGTTCCACCTTTTTGCTATAGCCATCTCTAACACTGCTGACACTCTCAGCATTCCACTACATTATTTTAAGTTCTTGCTTTTTTTGGCAGTTTTCTTCTGTTGTATTTTTTGGCCAGTAGCTCTACTCTCACATCACCTGACTCCACAAGACAAACTGAGAGGACTTCCAGTAGCACTGGGTGGACCCTTTCGAGACAGGGGGCCCGGCACTGCACCTGCCTGATTAGTTTTCACAGGGCAAGCACCATGTTTGAAAACTGCAGATAGAGACATTTCATTAGCGATAATGCGTGTTACCTTGATTTTTGCGACGCACCTTTTGGCTGGGTACCTCCAACTTCAGCACCTTTCCTTGCTAGGGCAGACTGTGGTCTTGCTCGAACTGCCATGAAGGCAGTGTAGGCTGGCCTGGTCAAAACTTTGTTTTCCAGCCTCTGGTGGCTGTACTTAAGCCCCTTCTCCATGTCAGATCCAGCATGCAATGCTGGCTGGCCAGATGGCTTTGAGACAATTCCACGGAGACTTTGGGATGAGGAATCTGATGAGTGCCTCAGTGATATCCATTCCTCACCATCTATAGTCTGCTGCCTCTGTTTTGTTTACCTCATTCTGATAGCCACTGTTGTAAAGACCCATAGGCTTGTCACATCCTGGATTCATTGGTTTCATACCAGATTTTCCTCATCCCCGCCGGCAATCTCCATGTTTCCATCTGTACACCAACCTGACATTACATTTTACAAAAATAGCAATTACAATTAGTGTTGATTGCTACATGTTTCTGGGCTACAGAAGTAGGTCAGAGTTTTCAAGCAAACAGATCTATGTTCCCTGTCTCACAAACACTATGTTAAGATAAGTGTGCTCTTAACACAGTTGTTAGCAGGGGTTTATCTGTTTTAAAGTTTTTATGTGTTATCCGTCAACCTGGTAATAAGGAAATGCATCGGCTTCTCAGAATGTGGCAGTGGGACAAAGGCTGTTGCAGATTTTGTAGCCGATGGACCAGAAAGTTGACCGTGACCATTTCCGACTTTACATCCATGTCCAGGGCACAAGATGCTGTATAACTTCAGTCTGGTCATCTAGTCTGAGGTCAGCTTGTCGTCTGCTAAAAAAAAACCTGTTCCTTGAGTAAGCTGTTACAATTAATACAAACTATTTTTTTTCCTCTTAGAGTGTGGTACAATTCTCATCTCATGATCTACAGCACTGCATCATAACAAAAAGTTCAGGTCAGTAGTTGTATGGAGATAACATATCAACAAAGTTCAGGTCAGTAGTTGTACGGAGATAACATATCAACAAAGTTCAGGTCAGTAGTTGTATGGAGATAACACACCAACAAAGTTCAGGTCAGTAGTTGTATAGCAATAACACACCAACAAAGTCAGGTCAGTAGTTGTATAGCAATAAAACACCAACAAAGTTCAGGTCAGTAGTTGTATAGCAATAACACACCAACAGAGTTCAGGTCAGTAGTTGTATAGCAATAAAACACCAACAAAGTTCAGGTCAGTAGTTGTATAGCAATAACACACCAACAAAGTCAGGTCAGTAGTTGTATAGCAATAACACACCAACAAAGTCAGGTCAGTAGTTGTATGGAGATAACACACCAACAAAGTTCAGGTCAGTAGTTGTATAGCAATAACACACCAACAAAGTCAGGTCAGTAGTTGTATGGAGATAACACACCAACAAAGTTCAGGTCAGTAGTTGTATGGAGATAACACACCAACAAACTTCAGGTCAGTAGTTGTATGGAGATAACACACCAACAAACTTTAGGTCAGTATTTTTATGGAGATAACACACCAACAACTTATTCTTTAGTCTCAGTTACATGTCCCTTTGCCCTTCTGTCTGTTCAGTGGATTACATCAGATGGTATCTGTTACAAAACAGTGGATTACATCAGGCAGTTTCTGTTACAAAACAGTGGATTACATCAGATGATATCTGTTACAAAACAGTGGATTACATCAGGCAGTTTCTGTTACAAAACAGTGGATTACATCAGATGGTATCTGTTACAAAACAGTGGATTACATCAGGCAGTTTCTGTTACAAAACAGTGGATTACATCAGATGGTATCTGTTACAAAACAGTGGATTACATCAGGCAGTTTCTGTTACAAAACAGTGGATTACATCAGATGGTATCTGTTACAAAACAGTGGATTACATCAGGCAGTTTCTGTTACAAAACAGTGGATTACATCAGATGGTATCTGTTACAAAATAGTGGATTACATCAGACAGTTTCTGTTACAAAACAGTGGATTACATCAGACAGTTTCTGTTACAAAACAGTGGATTACATCAGACAGTTTCTGTTACAAAACAGTGGATTACATCAGACAGTTTCTGTTACAAAACAGTGGATTACATCAGACAGTTTCTGTTACAAAACAGTGGATTACACCAGATGGTTTCTGTTACAAAACAGTGGATTACATTAGATGGTTTCTGTTACAAAATAGTGGACTGAATTAGATTTGTTACAATATAGCAGATTGGATTAAAAAAACTGTCAATATTAATATAACAGTCTCACTTCTGTTTTGCCACTGAGAGGTCACGACCTTGATTCCTTCTCATCTTCTCTCTCTGAACTTGTTCTTTCCTTTCTTGCTCTTCTTTCTCAAGTCGTTTTTGTTTCAGTCTCTCCTGCAGCCTGGAAGAACAGAGTTGTTCTACAAATATAATGCTGGCTAACAACAGAGTTGATCTACAAATATAATGCTGGCTAACAACATGAAATTTATCACATATTGTTTTTGTGTGTGAAATCTTTGACTAAGTCCTCATACATGATACATTGTGTGACCTATTTTTATAATAATGTTAAATGACAAATCTCTTGTAGGGTCATAAGTATAATAATAACAAATAATGTAATGAAAGACTGAGTTATATTTGTTTTTCAGTGTAAGAGCAGCACAGTGGCTAGACACTCCGTGATGAGACAACTGGGTTGCTGATAGGCTCCACCATGCTCCAGCCAACTCAAATGTAAAAATGTACACCTAACACAGGCGTTGACTCACAAATATGTGAGTAGTCAGGTAGTCAGGTATCTTGATAATGGCAGGTTTACTGATAATGGTTGGTTTACTGGAAATGGCAGGTTTACTTATAAAAGCAGGCTCACTTATAAAAGCAGACTCACTGATAATAGCAGGTTTACTGATGATGGCAGGTTTACCGATAATGGCAGGTTTACTGATAATGGCAAATATGTGAGTCAACCACCTGACGTGTGTGAGTCAACCAACTGACACATGTGTGAGTCAACCACCTGACACTTGTGTGAGTCAACCACCTGACACAAGTGAGTCAACCACCTGACACTTGTGTGAGTCAACCACCTGACACATGTGTGAGTCAACCACCTGACACATGTGTGAGTCAACCACCTGACACTTGTATCTAGTGTGTCATTTTTTTACAAAAATTGCTTGTTTTTCCAAGTGGTCAGGTAGTCTGGTAGTCAGGTAGTCTGGTAAAGTAGTCTGGTAGTCAAGTAGACTGGTGGTCAGGTAGTCTGGTAGTCAAGTAATCAGGTAGTTTGGTAGTCAGATAGTCTGGTAGTCAGGTAGTCTGGTAGTCAAGTAGTCTGGTAGTCAAGTAGTCTGGTAGTCAAGTAGTCTGGTAGTCAAGTAGTCTGGTAGTCAAGTAGTCTGGTAGTCAGGTAGTCTGGTAGTCAAGTAGTCTGGTAGTCAAGTAGTCTGGTAGTCAAGTAGTCTGGTAGTCAGGTAGTCTGGTAGTCAAGTAGTCTGGTAGTCAAGTAGTCTGGTAGTCAAGTAGTCTGGTAGTCAAGTAGTCTTGTAGTCAGGTAGTCAAGTAGTCTGGTAGTCAAGTAGTCTGGTAGTCAGGTAGTCAGGTATCTTGATAATGGCAGGTTTACTGATAATGGTTGGTTTACTGGAAATGGCAGGTTTACTTATAAAAGCAGGCTCACTTATAAAAGCAGACTCACTGATAATAGCAGGTTTACTGATGATGGCAGGTTTACCGATAATGGCAGGTTTACTGATAATGGCAAGTAGGCTGATAATGGCAAGTAGGCTGATAATGGCAGGTTCGCTGATATTGGCAGGTTCACTGATAATGGCAGACTTACTGATAAAAGCAGGCTCACTGATAAAGGGAGGTTTACCAATAAAGGCAGGTTTACTGATGATGTTTACTGTTTCTGCTATATTTTTAAACATAAACATATTAATCTTATTTTCATACCAAAGAACTCTGTAGCAAATATGGCCTGGTGATGTCTGGTGAGTGGTTTAATCTAAGCTGTCAAGTGCTGAAGAACATCATCAATCCATCTTCTGATATCATTACATGTTCCTACCTCCTGTGAACAAACTCTATTTCCAAACTGTGTAGAACTGGGCAGACAAGCCTATTTGACATTGTACCCTCATCTCTCACCTTTCACCCTAGTGTAAACATTTAGTTTACTACAAGCATACTGAGCACATAACAAGCATGAGTACAGTTTACAATAACAACACTTTTACCTTCAATCTGTTACACACACACACTCAACAATATTATTGTATGTAATGCACAATAATAATAACAAGGGTAGCTACGTGTAACCCATAGCACATCTCGAGTGAAACTAAACTTTTATCTCAAACACAGAAGAGTGCTCACTTTGCCAGTTGCTCCTTCTTCTCTTCCTCCGAAAGAGGTTTTATTTCTTCAGCACTTTCAGAGAAACTTGCATGCTGGGTTCTGGCGGCATGGGTCTGGACTTCCATCTCGTTTCTTAAAACCTTACCACACCTGCAGGAACACCATAAGCTGCCATAATATTCATTTACATTTTAGGAAGAAGAGGGCAGCATATACTTGTACATCACAGGATTCATCTCATCACAATGGAAAGTGATACCCTTGAGAGCCAATAACAGTCAGGCAGGATATAGCCAATCAGAGACAACCAACCACAGACACAATTCAGCCAATCAGAGGCAAGATACAGCCAACCACAGACAGGACACAGTTAATTACAGATAGATATGAACAGGATACAGTTAATCACAGTTAGACACAGACAAGAAACATTCATTACACTTAGACTGACAGGAGACAGTTAATCACATTTAGACACAGACAAGAAACATTCATTACACTTAGACTGACAGGAGACAGTTAATCACAGTTAGACACAGACAAGAAACATTCATTACACTTAGACTGACAGGAGACAGTTAATCACAGTTAGACACAGACAAGAAACAGTCATCACACTTAGACTGACAGGAGACAGTTAATCACAGTTAGACACAGACAAGAAACATTCATTACACTTAGACTGACAGGAGACAGTTAATCACAGTTAGACACAGACAAGAAACAATCATCACACTTAGACTGACAGGAGACAGACAATCACAGTTGGACATACGAGTCACAGATGAAATAATCTTCATGAATACTCCACAAAGCAACACCTTCCCTGCATCATTAGAAGAAAATATTTTGTTAAAAAAAAGCATGTGTTTATGAATCTCTTCATTTGGATAGAGCCTTCCCATGTCTCATTACTGAAACTTGCTGTTTAGATATAAAATAAAATGAAAAATAACGGCACTTAAATGATACATAAACAACTAAAGCTTATGTTAAAATGTTACCGCTGTGCCAGATGCTTTGTCGGTTTTCTCAGCACCGCCGGTTCTTCAATGATGAGAACTAATTCATGCAAAACCTGACCACCAACTTGTGGCTAGCCATTCATCAAGTCCAAGTCATCATTTTCTGTGCTCCTCTGATCTATAATTAGTTCTGTCCATTTCAGTTCACCGATATATGTTTCTCTGGTCTCTCATCTTTTTTTTCCTATAAACTTTCTAGTGATTGTTACGTTCTGTGACTTGCCTTCTCGTAACATATTCAAGAAAGTTCTGACTGGCTTTTATTTACACTTGTAATTAGCTTCCACTGTTCTGCAACTTCTCCATTATTTATACTTGTAATTAGCTTCCAATGTTCTACAACTTCTCCATTATTTATACTTTTAATTAGCTTCCACTGTTCTGCAACTTCTCCATTATTTATACTTGTAATTAGCTTCCAATGTTCTACAACTTCTCCATTATTTATACTTTTAATTAGCTTCCACTGTTCTGCAACTTCTCCATTATTTATACTTGTAATTAGCTTCCAATGTTCTACAACTTCTCCATTATTTATACTTGTAATTAGCTTCCACTGTTCTGCAACTTCTCCATTATTTATACTTGTAATTAGCTTCCAATGTTCTACAACTTCTCCATTATTTATACTTTTAATTAGCTTCCACTGTTCTGCAACTTCTCCATTATTTATACTTTTAATCTGCTTCCACTGTTCTGCAACTTCTCTATCTGTTTGTGGTTACTGTCTACAGCAAATGCTGCATCATCTCTCTCCACAACCCCAGTTCTGTTGTTTCAAGTTGCTGTTCTATCCTCTGTTTATTGTCAAAGTCTTATACATAAGGAGTAAAATTGTTTCTGTACGTAGCAGTTTTCCATGGTCATCACAAGATGGGGAAGAATACAGAGATAATAGCTTAATAAATCTTGATATGTGTAGCATTTTATTATCAATATTACCTTATCGTACAAGATGTTGCATCTACCACACAAGATAATGAGCTGGTCACAGAAGATAGTTTATCACACAAAATGTTGACTTCGTCATATAAAATATTGCATCTGCCACACAAGATAATGAGCTGGTCACAGAAGATAGTTTATCACACAAAATGTTGACTTCGTCATATAAAATATTGCATCTGCCACACAAAATACTGAGTTTGTCACACAAGATGTTGCATCTATCATACAAAATACTGAGATGGCCACACAGTATATCGCATCTGTCACAAGAAAGTCATGTCTGATATAAGAGATGTCAAGTCTGATATTCAAGATAGAAAAGTCTGATACATATGATGTTATACCTGACACACATCAAATGACACATCTGACATCATGCCTAACACACAAGATGCCATGCCTGACATGTGACATGTCAAATATGGTGCACAAGATATTGACTTACTCATCACATTTAAGAGACTTGGCCTGCAGGATCTGTGCACCATCAGCACTGTCAACTTCTATGGGCGGGGTGTTAGCATCAGCTGCTGCCTGCTCACTTGAGGTTACTGTTTAATCAAAGCAAAAGATGGTAAAGAATTAATGTCTGTTATATCAGTCTTAATCATCAAACAACATTATTCCCCCTAATGCACTTTCATGTACAGAGACCAGTTTTAATCATCAAATAACATGAAGCTCTAGTTGCTTGACATCCTAATCAAGAGAATCTCTGCTAACTGTTTTTTTTTGTCTTTGTTGTTTTGTTCTTTTCATTGTCCTTGATAAAGACACACTGCCAACATACTGGTTTGTTACTGTTTGTTTTATACTTCTACATGCTTTTCTCACTGCTTTTTTTTTTGTCATTCCCTCTCACCTTTATTTATTTTTATCTTTTCAGTTTAATCCTACATATCTTTTAATCTACCCTCACAAATACTTCACTCTGTTATCACACAAACATCACCCTACTCTCACACAAACATCACCCTACTCTCACACAAACTTCACCCTACTCTCACGCAAACATCACCCAACTCCCACACAAACATCACCCTACTCTCACACAAACATCACCCTACTCTCACACAAACTTCACCCTACTCCCACACAAACATCACCCTACTCTCACACAAACATCACCCTACTCCCACACAAACTTCACTATGTCCCAGAACAGATCCTACTATCTGCCCACAAATATTTTAATTGTGTTCTTCAGAATTCAGTCAATTGTAACAAGCTTAATACATGACTCCACACTTTTACCACTTACAGATCTTTACAATTCTTGCCTTACAAAACCTATTCTGCACTTCAAGAAGTAATATCTCTCTCTCTCTCTAACAATCATCATCATCATCATCGCCTTTCATTCCCTTGGGAACACAGGCCACAGATAAAGGCTCTCCAGTCATTCCTGTTCTCCCATGTGTACTCTTTGTCTCCGAGCACTGTCATGGCTTCCTTTCTCCAAGTAGTTCTAGGTCTTCCTCGATTTATATTCTCTCTAACAATAGTGATATGAAATTTATTATGGCTGCTAAATAGTTGTCCTAGATTTATGCAACTTTACCTTGACCTAGAACGTTGCCCTTTGGAGCTTCAAATGGTTCATCAATATCTGGGTCATCATCATGAGCAAATAACCTGAAACAATTTTTAGCTGAATAATCTGCTTCTTGTATAAGTATCAACAGGCTGTACTGATGATTCAAGGTACAGCATCACACAAGAGACAAGGCAGTCAGCTACGAGTTGCTGACACAAGCAGTTGGCTATGAGTTACCAACAAAAGCAGTCAGCCTTGAGTCACTGACACAAAGCAGTCAGCTATGAGTCACTGACAAAAGCAGTCAGCCTTGAGTCACTGACACAAAGCAGTCAGCTATGAGTCACTGACAAAAGCAGTCAGCTATGAGTCACTGACACAAAACAGTCAGCTATGAGTCACTGACACAAGCAGTCAGTTATGAGTCACTGACACAAGCAGTCAGTTATGTGTCACTGACACAAGCAGTCAGCTATGAGTCACTGACACAAGCAGTCAGTTATGAGTCACTGACACAAGCAGTCAGCTAAGAGTCACTGACTGCTATCACATTCAGTCTAAATATGGGTTTCTGTGCCCAGTTTGTAGCATATCTTGGCTGAAAAAAAAATATGTACATGACTTTTCCTTTCCATCATAACAAATCTGAACCTTGTATAATCACCATTAAAACTAATAATAATTTTCATAGCTATCTTCCATATTTGAGTAATAAATAAACTCATTTCTTTCATGAAGATCAGAAAAGTTATATGGTTTGCACAAGCACCTATCCATGTAAAATAAAAGAAGACATAGCAGAGCTTTTGAAAACCATTTCTTTTATGGAAAATATCCAACTTCACTGTATGCAACTGAACAAAAGCAGACAGCAAGATCTATCTAAGAGCATGAACAAAATGTATTCAAAAACATACCAGTCCATGGCAAGCTGTACTCCTTTGTATCCTGTTTTAGCTAGAGCTCTTTCACTGAAAGGAAACAAACAATAACATTGTCACTGCTGAATAATCATTATCATAACCAACAGAATGGAAAAGAACAGTATTCATACCACTGCCAAATAAGGGTAACCTGAAATTATGCACAAACTACAGAACTGTTGCCCTGATTAGTCATGCCAGTAAAATTCTGTTAAAAATCATAATGGGTAGACTTCGTAAGAAAATAGAAGAAGAAGTCAATATGGTCCAAGTTGGTTTCAGGCAAGGAAGAGGATTAAGAGATCATATATTCAATATAAGATTAATAATAGAGAAATGCAGATAGTTTAATGTGAATCTATATTTATCCTTTATAGACTACTCAAAGGCATTTGATTGTGTACAACACCAGCAACTTTGGGAAATAATGGAAAAAATGGGATTTCCAACACATTTGATACAATTAACATCACTGCTGTATCTAGACCAACAAGCAGCAGTAAGAATAAATGGTGAAACAACAAGTTGGTTTGACATAAAACAAGGGGTCCGTCAGGGGTGCATATTGTCACCTTACTTATTTAACTTGTATACTTAAAATATAATGAGGAATGTTAGAGAAGATGTAGACAAAGAATATTACGATGCCATATCAACTGGAGATTATGAAATACCAGAGATTAGATATGCTGATGACACAGTGTTACTATCCACAACACAAAAAGGAATGGAAAAATTAATTATGTCAGTCCGTAAGAACAGCGAAGAGCAGAACCTCTATCTTAATGCGAAGAAAACTAAATTGATGACAACTGACAAAACAAACAAAGCAGCTGAAATATATATCAATGAGGAAAAATTGGAAGAAGTGGAGAGTTTTGAATATCTTGGATCACTACTAACGGAGATACAATGAGGGAAATTAAAAGGAGGACATCTATTGCTCTTCAGAAAGTAAAACAAATAAAGAATCTGTGGAGAGGAGCAGACAGAACTACAAAAATAAGATTTTTAAGGTCATGCATCTTTCCCATCGCAACATATGCCTATGAGATGTGGACACTTAATAAAACAGCTGAGAAACAATTAAATGCCTTTGAATGTAAATGCTACAGAAGAGTTCTCCAAATATCGTGGACACAAAAAAGAACAAATATATCTATACTACAAGAACTTAATATTGAATAAGGCTGGCTAGTAAAGAGGATTAAAGAGAGAAAACTTAAATATTTTTGACACATTAAACATCATGATAATTTAGAGAAGACCATATTGGAAGGATACATAATAGGAAAAAGAAAAAGAGGAAGACCAAAACGAAGATGGCTGCAAGAAATCGTTGACGATCTGCAAATGGACGCAGCAGCAGCAGGCCATCTTGCTCACAACCGAGAGGCCTACAGGAGTGCTGTTTGGGAGGCAAAGTTCCACAAGGGACATGCAAATGAATGAATGAATGAACCAACAGATATGATACCATGATAATACTAGAAAATGAAAGCAGTTTGCAGAAACTAGTGAACAAGATTATCAAAGACAGTAATAAAAAAAAGTGAACAATATCATCAAAGATCTTACATCTTACATCCTTCCCGTGCCGTTAAATATCACACAGGGCCCACATGGTAGTTCGCCAAGATGTCCTGTCTTCTGCAAGTTTTTCAATCTTATCAAGGGATTTATGACAGATGAATTGGCTTCTCTTAACAATGTCCTCTTTAGAGTTTCACGTGGTTGGCCTCTTTTTCTTTGGCCTGTTGTGTTCCATTTGACAGCTTGTTTGGGGATTCTCTGATTGTTTCTTCTCATCACATGACCGACATATGTTCATCTTCCTTTTCTGATCAACCATGAGACAAGTTGTTGCTTGCTCATCTCTGCGTTGTTCTTGAATTCATTCCACTTTATACCAAGTATTTTCCTGAGGCATTTGTTTTTGAAAGAGTCTAATTTCTTGTCTATTTCTTTAGTTGTTTTCCAGCTTTCACATGCATAAATGAGAGCGGATATTACATTTGAATTGAATAATTTTAACCTGGTTTTTGTGCTTATAACTTTTGAATGCCATATGTTCTCAAGATTCTTGAAGGTCAATGCTGCTTTTGCAATATGAATTCTAACTTCCTTTCTGGTATCACTATCCTGGTTTATGTAGCTGCCGAGGTATACAAAATGGTTTACTTCTTCAACAGCTGTTCCTTCTACGTATATTTGTCCTTCATCGTTAATGATAACTTTCATTATTTTTGTTTCATCCTTGTTAATTTCAAGTCCTATTTTACTAGCCATTGAAGACAGGTTATCTTTTTTACTTGCAGTGATTTCATACTGTCGCTGATAAGAGTTATGTCATCTGCAAAATCAAGATCTTCTAGTTGGGTCTCATGTACCCAATCAATGCGCATTTTACCGTGGCAACATTTTTTTCATTAAGAAATCTATGACAATTCCAAAAAGCAGGGGAGATAATATACACGGTAATAATATACAAGGGAGATAATATACATAATATACATCAAAGACAGTAATAAAAAAAAAGTGAACAAGATCAAGAAAGACAGTAATAAAAAGGTGAACAAGATCATCAAAGACAATAACAAAAAAAAAATTGAACAAGATCAACAAAGACAGTAGATCAAAGTGCCTGAGGTCAGAGTGTCCTCTTGGCAGGTACCCTGATCAACAGACCCTTCGGTTTAAACAAAAGCGTCGTTATTTTTTAACTAAACCAGACGCGTGAGGCCTGCCCTGCACACTGAATGCCGGGGGCATGGTCCACATCTTGTTACGGGTGGACCCGGCTTGCAGTACCACCGGGTCACAGCCTGTTGTTTTCGTCATCTTAAAAAAAAAAAATCATCGAGGTGTAATAAAATTAGGATTGCATCTAAATACTGGCAAGACAGAAATTGTAAAACCCATGCTAAAGAGGAGTAACTGGCACAAGTACATAAATTCTGTTACTTCAGAACAACAATAACAATTGAAGATAAGTGTCCAGCTGAAGTTTAGTCAAGAAGTGTCCAGCCGAAATTTAGTCAAGGATTGTCCAGCTGAAGTTTAGTCAAGGAGTGTCCAGCCGAAATCTAGTCAAGGATTGTCCAGCTGAAGTTTAGTCAAAGAGTGTTCAGCTGAAGTTTAATCAAGCCATGTCCAGCTGAAGTTTAGTCAAGGAGTGTCCAGCTGAAGTTTAGTCAAGAAGTGTTTAGCTGAAGTTTAGTCAAGGAGTGTTCAGCTGAAGTTTAATCAAGCCATGTCCAGCTGAAGTTTAGTCAAGGAGTGTCCAGCTGAAGTTTAGTAAAGGGGTGTCCAGTTGAAATCTAGTTAAGAACAGGAAATGAAAAAGCAGATTATTATGACATGAAAACAAAATAATATAGAGGTGGGATAGAGAGAAAGAGAGAGATAGACAGAGAGAGATTTGAAACTGGTTTAGTTCTGAAGAAAGATGCAGGAAATACCTTGTCCAGACAGAAGAGCAAATATGGAAGTTCTCAGGGAATTTGCTAAACAATGAAAATTATTTCAAAACCATAAGGACTAGAAAATGAAGCATTAATTGATCATGTCATGAGGAGATTCGCGTTAGATAACCTGAAAATCACTGGTAAACTCAGTGACAAAAGAAAAAAAATACTGGGATAGTGAGATATCTGAACAAACTGACCAAGTGGCACAAAAAACAACAGACAACTTAATACCAAGGACCACATATAATGGAGAAGCAAGACTGAACATATCACGCACAATGAAGCAAAGCCAAAAAAAAATATATATATATATAAACGAACCTGTTGACATGATAATTATTACATATGTACACGGCATCACCATGCTCTCACAGGTGTGTTCATACAGATAACAAAAAAGGTTGCTTCTAGAACTTACGCTCTATGAAGGGGGAACCCCATTTCGACAAGCGTTTCGGCATCAGTCGGCATTGTTAACTATCTTTTCCAGATGCAATATTATCTGGATGCTTGGGACACAAAATGTGGCTACTGTAACACGAAGCTTATATCTGACTAAGAATTCACAAACTGCTATCCTGCGGTGGGTACTGTGGCTAGTGTACCACGAAACTCTGACAAATAATTCACAAACTTCTATCCTGTGGTGGGTACTTTGGATTCCTGCAATGCTCCAGTCATACTTGTTCAAATTCGAGACGTGAGGTGGCACTGCGTTCTGTTAGCAGTATAAAATTATAACCATTTGAATGGAGCCGACTTGTGGTTAGAAAATGCTATTCAGCCCGATTTATTTTTATTTTGTTTATGAGAATGTGGTATTTTTAATGGCATAATGATAATCAACAGGATTTAATCAAATCTAAAAAAAACACAACAAAAACAAAAAGTAATATACAGAACAAAACAGTATACTATAAAGACCGAAGGGTATGGTTTCCTAGACGAATCCTTGAAGTACTGCTCAACAGATCCCATTTTAATTGTTATCTGATGAAGGCGCAAGCCGAAATTACGTAGTTTTCTCGTCTATAGGTTACAACTTTCAGCCAAAATCTTTACCATTAAACTAAGTACAATAAGGATATATTTACTATTTCCATGTTGACCTTATGTCAATAATCTTCATTATGTTTGTCAGTCTGAGTTATCTCTCATGGACTAATACACATAAATAACGGACGAAATTGGCTGTGAACGAGGTGAGAAAGATCTCTAGTTGTGGTTGATGCACAACGTTAGTAAGAAGTAGAGATGAGCACTACTCGGTATTCTCTGCTTCATTCTATGCATATCCATTGTCTCTATGCACCGTCACAATTTTTCTTCTCCGAGTAAGTCTAGGTCTTCCTCGTTTTCTATTTCCTTGAGGATTTCATTTCAGTGCCCGTCTTAGAAAAATATGGGCACTAACACCATATCCCTATGTGCCTCTAAGGCATGACAGGATTACATTTACCTTTACCTTACCTTACTACGCTGGTATCAGGTTTTCGCAGAATGTGGCCAATCCACCTCTATTTTCTAGACATGATTAGTTTCGGTTTACATCTTAATCATACAAAAACATACAAAGAACGAGAAAGTATATGTAAATTCACAAGAACGATGTGTAACAAATAAGAGTGAAAAAAATAGAACTAGAGAGGGGGGAAGGAGAAAGAAGAGAGGAGAGAGAGAGAGAGCATAGCTATGACTTGCAAAAAGCTGAGTCAGGGAGTGTATGTGGTGAAGTTATGTGAATTATTAAATGAAGATTTGGGATGTGATGGTAGTAAATCACGGGTCGGGGAAGCGGAAAGGAAAGAAAGGGCGTAATTGCTAATGAAACTGTTCCTACTTTTCTTTAGGAAGAGGATCAAGAGATCATATATTCAATATAAAATTAACAATAGAGAAATGCAGAGAGTTTAATGTGAATCTATATTTAATCTTTATAGACTACTCGAAGACATTTGATTGTGTACAACACCAGAAACTTTGGGAAATAATGGAAAAAATGGGATTTCCAACACATTTGATACACTTAACATCACTTCTGTATCTAGACCAACAAGCAGCAGTAAGAATAAATGATGAAACAACAATTTGGTTTGACATAAAACAAGGGATCCGTCAGGGATGCATATTGTCGCCCTACTTATTTAACTTGTATACTGAAAATATAATGAGGAATGTTAGAGAAGATGTAGACAAGGAATATTACGATGCCATAACAGTTGGAGGTTATGAAATACCAGAGATTAGATATGCTGATGACACAGTATTGCTGTCCACAACACAAGAAGGAATGGAAAAACTCATTATGTCAGTCCGCAAGAACAGCGAAGAGCAGAACCTCTATCTTAATGCAAAGAAAACTAAAGTGATGACAACTGACAAAACAATCAAGGCAACTGAAATATGTATCAATGGGGAAAAACTGGAAGAAGTGGAGAGTTTTGAATATCTTGGATCATTACTAACTAATAATGGAGATACAATGAGGGAAATTAAAAGGAGGACATCTATTGCTCTTCAGAAAGTAAAACAAATAAAGAATCTGTGGAGAGGAGCAGACAGAACCACAAAAATAAGATTTTTAAGGACATGCATCTTTCCTATCGCAACCTATGCCTGTGAGACCTGGACACTTAACAAAACAGCTGAGAAGCACATAAATGCCTTTGAATGTAAATGCTATAGAAGAGTTCTCCAAATATCGTGGACACAAAAAAGAACAAATATATCTATACTACAAGAGCTTAATATTGAAGAAGGCTGGCTAGTAAAGAGGATTAAAGAGAGAAAACTTAAATATTTTGGCCACATTAAACGTCATGATAATTTAGAGAAGACCGTATTGGAAGGATACATAATGGGAAAAAGAAAAAGAGGAAGACCGAAACGAAGATGGCTGCAAGACATCGTTGATGATCTGCAAATGGATGCAGCAGCAGCAGGCCATCTTGCTCACAACCGAGAGGCCTACAGGAGTGCTGTTTGGGAGGCAAAGTTCCGCAAGGGACATGCAAAGGAATGAATGAAATACTGAAAATATAATGAGGAATGTTAGAGGAGATGTAGACAAAGAATATTACGATGCCATAACAATTGGAGGTTATGAAATACCAGAGATTATATATGCTGATGACACAGTATTACTGTCCACAACACAAAAAGGAATGGAAAAACTAATTATGTCAGTCCGTAAGAACAGCGAAGAGCAAAACCTCTATCTTAATGCAAAGAATGGAAACTAATCAAACAGTTAAATGATGAGAGTACTGGAAGAAGTACAAAGATTACACTAATAGAGGATGGGAAAACTCTTACAGGTAAGCAGGTAGCAGATCACTTTGCTCGCATGTTTGCACAGGACTGCAACATTGATATCCATCCAGAGAAGGAGCGTACAGTGCGCACCGAGCCACAGAAAGAGGAGGAACAAGTCAGAAAAGTGGAGGTCATGGATGCACCAATCACACGCAGTGAGTTAGACCTAGCAGTTAGTAAACTGAAACCAAAGAAATCACCAGGACCAGATGGAGTGTCCAATGAAATGATCAAGAACCTGGGAATGGCAGCAATGGGAAAGCTGTTGGATATTTTCAATATGTGCTGGAGCACAGGTAAGTTACCTCAAATCTGGAAGGAAGCAAGCATGGTACCACTGCTAAAACCAGGGAAAAACAGTGATACTGTCTCCAGCTACAGGCCAATCAGTCTCACTAGCTGCCTATGCAAAACGATGGAACGCATCATTGACCTGAGGCTAAAATGGTACCTAGAAAGTGAAAACCTTCTCGTTCCACAACAAGCAGGATTTAGGCAGTACTACAGTACGGAAGATCAAGTGACCTATCTCTCTCAAGAGATTGAGGATGCATTCCAAGAGAAAAACCTTGTACTAGCAGCATGGATAGACCTGAAGAAAGCCTTTGATAAAGTATGGAAAAAAGGTCTGTTGTGGAAACTAAGAAACTGCAATGTGAATGGAAGATTGTACAACTGGATAAAGTCCTATTTACACAATAGAAGAGCTAGAGTAGTAATGGATGGACACAAAAGCCAGAAAGTACTTCTGCGACACGGTGTACCACAAGGAGGAGTCCTTTCGCCTACACTATTCCTTGTATTCATTAATGACCTGGTCAAGGAACTTCCCTATGGAATCAAAGCGGCACTGTATGCAGATGATCTGGTCATGTGGTGTACAGATGAATATGCGACAGTTGCTACACAGAGACTCCAAAGAGCAGCAGACATCTTGACATCATGGACAAACAAATGGTGTGTAAGTATCAACACAGAGAAATCAAGCACCACTCTGTTCACCCTCTCATCTAAACAGAAAGCAGGTAAGATCTTTGTAAATGAAATACCCTTAAGGATGGACAACCAACCCACTTACTTAGGAGTGACTCTTGACTCAAAACTGACTTGGAAGCAACACATCAACAGTGCAGAAGCAAAAGCCAGAAGAAAACTAGCCATATTAAGAAAATTGAGTGGGACTACATGGGGAGCTAGTGAAAGAATCCTCAAGAATGTATATCAGCAAAGTATTCTACCACATTTAGAATATGGCTCAACATCTTGGTGCACAGCATCAAACACTACGCTGCATAATCTAGACAAGGTTCAAAATCAGTCACTACGGATTATCACAGGTGCCATGAGGTCCACACCAATAGTAGAAATGCAGAAAATAGTTGGTGTTCAAGCGCTAAAGGAACGTAGAGACACAAAGGTCATGACCATGGGAGAAAAATTCCTTAGCTCTGTAAGCCATCCCCTGAAGGAGAGATTCAATAACTTGGCATTAGGACGGCTTAAAAGAAGCAGCTTCATTCATCAGGCCAAGCGTATGCGTAAGCTGATACCTGACCTTCCAACTGTAGTCACTCCATTATCATCTGTACCAGAGCATACACCATGGAAAGAAGCAGATTATACACAAATAACTATTCAGACTGAAGTGAAAGGTGTGCAGAATGGTGAGATGCAGAGCAGTCTTGTAAGATCAACAGCCACACTTAGTGTTCTAGATGACAAATATCCATGTGACACCTGGATATGTGTGTATACAGATGGATCTGCACATAATGCCATAAAGAATGGTGGGGCAGGAGCATATATTGAATATCCAAACAACACCATTGACAAGATTTCCATACCCACTGGTAACTACTGCAACAACTTTGATGCAGAAGTTAGGGCAATTATTGCTGCAGTTGAAAAACTATCAGACTCCAGAATTGATACATGTCCTGTAGTAATTCTCACAGATGCAAGATCAGTACTGGAGGCTCTTCAGTGCAACAAACTACCAGACCTTAAGGATGCCTTGTCAAAAATTGGCTTACAACATGGAGTCACTTTGCAATGGATTCCCTCCCACTGTGGGATACCAGGCAATGAGAAAGCTGACCATCTGGCCAAAGAGGGCACTGAAATGGAGCAACCAGACATACCAGTCACCTATAATCAGAAGAAAAGCATGATAAAAACCTACAGGAAGCCACAAACACCACCACATGATGACTATCACATGCTAAACAGAAAGGAACAAGTCACCATCTTCCGTCTCCGAACAGGACACAGCCGACTCCAAAGTCATATGTATACAAAGTTTAAGGTTGGTACTACTAATCTATGTACATGTGCCCAGGTGCCCCAAACCGTGGAACATATCCTCCAGAACTGCATCAACTACGAGACACTGAGAAATAATTACTGGCCCAGTGAAACCACTAAAGAAGATAAGCTCTACGGTTCCATACATGAGTTACAAAAAACAGTGAAATTTATCCAAGAAACAGGACTGCAGATATAGACAGACAGTGCGAACGAAGAAGAAGAAGAATGCAAAGAAAACTAAATTGATGACAACTGACAAAACAGACAAGGCAGCTGATATATGTATCAATGAGGAAAAATTGGAAGAAGTGGGGAGTTTTGAATATCTTAGATCACTGCTAACTAATAACGGAGATACAATGAGGGAAATTAAAAGGAGGACATATATCGCTCTTCAGAAAGTAAAACAACTAAAGAATCTGTGGAGAGGAACAGACAGAACTACAAAAATAAGATTTTTAAGGGCATGCATCTTTCCCATCGCAACATATACCTGTGAGACCTGGACACTTAATAAAACAGCTGAAAAACACATAAATGCCTTTGAATGTAAATGCTACAGAAGAGTTCTTCAAATATCATTTGATTGTGGTCGATTAAGTATTTCTTGGAAATGTTCGGCCCATCTTTGCTGTTGGTCTTTACTTGATGTTAATAGGTTGCCTGTTGTGCTAAAGACTGGCCTTTCTCAGAAGAAAGAGTATAGCTATATACTTATAAAAGGGATGGCGACTGTAGTAAAACTGGTTTAAATAATAAAGGTAGATAGAGGTGTATGGTGTAGTTTTACAAAGTGACAGAGGGAGTGAGTAAAGTGAGAAAAAACGAATAGGAAGTATAAGAATGTATAAATGAAAAACATACAACATCCGATATTTCGGCGTGAGTCTTTTTCGGATTATATGCACAAACGAGACAAAAATAAATACGAATAACTAAACGAAGAACTTATCTTAATGTGGCCTCCTTCAGAAGTAGGAAACAGAGAAATGCGTGTCCACTAGAAGATGCATTGAGACCACGCGGACCACACAAAGGATAAGCCGATAAGTGGTAGAAGGGTGGGGGAATGAAAGACAAAGGAAACGTGATAGCCGCTAGAGCAGAAGGTGTCGGAGGGGGGGGGGAAGGAGAGATAATGAATGAAGAACATAAACACCTGCAGGGAGAAAATGTGAAACTGGTGAATAGGACAATACCCTATGAACACCAACATGTTGCCAGAGAAGAAAAGAGGGTGGCGGTAGGGAGGGGTAGCTAGGAGAAAGAAAGTAGAGTAAAAAAAGGGGGTGGTGGAAAACGAAAGAATTTACAGAAAGCTGAAGACATTGTTAATTCCAGCTGGGTGGAGACAGCCAGCCTGGAAAATAGGGCTCTGTTCTAGGACCCTCCAAGATCATACATCAGCAGAAAAAGAGTGGATCGCACTAGCAGAAACGTCCTGTTTTCCCCTGTGGTTGCTAAGGCAAAAATGTTTAACCACAGGTGTCCAGGCCCTCTTAGAAATATCATTAAGATGTTGGCGAAATCGATCTCCTAAGCGTAAACCTATGTACTTCATACCACAACGTTTGCACATAATAACATAAATAACATTGCGTGAAGTATAGGTGAAACCCTCCTGAACTGATAACGTGGACTTAGGGAAGGAGATCTGGCTAGCCTCGATAACAAACGGACAAGTATTGCATCGACGGAGCCCGCAACGTCTGGTACCATTAAAAAGTGTCATTTGTCTTAAGATTTTCTTTCTCCTAGCTACCCCTCCCTACCGCCACCCTCTTTTCTTCTCTGGCAACATGTTGGTTTTTATATGGTCTTGTCCTATTCACCAGTTTCACATTTTCTCCTTGCAGGTGTTTATGTTCTTCATTCATTATCTCTCCGCTCCCCCCCCCCCCCGACACTTTATCCTCTAGCGGCTATCATGTTTCTATTGCTTTTCCTTCCCCCCCCCCCCACAACCACTTGTTTTCATCCTCTCTTTCCACCTCTTTACGATTGGCTCTATCGGCTTATCCTTTGTGTGGCCCGCGTGGTCTCATTGAATCTTCTAGTGGACACGCATTTCTCTGATTCCTACTTCTGGAGGAGGCCATATAAAGATACGTTCTTCGTTTAGTTATTCGTATTTGTTTTTATCTTGTTTGTGCATGTAATCCTCGAAAAAGACACGCTGAAATATCAGATGTTGTATGTTTTTCATTTATACATTCTCATTGGTCCCATTCATTTTTTCTCTCTTTACTCACTCCCTCTGTCACTTTGTAAAACTACATCATACACCTCTATCTACCTTAGTTATATACTTAGTTTTATATACTTATACACTAATTATTCGTGTAATACAGAAATATATAGCTACTGAAATATACAGCTACTGATTTTTCTTAAACCATTCACAGTGTATTCGTGTGTACCTCACCCTGCAGGCATCTATACTATTTAAATGGTTTATTAGCGAACAGTGAAAGAATAAAGGCTCAAATATTTATTGTACAATGAAGTATAAAATCAAATGGAAATATTCTAAAGCAGGTGCAGAAATTCAAATACCGTGAAGTAGTAATAACTTCAGATGGGAAATGCAGAATAGAAATTAGGAACAGAATAGGCCAAGTAAAGACTGCATTTCAGAGAATGAGAAACATATGCAACAAATCCTTATCAATGAATGTTAGAAAACGAGTCCTAAAATGCTATATTGAACTTATCTTGTTATACGGAAGTGAATCATGGACAATAGGCAGGTCTGCACAAAAATCATTGGAAGCAGCAGAAATGCGGTTTATTAGAAGAATGTTGTAACTCCCCTGGACAACAAAAATAACTAATGAAGAATGTATTAGAAGAACTGAAGAGACAAAAAAAAATCTTGTCAAAAATGATAAGAGAGAGACAATGTACCTTCATAGGACATACAATGAGAAGAGGGGGCATTGAAAATATTATAATAGGAAAAAAAGAAGGAAGAAGATCAAGAGGAAGACAAAGACAAATAATACTGGACAGTCTGACGGAATGGTGTGAGAGGAGATCACCAACTGAGCTGGTGGCCTGCATGAAGGATCGTGTACTCTGGAGAAGCATAATAGCCAACGCCAGTCGGCACGGCACCTGATGATGATGATGACAGTGGGTTGTAACTGGGGGTGGCGGATGGGGAATCGGGGAGGGGAGAGAGAGTGATACAATGTTGACCTAGCCAGGAGAAGTTGAAATATATGATTGAATAACAACATAAAATTCACTTATGAAATTTATGACAAGTCTGTTAACTTTTTAGACATTAAAATTTCTATTGGCACAAACAGTCTTGTCACCTATGTATTTTACAAACCCACCATCAGCCACATCTATTTGCTTCACACCTCCTTCCATCCTGAAGCCTGTAAGAACTCCATCCCATACTCCCAACTCCTCCGTCTTCGCCGCATATGTCAGGATAATTTGGACTTTATAGATCAGTCTAACAAGTTATTAGAATTTTTCCGTCATCGCAACTACCCAGAAAAGGTCCTTCGTGAAGCCTTCAACCGTATCCAACTAGTGAGCCGCAAAGAAATATTCAGGAAAAAGCCTGTTACTCCATCTGACAGACTTAAGTTAGTACTGCCTTTCCACCCGCATGGTCAGATGGTTAAGAAAATTATTTATCGTCATCTGCCGATAATCCAGCTCGACTCCGACACTCGCGACATTTTCTCTGATCCACTCTTATTGGCATACAAACGTGAGCCAAACCTTAAGGACATCCTCGTCCACAGCCACCTGAAACAGAGCCTTACATACGTTGGCACCAGAAAATGTAACTACCCTCGCTGCGTTACCTGCCCGGTAGTCTGGGAAACGAAAACAATCACCTTTCCCAAAACTATCCTCACTCTTCATGAGCAATTCACATGCGAGTCCCGTAATGTGATATATGTCATATTTTGCAAAAGATGCAGGATAACATATATTGGTGAGACTGGCCTCAGATTAGGGGACCGCATGCAAAAACATCTGTACGACATCACCCAGCATGCTTCGAAACCAGTCCCAAACCATTTCAATGGCCCCAACCACAGAGGGAAATCTGATTTTCTGGTAACAGCCATCAAAAAATGTCACGCATATGACACAAGCCGCCTCGCGCTTGAGAACCGCTGCATTAAAAATTATGGGACGCTGGGGCCACATGGGTTAAACTCACTGTTTAGCTACACTTAACATTCTCTTCAATCATTATAGTACCTCTCCACTAAACTCCACCTCTTCTTATGTGTTAAACCTCATCACAGCACCACTTTGCAACCCCTCTTCCCCAATCATCTGTTTCAACTTCCCCTGGCTAGGTCAACATTGTATCACTCTCTCTCCCCTCCACGGCTCCCCATCCACCACCCCCAGTTACAACCCACCAACCACATATCACAGGTCTCTATCTAAACAGTCTCCACGTTCTACTAAATCCATTCCTGACACACACCGCTGGACAAGTTACACTTTACAATTTATAGCTAAGTACTCTTAAAAAATTATTTATTTATTTATTTTTTCTATTAGCATTCATGTGAATCTATACTTTATCTCCTCTCTCTATTTCTTCGTCCTGTATATTTTTGTGGCTCACGCCGAAACGTCACAACTTTGTAGTCGTTAAGTAATAAAGCTGCTCCTACTTTTTCTTAGTTTATACATTTTGGTATCACAGCTTTATTGCAGTGCTTCGTGTATAGTGCTGTATCCGCTTTTACCGCAGGAACCGGTTCCTGTTCAGCTCTAGTAGAAGCGTCTTCTGGTTTGATTTTATTTATCCCGCTTTTATCTGTTCGAAACCTCACTTGAAATTTCGGAAAAGTTGACAGACTTCAGGCTTAGTTTCATCATCAGGTAAGATCAATACTTCCATGCTTTCACGTGGGTCTAACGAGAAAAAAACTGTTGTATCTGCTGTCTAACTCTGAGGGACCTCGAGCCCACCATGATCCAACATCTTTTGGGCTTGACAAGATCTGCCATACATACCAGATATCGTTAACCGTCATACTTTACCGACAGTCTTGTAAATGCAGTGTCATATCTGATTATTATCGTGATTTATTAGTAAAGAATGATTATTATCGTGATTTATTAGTAAAGAATGATTATTATCGTGATTTATTAGTAAAGAATTGTCAGCGAAGTGGCTGTTTATATAGATATATAGGAAAGCCATCGAGTTGGGAACTGAAACTGATTGAACCCAGGTGTGAAAGAATTGTGGATGTGGCGAGAAAACCATGAGCAGAAGCCGTACAAATCAGAAACCAAAGTTTGTTAAAGTTTTTTCTTTTAACTGTTAATAAATGGGGCTGAGTTTTGGAGGTCTTAGGATAACCTTGAAGTTATTTAACTCTGTACCTTCAGCTAAAATAATCCATCAAAAGTCTGCACAGTAACCACTGGGATACTTTGGCACTTGTATCATGAGAATAAAGATATCATTGTATCATACCACAGGATAAGTTTCAGCAGGAATGATATAAATAGTTTGTAATTTATGTGTACTTTCAGCATGGCTAACACATCCCAGAAACACAGGAACTTTGTCTCGGAGCCCATGGGAGAGAAGCCAGTGACTGAACTAGCAGGCATTGGGAAAGCTCTTGGCGATCGTCTCATAGAACAGAACTATGATACGGTAGTGTCAACAAAATTACTTCACTTAGTCCATGTATCTAACTTACTTTAGTTAGGTCATGTATCCAGCTTACTTCAGTTAGGGCATGTATCCAGCTTACTTCAGTTAGGGCATGCATCTAGTTTATTAAAAAAAAGGGCATGTGTTCAGCTTACTTCACAAAAAGGATATGTATCCAGATTATGTTCATAAAGTAACGCATCAGGCTGAGACAACATATCAAGCTTACTATAATTAAGTAACGTACAAGTCTGTGATAAGATAAAGTCAAAACATAATGACATTTGTTATAGATATTCTAAAGTGAATATATTGTGATATTTATCACAGAGACACCCAGATTTCAGCCAATGTAACATTTCTTATAATTTATGATATTGAGAAAGTTATTGGACATTACAGTGGTTAAGAAACAGTCAGTCAGTCATTTGCATGTCCTTTGCAGAACTTTGCCTCCCTAACACTCTCCTGTAGGCCTCTCAGTTGTAAGCAAGATGCCCTGCAGCTGATGCATCCATTCGCAGATCATCAACGATGTCTTGCAGTCATCTTCGCCGTGGTCTTCCTATAGCTTTCTTTTTCCTATTATGTATCCTTCCAAGACTGTATTCTCTAAATTCTAATATGTCCAAAATATTTAAGTTTTATCTGTTTAATCTTCTTTACTAGCCAACCTTCTTCAGTATTAAGTTCTTGTAGTATGGATATATTTGTTCTTTTTTGTGTCCATGATATTTGAAGAAATCTTTTTCTAGCATTTACATTCAAAGGCATTTATGTGTTTCTCAGCTGTTTTGTTAAGTGTCCAAGTCTCACAGGTATATGTTGCGATGGGAAAGATGCATGCCCTTAAAAATCTTATTTATGTAGTTCTGTCAGTTCCTATCCACAGCTTCTTTAGTTGTTTTATTTTTTTAAGAGCAATATATGTCCTTTTAATTTCCCTCATTGTATCTTCATTATTAGTTAGTAATGATCGAAGATATTTAAAACTCTCCACTTCCAATTTTTCCTCATTGATATATATATTTCAGCTGCCTTATTTGTATTGTCAGTTGTCATCAGTTTAGTTTTCTTCACATTAAGATAGAGGTTCTGCTCTTCTTGTTCTTATGGACTGACATAATTAGTTTTTCCAGTCCTTTTTATGTTGTAGACAGTAATACTGTGTCATCAGCATATCTGATCTCTGGTATTTCATAACCTCCAATTGTTATGGCATCGTAATATTCTTTGTCTACATCTTCTCTAACATTCCTCATTATATTTTCAGTCATCATCATCATCAGGTGCCGTGCCGACTGGCTTTGGCTATTATGCTTCTCCAGAGTACCCGATCCTTCATGCAGGCCATCAGTTCAGTTGGTGATCTCCTCTCACACCATCCCGTCAGACTGTCCAGTATCATTTCTCTCGGTCTTCCTCTTGATCTTCTTCCTTCTATTTTTCCTGTTGTTATAATATTTTCAATGCCCCCTCTTCTCATTGCATGTCCTATGAAAGTACATTGTCTCTCTCTTATCTTTTTGACAAGGTTTTTTGTCTCTCCAGCTCTTCTCATACATTCTTCATTAGTTATTTTTGCTGTCCAGGGGATTCGCAACATTCTTCTAATAATCCACATTTCTGCTGCTTCCAATGATCTTTGTGCAGACTTGCCTATTGTCCATGATTCACTTGCATATAACAAGATAGGTTCAATATAGCATTTTAGGACTCTAACATTCATTGATAAGGATGTGTTGGATAATATGTTTCTCATTCTCTGAAATGCAGTCTTTGCTTGGCCTATTCTGTTCCTAATTTCTGTTCTGCATTTCCCATCTGATGTTATTACTGCTCCAAGGTATTTGAATTTCTGCACCTGCTTTAGAATAGTTCCGTTTAATTTAATACTGCATGCTGGTGGATTCTGTTTCTTAGACATAATCATAGTCTCTGTCTTTTTGATGTTCAAAGTAAGGCCTTTCTGTTCACTTTCTTTGGCGATTTTATCCAGGAGATTTTGCAGGTCTTGTTGGTTCTCAGCTATCAGTACTGTGTCGTCAGCATACCGAAGGTTGTTAATATTGTATCCTCCAATTTTTATGCCTGGTTCTGTGATGATTGTTCTTAGAATATTCTCGCTATACAGAGAAAAAAGGTCTGGAGATAGTACACATCCTTGTCGCACCCCTTGTTTTATAGGTTGATATTTTCCAATTCTATTTTCAACTCGAACTGCTGCTTCTTGCTGCCAGTATAGATTTTTTACAATCCTCAGGTCTTTGCTGTCTATATTGATGTCTTCAAGCATTTTAATAATTTCATTATGTTTCACCTTGTCGAATGCCTTGGTGTAATCAATGAAGCATAAGTAGAGATCTTTCTGTACTTCTAAAGCTCTTTCTGTTAGTGTTCGTAAAGCATAAATGGCATTGTGTGTTCCTTTTCCTTCAACAAATCCAAACTGTTCATCTGCTATTTCCATTTTTATCTTTTTCCTTGTTCTTCTCATAATTATTCTCAGAAGTAGCTTCGTTATGTGACATGAGAGGCTGATAGTCCGGTGGTCGTCACATTCCTTTGCACCTGGTTTCTTTGGTAGTGCTATAAATGTGGATTTAATCAGGTCACTGGGAATATAACCACTGTTGTAAATGTCATTCAGTAATATGGTTATTATTTTTATTCCTGTCTCCTCTAGTGCCTCTATTTCTTCTACTGTTATATTATCAGGCCCAGTTGCTTTTACTTTCTTCATGTGTTTGATGGCATCTATGATTTCATCTTCAAGTATTGGCGGTCCATCACAGTTTTCAGTATCTGGTGTTAATTCTGGTCATTCTCCTCCATTTAGCTCACCGATATACTCTATCCATCTGTCCACAATGTCTTCTTTTCCCATTAACATTTTACCTTCTTTCGATTTCAGGCATCCTGTGGTATATTTTGTTTTCCTGTCTGTGAGTTCATTAATTTGTTTGTGCATATTTTTGCTGTCTTTATTATGAGAGTCCTCTATCTGTCTGCACTGTTCATTTAACCACACTTCTTTTGCTTCTTTGCATTTGCGTCTTATTTCTTTATCTTGCTATATTTTTCCTCGTTATTTTTACTCGTCCTCCTCTTGTCCATCAGTCCTAAGATGTCGTCTGTCATCCATTTATTTTTAGAGGCTTCTTTTTTTGGTGGTATTATCTCCTTAACAGTTTGGTGGATAAAATCTCTTAACATTTCCCATTGTTCATCTATACTATTTATCTTTGCTGTTGCATTGTATCTATTTGTTATAATAACTTTGTATTGTTCTCACAGTTCTTGGTCATTTTTAAGGAGTTCTGTATTCAGTTTGATGTTTCTCACTTGTCTGCCTGCTTTCTTTAGCTTTATTCTAACTTTTCCACAGAGTGGGTCATGGTCACTATATTTTCAGTATACAAGTTAAATAAGTAGGGTGACAATATGCACCCCTGCACCCCTCCCCCATGTGGTACCCGGGACCTGGGCACATGCCTGGGAAGCAAGGAATAGGACCACTGTACCCTACCACGCATGATTGTAAAAGGCGGCTAAGGAGGGTTCATCATAGGGCCAGTAAAAAAACCATCAGACTGCTACAGAAACAGAAGCAGGGGAAAAAACAAATGCTGCAGACTATATGGAAATAAAAAAAACTAAGCATGAAGACGAAAATCGGGATAGTTAAGAGTAGTGTTCTAAGTGTACTACTCTATGGAAGTGAATGCTGGAAAATCATCAAAACAATAGAAAACAAATTGAATTCTTTCCAGACTAAATGTTTACAAAGAATTAGAAAAATATTTTGGCCAAACACCATAAGAAATAACATCTTGTTGGCAGAGATACAGATGAAGCCACTGACAGCAGTTATTGAGGAAAGACGCTGCCGATGGTTGGGACATGTGCTCCGAATGACTGACAACTCACTACCAAAAATAGCACTAAGATGGACACCACAGGGGAACAGAAGTAAGGGTAGACTAAAAGAGACATGGAGAAGAACAGAGAGGATGTTGAGCAATAGAGGGCTCATCCGGGCAAGAGTGGAAAAAAAAGGAAAAGAGCAGGCATTTGTGGAAAACTCTTGCGGAAGCCTCATGTGCCCTGGGCACTTAAGGTTCAGAGACAGAGATGCAACCCTTATGGACCCCTTGTTTTATGTCATGCTAAGTTGTTGTTTCACCATTTATTCTTACTGCTGCCCGTTGGTATAGATACAGCAGTGATATTAATTGTGTCACATGTGTTGGAAATCCCATTTTTTTCTATTATTTCCCAATGTTTCTGGTGTTGTACACAATCAAATTTTTTTGAATAGTCTATAAATGATAAATATAGATTCACATTAAATTTTCTGCATTTCTCTATTATTAATCTTATGTTAAAAATATGATCTCTTGTTTCTCTTCCTTGTCTAAAACCAGCTTGAACCATATTGACTTCATCTGTTTTCTTACAAAGTCTACCCATTATGATTTTTAACAGAATTTTACTGGCATGACTAATCAGGGCAAAAGTTCTGTACAAGAAACAGTATGATATTCATATGTCAGTGAATTATGTTGTTTTATCATAGTTGTTCATTTATTCATTCATGTGACGTGTCTTTTCCGGAACGTTCCTTTCACAGCCTCTCTGAATGCAATACGATCTTGCACAAGTTGACCGACATCTTGCTATGACACATTCAGACTTTCTGTGATATCATGAGTCTATCTGCAGCAAGGTCGTCCCTTGCCTATGCCTTCTGCTATCAACCTCTCTAAGCTATTGTGTCTTTTGATGTGTGCGAAGTATCTCAGTTTTCTAATTTTGATGGTGTTTACAAGCCAGTTTTCTTTGACACTTAATCTTGTCAGTATCTCTTTCTTTGATTTTCTTTCTAACCATGATATTCTAAGTGCCCTTCTGTAACATTTCATTTCAGATGTTGTTATTCTCTTTTGTAATGATTTGTTACGTGTCCATGTTTCACATCTGTACGTTGCCACTGGGAATATGTAAGCTCTTAGTAAACATAGCTTTGTTTTATTGTTGGTTCCTTGCCACATACTCTTCATTTGTGCTAGTTTCTGTGATGTAACTGCAGCTCTTCTTTTGATTTCCACCATGAAGTCGCCGTTGGCAGTGATGACTGAACTTAGATGTTCAGATTTATTTACATTTTCCAGCTCTTGATGGTCCTGTGTAATTTTGGGTTTGATTCTCATTTTGTCAGTTGTCATTACTGTGGTTTTGTTGGTGTTTAAAAAGAGGTTCTGAGCTTTGCTGTGTCTTTTGGGTGAGAGAATCAACAGTTGCAGTTCTTTTGAGCTGTTTGATAGAGGGACAGTATCATAGGGTGTATCTAATTTCTGGAATCTGGCCGCCGCAGGAGAGTTGTTAGAAAAAACATTTTCATAGAATCAACTTTTTAGAACAAATTAGTGTTGAGTACTTGATGAGCAAACAGTGATGTCTGAAATTTAGATACTGATATTTCTTTGATATAAAAATATGAGAAATGTGTTCCTATTTCTAGAGAAATTTTGTTATCTTTTAACTGATAAAAATATGAGAAGTTTTGTTATCCTTTAACTGATAAAAATATGAAAAGTTTTGTTATCTTTTAACTGATAAAAATATGAGAAGTTTTGTTGTATTTTATATTCATGTGACATGTCCTTTCCATAACATTGTCCCTCTGACTGCCTCGCTGAATGAGTACGGTCTTGTGCAAATTGACCAACGTCTTGCAGTGACACGTTCAGACTTTCTGTGATGTCTTGAGTCCATCTGCGGCGAGGTTGTCCCTTTTTTCCTTTGCTAGGCGCTATGCTTTCTACTATTAACCTCTCCAAGTTGCCGTGTCTCTTGATGTGGCCGAAGTATCTCGGCTTTCTAATTTGTATGCTGCTAATGAGCCAGTTTTATGCGACACTTTATACCGCCAGTGTCTCTTTATTTGATTTTCGTTCCATCCACGATATTCCAAGTGCCCTTCTGTAACATTTCATTTCAAATGCTGTTATTCTCTTTTCTAGTGATTTGTTAAGCGTCCATGTTTTGCATCCATATGTTGTCATTGTTATCTTTTAACTGATAAAATTATGAGAAATTATGTTCCTATTTTTGGCTAACAAAAACATGAGAAATTGTGTTCTTTGATCCAGGCTTATTCAGTTCTTGGACAGTTCCTTCTTTTCAAGAAAAATGAGTGCTTTTTCAAGGATTGGCTAAACGACATCTGTGGTGCCAATGCCAAGCAGCAGAATGACTGCTACCAGTGTTTGAAGGAGTGGTGCAACTCTTTCCTGTAACATCATCTTTTAAACCCAGTACAAAGTGTAAAATATAAATGATTTTTATATCTTTCCAATTAACATGTTACAGTTGCAAGAGAAAGTTTTTTTACAATTGTTCTTAATTTTATGAGTTGTCCCAGATTTATTTGTTATTATTCTCAAAATAAAACAACTAAAGAAGCTGTAGAGAGGAACAGATAGAACTACATAAATAAGATTTTTAAGAGCCTGCATCTTTCCCATCACAACATATGCCTGTGAGACCTGGACACCTGACAAAACAGCTGAGAAACACATAAATGCCTTTGAATGTAAATGCTAGAAAAGATTTCTTCAGATATCATGGACACAAACAAAACCAAGTATATCCATACTACAAGAACTTAATATTGAAGAAGGTTGGCTAGTAAAGAGGATTAAACAGATAAATCTTAAATATTTTGGACACATTAAACGTCATGAGAATTTAGAGAAGACAGTCTTGGAAGGGTACATAATACGAAAAAGAAAGATAGGAAGACCAAGGTGAAGATGACTGCAAGACATCGTTGATAATCTCCAAATGGATGCATCAACAGCAGGTCATTTTGCTCACAACCGAGAGGCCTACAGGAGAGCTGTTAGGGAGGCAAAGTTCCACAAGGGACATGCAAATGACTGATTGACTGACCCAGATTTATTGACCGTTTTTAGCAACGCAGATCACAGCCATCGATTAAGCAAGTGTAATGCCTCTAGCTGTGGCTTAGTGAGGTTAAATCAAAGAAGTGAACATCACATAGTGACAACTTGGAAACTGGTCTGGGTGTGGCTAATATGTTTGGTTTTGTCTCCGACTTGACCACATTAACATTTATGACAACTTGGAGACTGGTTTTGGCGTGGCTAGTGTGACCTTTTCTCTGACTTGATCATGTTAGCATTTATGACAACTTTGAGACTGGTTTTGGCGTGGCTAGTATGACCTTTTCTCTGACTTGATCACGTTAGCATTTATGACAACTTGGAGACTGGTTTTGGTGTGGCTAGTATGACCTTTTCTCTGACTTGATCACGTTAGCATTTATGACAACTTTGAGACTGGTTTTGGTGTGGCTAGTATGACCTTTTCTCTGACTTGATCACGTTAGCATTTATGACAACTTGGAGACTGGTTTTGGTGTGGCTAGTATGACCTTTTCTCTGACTTGATCACGTTAGCATTTATGACAACTTGGAGACTGGTTTTGGTGTGGCTAGTATGACCTTTTCTCTGACTTGATCACGTTAGCATTTATGACAACTTGGAGACTGGTTTTGGTGTGGCTAGTATGACCTTTTCTCTGACTTGATCACGTTAGCATTTATGACAACTTGGAGACTGGTTTTGGTGTGGCTAGTATGACCTTTTCTCTGACTTGATCACGTTAGCATTTATGACAACTTGGAGACTGATTTGGGTGTGGCTAATATGTTTGGTTTTGTCTCTGACTTGACCACATTAACATTTATGACAACTTGGGGATACTGTCTGTGTGGCTAGTATATCTATCCTTAACTTGACAACATTTAAAATTTTCTGCTTTTCCTCAAAGATTACTTAGGTAAACCAGTTTTATCAGATAAATAAATCTCAGAAGAAAAATGGCTAAAATCAAATGGGAAGCAAATGATTCAAGAAAATCATTAACTCTTTGCTGCTACAGACAAGATGTGAGTGATTGTCTCATGGAATATTGTGAAGCTACCAGGAGAGACTGCTAGAACATTTGAATGTGTTAGCACACCCAAAGCACTGATGGCATGCTGTTCTAACACACAGACGAACTGTCACATTTGTGAGAGAGGTTGATATATGAGCAAACAACAAAAAAGAAGTCGAGTACGTGGACACAGAAAACACTTAACATGTCGCCAGTAAATTAACAGTTAAAAAAAAAAGAAAAACGGAAACTTTTGGAGGTCGTCGGTTGCCGTAACCAGTTTATGTTATCAAAGACTGCAGCACTCGTAGCAAAACCTAGTGAGAAGCATCCAGCAAAACTGGTTGGATGTTAATCGAGACAAAGGGCTGATGATGCCCAATTTGCATGGAGAAGAAGCAACCAGTTTTTTACTTTGGTTCAGCATGCTAGTATTTTATAAAGATCTAATCTTACTACAGAAGAGGTGAGAAAAAAATCCACTCAAACATTTACTTCCTGCTGATATTTGCAAAGTGTGTTTAATTTTACATTACAAAAAATAAAAGTACCCAATGTTGAATTGAGAAACGGTTGCTACAGGAAGTATTTCATCGGGGGTTGGGGGTGGGGATGAAAAATCCTTGTGCAATTACTGGGTCACACTGACATGTGCAGTACATTGACACTACTGGGTCACCATAACACTGACATAGGACAACAATACGTATTAGATCATCTGAATAAGTGCATGTCAGAGAAAGGGTTCTGATAGTTCATAGTGTAAATGTTACACATCAGGTAGGATAGAGAACATGAAATATTCTTTTCTTGTAAAATGGATTTTACAGTTTGTCTTCATTAAAAAGAAAAAAAAGTTAGTAATTCTGACACATACTTTGACTTTTCCTATCCCCGGGATATCTTAATAACAACAGCTAAAGACATGGTTCCAGTAAAGAAAACACACAAGAATAGACAGATTACAGCAGGCACACTAGAACTGATAAAACAATGTAGAGAAATGTAGACGCAGTGGAAAGTGACAAAAAACAACAAAGAGGAATATAAATCTTTAACAAAAGAAGTACGAAGAAAAATAAGAAAAGATCCGCTGTTGGCGAGATTTTCAGCTGCCGTGCGTGGAGCGGTGCTCCTCCCGGCCAATGAAGAAAGGTGCAAATGAGGTTGCCGCGCAGCATCACTGCGGAAAAGGTGGTAGAAAGGATAAAGCGAAGCAAACAGTCAAATCATGGCACCTCTGGTCTGGAGGTCGGCCACGTCCTGAGTGCAGTCATATCGGGTGAAATGCATGAACCGGCTTGTCCCAGAGGTCAAGACACTGCTGGCGAGACACTTCAAATGCAGCGCGTGGAGTGAAGCTCCTCCCGGTCAAGGAAGAAATGCGGAAAAGAAATGAAGGTTGCTGTGCGGCGCTGATGGGAAAAGGTGGTGGAAAGTGAAGTTTAACCGGTATGTCCAGTAGTATCGCTACGAGGGCTATACCACGGCACCTCTGCTCTAGAGGCCGGCCACATCCGAAATACACCTACACTGGTGAAATATGCCTAAACCGGCACACACCAGGGGTAGAACTTGATGGCTAGACATGTCATGCCAACTCCGCTCTAGAGGTCGGTAACGCCTGATATACACCCATACTGGTGAATTTTGCCTAAACCGGCACACACCAGGGGTAGAACTTGATGGCTAGACATGTCATGCCAACTCCGCTCTAGAGGTCGGTAACGCCTGATATACACCCATACTGGTGAATTTTGCCTAAACCGGCTCATACCAGGGGTGAATCTTGAAGGCTTTGCATGTCACAGTACCTCTGCTCTAGAGGTCGGCCTCGTCCCAAACACGCCCATACTGGGATAATGCCTAAACCGGCTCAACCCAGGGGTAAAAGTCACTAGTGGCGAGGATTCGTCCTCCTGGACAAAAGCTCCATCCTGGTCACAACTAGGAAGAGTAGCGGCCACGACCACAAAATGCTGAAGTCGGAGACACTGGACCAGGGAAGTCTAGATAGGCAACCACCTCTCACCCAGCGGGGATGTAGGATCACAGTGTGGTTTTTGGTGGTAGAAGCGAACGAAGAAGAAGAAGAAGATAAGAAAAGATAAAAAACAATACATACAAGACTGTTGTGAAAGAATAGAAGAACATCAGAAGTGTGGAAGAGATAGTGAAATGCTTAAAGAAATGAAGACATTGATGAGAAATGTCACACTTAAGCTAAATGTAATTTGTGACCAGATGGGGAATACCTTGACAGAGACAGAGGAAATTCTAGAAAGATGGAAGGAATATTGCAGAAGAATGTATGAAACAACCGACTGTAAAAGCAGAAATCAACAGTGTGAATTATTATTGGAGGAGAAAGAACCTGAACCGACAATAGAAGAAGTTTTATGGGCAATAAAGAATCTGAAAAATGGTAAATCACCAGGATGTGATGAAATAACAGCTGAATTTATTAAAGCAGGAGGAAAGGAGTGTGCAACAATCTATCATGCACTATGTAGAAAGATATGGCATTCAGGTATTTGGCCAAAAGAATGGAAAAGAACTATATTCATACCACTGCCAAAAAATGGTAACTTGAAATTATGCACAAACTACAGAACTATTGCCCTGATTAGTCATGCCAGTAAAATTCTATTAAAAATCATAATGAGTAGACTTCATAAGAAAATAGAAGTCAATATGGTCCAAGCTGATTTCAGACAAGGAAGAGGATCAAGAGATCATATATTCAATATAAGATTAATAATAGAGAAATGCAGAGAGTTTAATGTGAATATATATTTATCTTTGATAGACTGCTCAAAGGCATTGGACTGTGTACAACATCAAAAACTTTGGGAAATAATGGGAAAAAAATGGGATTTCCAATACATTTGATACAATTAACATCACTGCTGTATCTAGACCAACAAGCAGCAGTAAGAATAAATGGTGAAACAACAACTTGGTTTGACATAAAACAAAGGGTCCATCAGGTGTGCATATTGTCATCCTACTTATTTAACTTGTATACTGAAAATATAATGAGGAATGTTAGAGAAACTGTAGACAAAGAATATTACGATGCCATAACAATTGAAGGCTATGAAATACCAGAGATTAGATATGCTGATGACACAGTGTTACTGTCCACAACACAAAAAGGAATGGAAAAACTAATTATGTCAGTCCGTAAGAACAAAACCTCTATCTTAATGCGAAAAAAACTAAATTGATGGCAACTGACAAAACAAGGCAGCTGATATATGTATCAATGAGGAAAAACTAGAAGAAGTGGAGAGTTTTGAATATCTTGGATCACTACTAATAATGGAGATACAATGAGGGAAATTAAAAGGACATCTATTGCTCTTCAGAAAGTAAAACAACCGAGAGGCCTACAGGAGTGCTGTTAGAGAAGCAAAGTTCTGCAAGGGACATGCAAATGAATGAATGAATGAATGCCCAGGTTTGCAAGTTTTCACTCTTTTTCCCTTGTGGCAGATAATGAAAGGTATAAGTCCTCTTCAGTAATACACAGTAATTAGTGTCTAGGTATACAATTATACACCATGCACTGCAGTAAAGCTATGATAACAAAATATATACACAAGGAAGAAAAGTAGGAACATCTTTATTATTTAACATGTATTATCGTTAAACAATAAAGCTGTTCCTACTTTTTTCATAGTTTATACATTTAAGTCCTCTTCAGCTGTTCTACACCTCCATCCTGACACATACAGGAAAGTCTTGTATTTCTGTATGTGAGCTTTAGTTTCATTTGTTTAGTTGTAGATATATTTCAAACTTCGTGAAAGAGCTTTCCACAACCAATGGATATACTGACAAATGAAATTTAAAAACCTTATATTTTTTGTTGATGACTTTGTCCTTTATGTGGAGTTTCAAGCTGTTTGGCATGGTCCACATTTGAGACAGTGAACAATTTTTCATTATGATATTCCTGACCCTCATTATTACAGAAGTGCATGTAGATTATTATTGTACTTGTTTTGCTTTTTTAATAATGTATCTCCCATCATATACGAGTCACCTGTGTGTAAGATGTAATTTGGCAAGGAATATTTTATTTTAAAAAAAAAAAAACAAACTGAAAACCGCATATTTTCTCAAACTTCATGGCCCTCATATCAACAGGGTTTTTTGATTCAAGATTGTATGCTGCGGGGTATTGCCCCTGACTGAACTTCGTAAGCAAAACATCAGATTAACTTTTTACGTAGTGGTATGTCAGCACCGATAGCTAACCTGCCTGGGGTTTGGGTCTGTGAACTAGCTCACAGATTATAGTACTGCTGAAGTGGTAGAGGCCTTCTCTCTGTCACTTGTATAATCTCATTATTCGAGCGTAATTTATACCAGTACTTGAATGATCCATTACATTGTTGTTTTTTATGTTAGAACGTCAGATTTAAGATAGATTTTTGCTTTTAATATTCAACTGATGATTCATCTAAATCCAGAGGTAAAGAGCAAAATGTTATGGTACATTGTTATGGTAGACAGATAAGGTACGTCACTAAAATATCTGGAAAGAAATAAAAGCAATGTGTTGATGTCTATCAGTTTTTTTTTAGATTTTGTTATTACTATGCTTCATAATCGTAATTTATTTATTTATAATCATGTATAATGAGTACTGAAGTTGTTGGGGAGGAAAATTTCTGTACAGTCAATTACATTACAACTAAGACAACATCCACAGGGTATTCCCTTAGCAGCAATGACAAAAGAACAAGTTATGGCCATTCCCTTAGCAACAATGGCCAAAGGGACAAGTCACGGCCATTCTTTTAGCAACAACACAACTCAGAAAGAAGACTGCTTATATAACCATAACAATTTTGATGTAAACTGAGCACAGTGTGTGGATGTGAACAAGAGTCTTTCTTCTACTAGAAACCATTGGATGTGTTTTACATAAACATGGGAAGCAGTTGACACTTTTGTCTCACATAGCATCAGTTGTTCTTTCTGTAGGAGTATAAAAAAAATTTCACAAGTCTTTTTATTTTAGGTTTTTTCTTCTGGATTTTGTGTTCAGTTTCATGGACAGTACTGTCAATACGACCATGTTTGGCTTTCATCATTGCTTGACAGTTTGGCTTTCATCATTGCTTGACAGTTTTACTTTCATCATTGCTTGACAGTTTTACTTTCATCATTGCTTGACAGTTTGGCTTTCATCATTGCTTGACAGTTTGGCCTTCATCATTGCTTGACAGTTTATCTTTCATCATTGCTTGACAGTTTATCTTTCATCATTGCTTGACAGTTTGGCTTTCATCATTACTTGACAGTTTGGCTTTCATCATTGCTTGACAGTTTGGCTTTCATCATTACTTGACAGTTTGGCTTTCATCATTACTTGACAGTTTGGCCTTCATCATTGCTTGACAGTTTGGCCATCATCATTGCTTCTGCATCTTTGCTGAATTTGTCACATAAACGGACATACAGAGGTTGTTTTGCTTCTGTTGACCATAAACTTTTATTTCTGTTGTATAATGTTGCATTTTGCCTGATGTATCATCTACAGAAAGTAAAGTACCATTCACATTTACGGACTTTTTGTTTGGCTCTTACATCATCTGTGACTTGTAAATTGTGTCAGCTCCACCATCTTGAACAAATATTGTTTTGCTGGGAATAATCTTGTTTAAAATTAAATAAAAATGCGCCTGGTTTCTACAACCACTTTTCTGTGATTTTATGCAGGAAGGTGAAAAAAAAAATCAATTTTTGAATCAACAAAACCAGAAAAGCGGACACAGACAGTGACAAGTGTGTGTTGACTGCACAGTCATTACACAGACATTTGTCTCGGCACTGAATAGTGTTTGTTGACTGCACAGTCATTACACAGACATTTGTCTCGGCACTGAATAGTGTTTGTTGACTTCACAGTCATTACACAGACATTCGTCTCGACATTGAATAGTGTTTGTTGACTGCACAGTCATTTGTCTCGGCACTGAATAGTGTTTGTTGACTGCACAGTTATTTGTCTCGGCACTGAATAGTGTTTGTTGACTGCACAGTCATTAGTCTCGGCACTGAATAGTGTTTGTTGACTGCACAATCATTACACAGACATTCATCTCGGCACTGAATAGTGTTTGATGACTCCACAGTCATTTGTCTCGGCACTGAATAGTGTTTGTTGACTGCACAGTCATTACACAGACAATTGTCTCAGCACTGAATAGTATATGTTGACTGCACAATCATTACACAGACAATTGTCTCGGCACTGAATAGTGTTTATTGACTGCACAGTTATTACACAGACATTCGTATCGACACTGAATAATGTTTGTTGACTGCACAGTTATTGCACAGACATTTGTCTTGGAAATGAGTAGTGTTTGTTTACTGCACAGTCATTACATAGACAATTGCCTCGGCACTGAATAGTGTTTGTTGACTGCACAACCATTACACAGACATTCGTCTTGGAACTGAGTAGTGTTTGTTGACTGCACAGTCATTTGTCTCGGCACTGAATAGTGTTTGTTGACTGCACAGTCATTTGTCTCGGCACTGAATAGTGTTTGTTGACTGCACAGTCATTTGTCTCGGCACTGAATAGTGTTTGTTGACTGCACAGTCATTTGTCTCGGCACTGATTAGTGTTTGTTGACTGCATGGTCATTTGTCTCGGCACTGAATAGTGTTTGTAGACTGCACGGTCATTTGTTTCGGCACTGAATACTGTTTGATGACTGCATGGTCATTTGTTTCGGCACTGAGTAGTGTTTGTTGACTGCACAGTCATTACACAGACATTTGTTTTGGCACTGGATAGTATCTGTTGACTGCACAATCATTACACAGACATTTGTCTTGGAACTGACTAGTGTGTGTTGACTGCACAATCGTTACACAGCCATTTGTCTCGGCACTGAATAGTGTTTGTTGACTGCACAGTCATTTGTCTCAGCACTGAATATTGTTTGTTGACTGCACAATCATTATACAGACATTTGTCTTGGCACTGAATAGTGTTTGTTGACTGCACAATCATTACACAGACATTCGTCTTGGCACTGAATAGTGAGTGTTGACTGCACAGTCATTTGTCTCGGCACTGAATAGTGTTTGTTGACTACACAGTCATTACACAGACATTCGTTTCGGCACTGAATAGTGTTTGTTGACTGCACAGTCATTACACAGACAATTGTCTCGGCACTGAATAGTGTTTGTTGACTGCACAGTCGTTACACAGACAATTGTCTCAGCACTGAATAGTGTATGTTGACTGCACAGTCATTACACAGACAATTGACTCGGCACTGAATAGTGTTTGTTGACTGCACAGTTATTACACAGACATTCATCTCGGCACTGAATAGTGTTTGCCGACTGCACAGTTATTACACAGACATTCGTCTCAGCACTGAATAGTGTTTGTTGACTGCACAGTTATTACACAGATATTTGTCTTGGAAATGACTAGTGTTTGTTGACTGCACAGTCATTACATAGACAGTTGTCTCGGCACTGAATAGTGTTTGTTGACTGCATAGTCATTACACAGACATTTGTCTCAGCACTGAATAGTGTTTGTTGACTGCACAGTCATTACACAGACTTTCGTCACGGCACTGGATAGCGTTTGTTGACTGCACAGACATTTGTCTCAGCCTTGAATAGTGTTTGTTGACTGCACAGTCATTACACAGACATTCGTCACGGCACTGAATAATGTTTGTTGACTGCACAATCATTACACAGACATTTATCTCCGCACTGAATAGTGTTTGTTGACTGCACAGTTATTACACAGACATTCGTCTCGGCACTGAATAGTGTTTGTTGACTGCACAGTTATTACACAGACATTTGTCTTAGAACTGAGTAGTGTTTGTTGATTGCACAGTCATTACATAGACAATTGTCTCGGCACTGAATAGTGTTTGTTGACTGCATAGTTATTACACAAATATTTTTCTCGGCATCGAATAGTGTATTTTGACTGCACAGTCATTACACAGACATTCGTCTCGGCACTGAATAGTGTTTGTTGACTGCTCAGACATTACACAGACATTTGTCTCAGCACTGAATAGTGTTTGTTGACTGCACAGTCATTACACAAACATTTGTCTCGGCACTGAGTAGTGTTTGTTGACGGCACAGTCATTACACAGACATTCGTCTCGGCACTGAATAGTGTTTGTTCACCACACATTCATTTGTCTCGGCACTGAATAGTATTATTTGACTGCACAGTTATTACACAGACATTTGTCTTGGAACTGACTAGTGTGTGTTGACTGCACAATCATTACACAGACATTTGTCTTGGCACTGAATAGTGTTTGTTGACTGCACAATCATTACACAGACATTCGTCTTGGCACTGAATAGTGTTTGTTGACTGCACAGTCATTTGTCTCGCCACTGAATAGTCTTTGTTGACTGCACAGTCTTTTGTCTCGGCACTGAATAGTGTTTGTTGACTGCATAGTCATTTGTCTCGGCACTGAATAGTGTTTGATGACTGCATGGTCATTTGTCTTGGCACTGAATAGTGTTTGTTGACTGCACAGTCATTACACAGACATTCGTCTCGGCACTGGATAGTATTTGTTGACTGCACAGTCATTACACAGACGTTTGTCTTGGAACTGACTAGTGTGTGTTGACTGCACAATCATTACACAGACATTTGTATCGGCCCTGAATAGTGTTTGTTGACTGCACAGTCATTACACAGACATTTGTCTCGGCACTGAATAGTGTTTGTTGACTGCACAATCATTACACAGACATTCGTCTCGGCATTGAATAGTGTTTGTTGACTGCACAGTCATTTGTCTCGGCACTGAATAGTGTTTGTTGACTGCACAGTTATTTGTCTCGGCACTGAATAGTGTTTGTTGACTGCACAATTATTAGTCTCGGCACTGAATAGTGTTTGTTGACTGCACAGTCATTACACAATTTGTCTTGGCACTGAATAGTGTTTGATGACTGCACAATCATTACACAGACATTCGTCTCGGCACTGAATAGTGTTTGATGACTCCACAGACATTTGTCTCGGCACTGAATAGTGTTTGTTGACTGCACAGTCATTACATAGACAATTGCCTCGGCACTGAATAGTGTTTGTTGACTGCACAGTCATTACACAGACATTTGTCTCAGCACTGAATAGTGTTTGTTGACTGCAAAACCATTACACAGACATTCGTCTTGGAACTGAGTAGTGTTTGTTGATTGCACAGTCATTTGTCTCGGCACCGAGTAGTGTTTGTTGACTGCACAATCATTACACAGACATTTATCTCAGCACTGAATAGTGTTTGTTGACTGCACAATTATTACACAGACATTCGTCTCGGCACTGAATAGTGTTTGTTGACTGCACAATCATTACACAGACATTTGTCTCAGCACTAAGTAGTGTTTGTTGACTGCACAATTATTACACAGACATTTGTCTCGGCACTGAGTATTGTTTGTTGACTGCACAAGCATTACAGAGACATTCGTCTCGGCACTGAGTATTGTTTGTTGACTGCACAGTCATTACACAGACATTCGTCTTGGAACTGAGTAGTTTTTGTTGACTGCACAATCATTACACAGACATTCGTCTCGGCACTGAGTATTGTTTGACTGCACAATCATTACACAGACATTCGTCTCGGCACTGATTAGTGTTTGTTGACTGCACAAGCATTACACAGACATTCGTCTCGGCACTGAGCAGCGCCAGCAAAACCTGCAGAGAGATGGGAATGAGTTGTGGCCATGGAGGGAGAGGGCAGACATATTGACATGAAAAGAGCTACCATAAACTAGAAACTTTTTACCTAAGTTAAATGTTGACATGAAAAGATCTGCCATAAACTGGAAACTTTTTACCTAAGTTAAATGTTGACATGAAAAGAGTTATCAAAACAGTTAACATTTTTGACACAAGTGTGATGATGATGTTCTAGGGAGCTGTCATAAACAGGTTAACCAAATCACACAGTGTTATCAGTTTGTAGGTGTCAATCATCACAGCATAGGAAAATCATAAGAAAATGAATGAAGTGAAGCTAATGGATTGAATGATTGCTGTAATAAAAAAATGCATTTATGATTGTTTGTTTAAACTCTTTATCATTATCTTAAACTCTTTATCTCTGATTTATTGCTTGTTTAAACTCTTTATCATTATCATAAACGCCTTATCTCTTTGATTTATTGCTTTAAACTCTTTATCATTATCTCTATGATTTATTGCTTGTTTAAACTCTATCATTATCTTAAACTCATTATCTCTTTGATTTATTGCTTGTTTAAACTCTTTATCATTATCTCTATGATTTATTGCTTGTTTAAACTCTTTATCTCCACGATTCTGAAGGAACCAATAGTCTTTGTTTGTTGCAGAAAAAAACTGTATACCAGAAAACAAAAAACCACCAGAGAGTGATAAGCATTTCTGTATGTTGTAGTTCATATGCCCAGGGCTTTTCTGTACTGACATTGAACAGATACATATTATTTATTTCAGTAATTTAAAGTCCTTCATACATAACCACATATTCTAGCATGGGCCTCATATGACAATATAAACTTGCATGGGTCTCATGATAGTATAAACTAGCATGGGTCTCACATGACACTATAAACTAGCATGGGTTTCATATGACAATATAAACTAACATGAGGCTCATATGACAATATAAACTAGCATAGGTCTCATGTGACCATATATATATATATATACACACACACATATATATATATATTCTGTCCAAAGAAAGAAATGCATAACTACCGATGACTGAATTTTAGCCATGACTTTGATATTCTGTAGCTTTTTAAATTGAATGAATAAAATGTTCAAACTGCACACAATAATACCCAAGGGTTTAAACACTCACTTGACAGTTTCTAGCATCTGTGTGACGAGAATTTGTTAGTCCCAGGAGTTCTCAAGTTAGTATGGTGTGTGGCCTCTGCTTGCATCGATCAGTGACTGGCATCTCCTGGGCTTAGACGTGATCAGATGTCTGATGTGTGCCTGTGGGATGGCTGCCCACTCTTCCTGGAGTGCCTGCCACAGACCATGACGATTGGCTGGAGAATTGTTTTGGCGACAAACTCATCTTTGCAGCTCATCCCATAGGTGCTCGATCGGATTCATATCTGGAGACAGGGATGGCCAGGGAAGGGTGAGAATGTTGTTGGCAGTCAGGAACTGTGTGGTGAGCCATGCAGAATGGGGTCTTGCATTGTCCTGTTGAAACACAGACCTTTGCGCACCCAGAAATTGAAGGACTTTGGGGTCAAAGAATTTCATTGACGTATTGTTGTGCATTCAAGCCTCATTCAATCTGTACCAGTGGACTCCTTCCATTGAAATTGATCATTTCCCATACCATTACACCTCCACCACCGTGCGGCGGAACTTCATCAACACAATTTTCGGCAAAATGTTCATTTGGCCTACGGTAGACCCCTCTCCGCGTATCGTGGCGGTGCAACAAAAAGGAAGATTCGTTACTAAATCAGACAAGTCTCCATTGGTTGTCAGTTGTCCAGGGCCGATGCTGGTTGGGCCAAACAAGTTGGTTCTGGCGATGGCATCTCATTAAGACAGGACCTCAGTAAGGTCGTTGTGCCATCAATCCAGCTTCATGCAGTCTGTTCCGGACAGTTTGATCAGACACACGACGTCCTGCAAGCAATGACTGGGCACTTGAGGAGGCTGTTGTAAACATGTTTCTGAGGTGATGAACCAGAATAAAGTGATCATCAGCTGCTGTTGTCACCCTGGGTCATCCACTGTGATGCTGGTCTTCAGCTGAGCCAGTGGCTTGGAAAAGGTGCCAGAGTCGACTGATGGTATGCTGCTGCATGTTTAAATGCCTGGCAGACTGATTTTGACTTTCGCCTGCTTGCAGGAGACCAATAGCAATGTTTTGTAAATTTTGCGATAGATGCACCATAATTGTTTGCTTGAAAATTAACTGAATTTGTTTATGTAATCTCATCCTTTTATAGGGTTTCATTTGCGTGGGAAGTAAGTTGTGATCACCACCAAAAAATCATGACTTTTCCATAAACACAACATGAGTTATGGTAAAAAAAAAGTGTGATTAGCAAGGGCAGCTACTGCGTTCTGACTATACACAAAAATAGCAAAATTCAAGCTAAATCATGGACCTGATATCTTGGTGACAATTTTTGGTTTGGTTTGAGATATCTGGGAAAAAATTTTTGTCATAACATAAAAGAAATGAAGCTTATATAAGCTATGCGTTTCTTTTTTTGGATAGTATATATATATATACATATATATATATATATATAATGACCATATGGGGTCTTCTTGTCTATTTTGATGTATAATTCAGGATGAGATTATTTTCAGCCATGTTTGAAGATAGTCACATGACAGTCTGGTCATAGAATTAGAGTGGTAAAGTTAAAAGATGGATTTCGTAAATTTCTCAAGACTGTTCAGCTTCTAGGTTTGTCTAGATTTATGTGACGGAATTAATGACATAAATATTGTTGTAAACATGGCGGAAATGAACGTATAAGAGAGGAGTCACCAATTGAACTCAGGGAAAAATTGTCAAGATGTAGTGTTTGTTACACAGAAAACAGCATTTGTTAGGATTCGCTTTAGAATTGTTGTAATAGTGCATGCAGAAAGTGAAGAGTAATTTCTCAGCTGTGATGATTCACATTTCATTTATAGTGTAAACATTTGCTGAGGTTAATACTGTGTAACTAAAGGTAACCCTGTCAAGCCTTAGAGGCACATGATGAGTACTGTGTAACTAAAAAGTAAAAATTAGAGGGATGTTTTTGTGATCACTAGTTAAAAAAATAATAAAAATTCCCCTTAATCAAAATGGAAAATACACATAGAAGGGACAGGTATTGAAGAAGTCAATCACTTTGTATACCTTGGCAGCTACATAGACCAATATGGTGACACCAGAAAGGAAGTTACAATTAGAATTGCAAAAGCAGCATCAATCTTCAAGAATCTTGAGAACATATGGATTTCAAGTTATAAGCACAAAAACCAAGTTAAGACTATTCAGTTCAAGTGTAATATCCACCCTCATTTATGCATGCGAAAGCTGGAAAATAACTAAAGAAATAGACAAGAAATTAGACTCTTGAAAACAAATGCCTAAGGAAAATACTCGGCATCAAGTGGAACGAATTCAAGAACAATGCAGAGATAAGACAGATGACTGAACAACAACCAGTCTCATGGGTGATCAGGAAAGGAGATGTACATTTGTTGGTCACTTGATGAGAAGAAGTGATCAGAGAATCCCAAAACAAGCTATCAAGTGGAACACAACAGGCTAAATAAAAAGAGGCAGACTATGTGAAACTCTGAAGAGGACATTGTTAAGAGAGGCCAAATTAACAGGCATAAAATCTCTTGATGAGGTTGAAGAGCTCGCCGAAGATGGGGAAAAATTGGCAAACTACTTTGCGAGCCCTATGTGACGTTTAACGGCACGTGAAGGATATAAGTTTTTAAAAAATGAGATCCAGGTCAAGCATGGAACATTCTGAATCTTAAATTTGTTCCCTGTTTGTACAATATAAATACAACAAGAATTTGTTTCATAAAAAATGTTTTCACAAGATGTTTCTAAGTTAAGTTTCACAAGAATTTTTCCAGTTTAAAATTTTGACAGTTTGTCTAGGTTGAAATTTGTCCAGAATGTGAAGAAAAAATCTGCAAACTGTAGATATGATATTAAATATTTGATAAAATATCTTACAAAAATTCAGTACAATATGACAGATATTGAAAATAATGTAGTAGTTAGAAATAATGTATTGCTATGAACACAAAATCATGACATACAGTGTAACATTTATCTGACATTAATTTCTCTCCAATGTTGGAATGAAAATTATCAAAGAACTACCTGCTTGTTTTGTTGAAGTGTTACATTGTTGAAGATTGTTACTGCTGATTTGATAATACAGACTTTTAATGCTTAGCCAGTAGGGAGTGTTCATTGTTTTATACACAGCTTTCTGCAGTTTCAGGAGTGTTTATTAGAGACACAATCTGCATGTGAAAACAAGTAAATTTGTCCTCGACTTTGACTTTCATGAGAAATATTTACATACATTTTATATAAAATGTATGACCATATAGCACATAGTCATCATCATGTGACAGTAGAGCAAAATATCTATCACACAACTTTCTGAACAAGTGTGCATTTTGGTGCATCAGAGATAAATGAACTTCATCACCATCTCATCTGTTCAGGAACAACTGGGACATGTTACATAAACTCCCAAGTCTAACAGAATCACAACATGTTACAATACATAAACTTTCAAGTCTAGTTCAATCACAGCATGTTACAGTACACAGACTTCCCAGTCTAGCAGAATAACAGCATGTTATAGTACACAAACTTCCAAGTCTAGAGCAGAATCACAGCATGTTACAGTACACAGACTTCCCAGTCTAGCACAAACTTCCAAGTCTAGCTGAATCACAGCATGTTACAGTACACAGACTTCTCAGTCTAGCAGAATCATAGCATGTTAACGTACAAAGACTTCTCAGTCTAGCAGAATCATAGCATGTTACAGTACACAGACTTCCCAGTCTAGCACAAACTTCCAAGTCTAGCAGAATCACAGCATGTTACAGTACACAGACTTCTCGGTCTAGCAGAATCATAGCATGTTACAGTACACAGACTTCCAAGTCTAGCAGAATCACAGCATGTTATAGTACACAGAAAGTGAGCAGTGTTTTTTTTCTGCATTTATCTCCCTTGACCCAGAGCACATGTATTTATTTCCCTCTTCCACTGGTATATCTACATTCATCTCCCTTGTTTCAAGACGTACCAGTTTATTTTACAGAGTAATAATTAACCAAGGCAGAACTATCAGAGTGAAAAAATATATATTAAAGACATAAATGCAAAGATTAAAAATAATTAGAGCCAATGCTGTAAGATAAAAAAGGTAATTGATAACTATGCGATAAAAATGTAAAGATAACACTGTAAAAAGTGATTATAGACAGCATTGCAGGTAACAAAATGAGCAAAAACAGCACCACAACTAAGCCTAAAACAGCACAAGTAACAAAATTAACAAAGACAGCACCATAACTAAACCCATACAGCACAAGTAACAAAGACATTACCATAACTGAACCCAAAACATCACAAGTAACAAAATTAACAAAGACAGCACCATAACTAAACCCAAAACAGTACAAGTAGCAAAATTAACAAAGACAGCACCATAACTAAACCCAAAACAGCACAAGTAACAAACTTAGCTCCACAACTAAAACCAAAATGGCACAAGCAACAAAACAAAGACAGCACCACAACTAAACCCAAAAACAGTGCTACAATTAACAAAGCACCACAACTAAACCCAAAAACAGCGCTACAATTAACAAAGCACCACAACTAAACCCAAAATAGCACTACAAGTAACAGAATTAACAAAGACCACTACAACTAATACCAAGACAGCACCACAACTAAAACCAAGACAATACCACAACTAAAACCAAGAAAGCACTGGAAGCACAATGACAGTAAAAGCAATTAAAGTGAAACCATGACAACGCAGGAAGGTTTAAAAAATTATCAAGACAGGACTACCAGGTTACAAAAAAAATTACCAAGACAGGACTACAAAGTTACAAAAAAATTATAAAGACAGGACTACAAGGTTACAAAAAATTATCAAGGCAGGACTACAAGGTTACCAAACAAAAACAAAAAAAATTACCAAGACAGGACTACAAGGTTAAAAACATGATCAAGACAGGACTTCTTATATCCTTCCCGTGCCGTTAAATGTCACATAGGGCTCGCAAGGTAGTTCGCCAATTTTTCCTGTCTTCGGCGAGTCTTTCAACCTCATCAAAGGATTTTACGCCTGTTAATTTGGCCTCTCTTAACAATGTCCTCTTCAGAGTTTCATGCGGTCTGCCACTTTTTCTTTGGTCTGTTGTGCTCCACTTGATAGCTTGTTTTGGGATTCTCTGATCATTTCTTCTCATCAAGTGACCAACATAAAGACAGGACTACACGGTTAAAAAAAAATATCCAAGACAGGACTACAAGATTTTTAAAAAATGATCAAGAGAATAGTACAAAGAAAAAATAAGATGATCTAAGTGCCACCAGGTTAGAAAGTGATGAGTGACAGCACTAAAATGGTAAATAATGAAGCATTTCAAAGTAAACAAAATTATCCAATGCAGCAACCTTGCCTTGTCTTGTCTTGTCTCCTTCATTTGGTGTTGAGGGGACAAATAAATGTCTAGATAGGGCTCGACAATTTGCTTCATATAATGGGATATTTTATGTTTCTGTAATTTCCTCTCTCCATCTCTTGCGTGGGCGGCCTCTTCCTCTGTTACCTACAAATCTTAGTGTGAATGTTGTCTGTGATACACTTTCTGGTGGTAACCGTGTAACATAGCCAAACCATTTGACTTGCTGTTTCTGGATATAATGCAATACTGATGTTACTCCAACCTTTGCCCTGATGGTGTCATTTCTTATTTGGTCTCTCCTAGTCACATTTAGTCATCATCAGGTGCCGTGCCGACTGGTGTTGGCTATTATGCTTCTACAGAGTACATGATCCTTCATGTAGGCCATCAGCTCAGTTGGTGATCTCCTCTCACACCATCCCGTCAGACTGTCCAGTATCATTTCTCTTGGTCTTCCTCTTGATCTCCTTCCTTCTATTTTTCCTATTGTTATATTTTCAATGCCCCCTCTTCTCATTGTATGTCCTATGAAAGTACATTGTCTCTTATTATTTTTTTTTACAAGATTTTTTTGTCTCTCTAGCTCTTCTCGTACATTCTTCATTAGTTATTTTTGCTGTCCAAGGGATTCGTAACATTCTTCTAATAAACCACATTTCTGCTGCTTCCAATGATTTTTGTGCAGACCTGCCTATTGTCCATGATTCTCTTCCATATAACAAGATAGTTTCAATATAGCATTTTAGGACTCGTTTTTTAACATTCATTGATAAGGATGTGTTGCATAATATGTTTCTCATTCTCTGAAATGCAATCTTTACTTGACCTATTCTGTTCTTAATTTCTGTTCTGCATTTCCCATCTGAAGTTATTACTGCTCCAAGGTATTTGAATTTCTGCACCTGCTTTAGAATAGTTCCGTTTAATTTAATACTGCATGCTGGTGGATTCTGTTTCTTAGATATAACCATAGTCTCTGTCTTTTTTATGTTCAAAATAAGGCCTTTCTGTTCACTTTCTTTGGCGACTTTATCGAGGAGATTTTGCAGGTCTTGTTGGTTCTCAGCTATCAGTACTGTGTCGTCAGCATACCAAAGGTTTTTAATATTGTATCCTCCAATTTTTATGCCTGGTTCTGTGATGATTGTTCTTAGAATATTCTCGCTGTACAGAGGAAAAAGGTCTGGAGATAGTATACATCCTTGTCGCACCCTTTGTTTTATCGGTTGATATTTTACAGTTCTATTTTCAACTTGAACTGCTGCTTCTTGCTGCCAGTATAGATGTTTTACAATCCTCAGTTCTTTGCCGTCTATATTGATGTCTTCAAGCATTTTAATAATTTCATTATGTTTCACCTTGTCAAATGCCTTGGTGTAATCAATGAAGCATAAGTAGAGATCTTTCTGTACTTCTAAAGCTCTTTCTCTTAGTGTTCGTGAAGCATAAATGGCATTGTGTGGATAAGTTTACCATTTCCATGTTGACCTTATGTCAATAAACTTCATTATGTTTGTCAGTCTGAGTTATCTCTCATGGACTAATACACATAAATAACGGACGAAATTGGCTGTGAACGAGGCGAGAAAGATCTCTAGTTGTGGCTGATGTACAACGTTGGTAAGAAGTAGAGATGAGCACTACTCGGTATTCTCTGCTTCCTTCCATGCGTATCCATTGTCTCTATGCACCGTCACAATTTCTCTTCTCCGAGTAAGTCTAGGTCTTCCTCGTTTTCTATTTCCTTGAGGTTTTCATTTCAGTGCCCGTCTTACTATGCTGGTATCAGGTTTTCTCAGAATGTGGCCAATCCACCTCCATTTCCTAGACATGATTAGTTTCGGTTTACATCTTAATCATACAAAAACATACAAAGAACGGGAAAGAAGATAACAAGAACGATGTGTAACAAATAAGAGTGAAAAAAATAGAACTAGAGAGAGAAGAGAGAGAGAGAGAGAGGAAAGGAGAAAGAAGAGAGGAGAGGAGAGAGAGAGAGAGAGAGAGCATAGCTATGACTTGCAAAAAGCTGAGTCAGAGAGTGTATGTGGTGAAGTTATGTGAATTATTAAATGAAGATCTGGGATGTGATGGTAGTAAATCACGGGTCGGGGAAGCGGAAAGGAAAGAAAGGGCGTAATTGCTAATGAAACTGTTCCTACTTTTCTTTAGGAAGAGGATCAAGAGATCATATATTCAACATAAAATTAACAATAGAGAAATGCAGAGTTTAATGTGAATCTATATTTAATCTTTATAGACTACTCGAAGACATTTGATTGTGTACAACACCAGAAACTTTGGGAAATAATGGAAAAAAGTGGAATTTCCAACACATTTGATACAATTAACATCACTGCTTTATCTAGACCAACAAGCAGCAGTAAGAATAAATGGTGAAACAAAAACTTCGTTTGACATAAAACAAAAGGTCCGTCAGGGGTGCATATTGTCACCTTACTTATTTAACTTGTATACTGAAAATATAATGAGGAATGTTAGAGAAGATGTAGACAAAGAATATTACGATGCCATAACAATTGGAGGTTATGAAATACCAGAGATTAGATATGCTGATGACACAGTATTACTGTCCACAACACAAAAAGGAATGGAAAAACTAATTCTGTCAGTCTGTAAGAACAAAACCTCTATCTTAATGCAAAGAAAAGTACATTGATGACAACTGACAAAACAGACAAGGCACCTGATATATGTATCGGTGAGGAAAAACTGGAAGAAGTGGAGAGTTTTGAATATCTTGAATCACTACTAACTAATAATGGAGATACAATGAGGGAAATTAAAAGGAGGACATATATCGCTCTTCAGAAAGTAAAACAACTAAAGAATATGCGGAGATGAACAGAATAAGATTTTTACGGGCATGCATCTTTCCCATCACAACATATGCATGTGAGACCTGGACACTTAACAAAACAGCTGGGAAACACATAAATGACTATGAATGTAAATGCTACAGATGAGTTCTTCAAATATCATTTGGTTGTGGTCGATTAAAAACTAATTATGCCAGTCTGTAAGAACAGCGAAGAGCAAAACCTCTATCTGCAAAGAAAACTAAATTGATGACAACTGACAAAACAAACAAGGCAGCTGATATATGTATCAATGAGGAAAAATTGGAAGAAGTGGAGAGTTTTGATGAGTTTTCATAAGTGAATTTTATGTTGTTATTCAATCATCTAGTTCACTTTCTCCTGGCTAGGTCAACATTGTACCACTCTCTCTCCCCTCCCCGGTTCCCCATCCACCACCCTCAATTACAACCTACCAACCACATGTCAAAGGTCTCTATTTAAACAGTCTCCACGTTCTACTAAATCCATTTCTGACACACACCGCTGGACAAGTCACACCTTACAATTTACAGCTAAGTACTCTTAAAAAAAAACTTTAAAAAAAAATAGTATTCATGTGAATCTATACTTTATCTCCTCTCTCTATTTCTTCGTCCTGTATGTTTTTGTGGCTCACGCCGAAACGTCACAACTTTGTAGTCGTTAAGTAATAAAGCTGCTCCTACTTTTTCTTAGTTTATACATTTTGGTATCACAGCTTTATTGCAGTGCTTCGTGTATAGTGCTGTATCCGCTTTTACCGCAGGAACCGGTTCCTGTTCAGCTCTAGTAGAAGCTTTTCTGGTTTGGTTTTATATATCCCACTTTTATCTGTTCGAAACTTCACTTGAAATTTCGAAACAGTTGACAGACTTCAGGCTTAGTTTCATCATCAGGTAAGATCAATACTTCCATGCTTTCACGTGGGTCTAACGAGAAAAAACTGTTGTATCTGCTGTCTAACTCTGAGGGACCTCGAGCCCACCATGAGCCAACATCTTTTGGCTTGACAAGATCTGCCATACATACCAGATATCGTTAACCGTCATACTTTACCGACAGTCTTGTAAATGCAGTGTCATATCTGATTATTATCGTGATTTATTAGTAAAGAATGATTATTATCGTGATTTATTAGTAAAGAATTGTCAGCGAAGTGGCTGTTTATATAGATATATAGGAAAGCCATCGAGTTGGGAATTGAAACTGAAACTGATTGAACCCAGGTGTGAAAGAATTGTGGATGTGGCGAGAAAACCATGAGCAGAAGCCGTACAAATCAGAAACCAAAGTTTGTTAAAGTTTTTTCTTTTAACTGTTAATAAATGGGGCTGAGTTTTGGAGGTCTTAGGATAACCTTGAAGTTATTTAACTCTGTACCTTCAGCTAAAATAATCCATCAAAAGTCGGCGCAGTAACCTCTGGGATACTTTGGCACTTGTATCATGAGAATAAAGATATCATTGTATCATACCACAGGATAAGTTTCAGCAGGAATGATATAAATAGTTTGTAATTTATGTGTACTTTCAGCATGGCTAACACATCCCAGAAACACAGGAACTTTGTCTCGGAGCCCATGGGAGAGAAGCCAGTGACTGAACTACCAGGCATTGGGAAAGCTCTTGGCGATCGTCTCATAGAACAGAACTATGATATGGTAGTGTCAACAAAATTACTTCACTTAGTTCATGTATCTAACTTACTTTAGTTAGGGCATGCATCTAGTTTATTGAAAAAAGGGGATGTGTTCAGCTTACTTAAAAAAAAGGGTATGTATCCAGAGTATGTTCATAAAGTAATGCATCAGGCTGAGACAACATATCAAGCTTACTATAATTAAGTAACGTACAAGTCTGTGATAAGATAAAGTCAAAACATAATGACATTTGTTATAGATATTCTAAAGTGAATATATTGTGATATTTATCACAGAGACACCCAGATTTCAGCCAATGTAACATTTCTTATAATTTATGATATTGAGAAAGTTATTGGACATTACAGTGGTTAAGAAACAGTCAGTCAGTCAGTCATTTGCATGTCCTTTGCAGAACTTTGCCTCCCTAACAGCTCTCCTGTAGGCCTCTTGGTTGTAAGCAAGATGCCCTGCTGCTGATGCATCTATTTACAGATCATCAACGATGTCTTGCAGCCATCTTCGCCTTGGTCTTCCTATCTTTCTTTTTCCTATTATGTATCCTTCCAAGACTGTATTCTCTAAATTCTCATGACGTTCAATATGTCCAAAATATTTAAGTTTTATCTGTTTAATCTTCCTTACTAGCCAACCTTCTTCAATATTAAGTTCTTGTAGTATGGATATATTTGTTCTTTTTTGTGTCCATAATATTTGAAGAAATCTTTTCTAGCATTTACATTCAAAGGCATTTGTGTGTTTCTCAGCTGTTTTGTTATCTTATTAGCAAAAATGCAGATGAAACCACTGACAACAATTATTGAGGAAAGACGCTGGCGATGGTTGGGACATGTGCTCCGAATGACTGACAACTCACTACCAAAAATAGCACTAAGATGGACACCACAGGGGAGCAGAAGTAAGGGTAGACCAAAAGAGACATGGAGAAGAACAACAGAAAGGATGTTGAGCAATAGAGGGCTCACCTGGGCAAGAGCAGAAAAAAAGGCAAAGGACAGGCATTTGTGGAAAACCCTTGCGGAAGCCCCATGTGCCCTGGGCACTTAAGGTTTAGAGAGAGAGAGACGCAACCCTTATGGACCCCTTGTTTTATATCATACTAAGTTGTTGTTTCACCATTTATTCTTACTGCTGCCCGTTGGTCTAGATACTTCAGTGATATTAATTGTGTCACATGTGTTGGAAATCCCATTTTTTTCTATTATTTCCCAAAGTTTCTGGTGTTGTACATAATCAAATGTTTTTGAATAGTCTATAAATGATAAATATAGATTCACATTAAATTCTCGGCATTTCTCTATTACTAATCTTATGTTGAAAATATGATCTCTTGTTCCTCTTCCTTGTCTAAAACCAGCTTGGACCATATTGATTTCTCCTATTTTCTTTCAAAGTCTACCCATTATGATTTTTAATAGATTTTACTGGCATGACTAATCAGGGCAACAGTTCTGTATAAGAAACAGTATGGTATTCATATGTCAATGAATTATGTTGTTTTATCATAGTTGTTCGTTTATTCATTCATGTGACATGTCCTTTCCGGAACGTTCCTTTCACAGCCTCTCTGAATGCAATACGATCTTGCACAGGTTGACCGACATCTTGCTATGACACATTCAGACTTTCTGTGATATCATGAGTCTATCTGCAGCAAGGTCGTCCCTTGCCTATGCCTTCTGCTATCAACCTCTCTAAGCTATTGTGTCTTTTGATGTGGGCGAAGTATCTCAGTTTTCTAATTTTGATGGTGTTTACAAGCCAGTTTTCTTTGATGCTTAATCTTGTCAGTATCTCTTTCTTTGATTTTCTTTCTAACCATGATATTCTAAGTGCCCTTCTGTAACATTTCATTTCAGATGTTGTTATTCTCTTTTGTAATGATTTGTTAAGTGTCCATGTTTCACATCTGTATGTTGCCACTGGGAATATGTAAGCTCTTAGTAAACATAGCTTTGTTTTATTGTAGGTTCCTTGCCTACATTTCATTTGTGCTAGTTTCTGTGATGTAACTGCAGCTCTTCTTTTGATTTCCACCATGAAGTCACTGTTGGCAGTGATGACTGAACTTAGATGTTCAAATTTATTTACATTTTCCAGCTCTTGATGGTCCAGTGTAATTTTGGGTTTGCTTCTCATTTTGTCAGTTGTCATTACTGTGATTTTGTTGGTGTTTAAAAGAGGTTCTGAGCTTTGCTGTGTCTTTTGGGTGAGAGAATCAACAGTTGCAGTTCTTTTGAGCTGTTTGATAGAGGGACAGTATCATAGGGTGTATCTAATTTCTGGAATCTGGCCGCCGCGGGAGAGTTGTTAGAAAAAACATTTTCATAGAATCAACTTTTTAGAACAAATTAGTGTTGAGTACTTGATGAGCAAACAGTGATGTCTGAAATTTAGATACTGATATTTCTTTGATATAAAAATATGAGAAATGCGTTCCTATTTCTAGAGAAATTTTGTTATCCTTTAACTGATAAAAATATGAGAAGTTTTGTTATCTTCTTCGTTCGCTTCTACCACCAAATCCGCACTGTGATCCTACTGAATTTATGCCTGTGGTCCTCGTTAGGTCCTGTGGTCTCCTGTGTGGTCCTTTCTGGGACCACACTAGATCCACGAGAGGACCACAAGGGTTCAGAATATCGCAGGGCTTTAGCCTGTATTCTTGGTGGGTATCTGAAGCAGATTGCGTGACACCGTGGTTTTCGTTGCACCAGTTTAGTCTAGAGTTGGACTTTCTCACCGGAAGACCTTGACGTGTTTAAGATATCAGTGCATCCCCGCTGGGTGAGAGGCGGTAGCCCACCCAGGCCAGAGTTGGACCTTCTCACCGGAAAACCTCAGCGTGATTAGGATACGCAAACATCCCAGCCAGGTGAGAGTTGGTTGCCTATCTAGACTGCCCTGGTCCAGTGTCTCCGACTTCAGCATTTTGCGGTCGTGGCCGCTACCCTTCCTAGTTGTGACCAGGATGGAGCTTTTGTCCAGGAGGACGAATCCTCGCCACTAGTGACTTCCACCACTGGGTTGAGTTGGTTTAGGCATATTATCCCAGTATGGGCGTGTTTGGGACGTGACCGATCTCTAGAGCAGAGATACTGTGACATGCGTAGCCTTCAAGATTCACCCCTGGTGTGAGCTGGTTTAGGCAAAATTCACCAGTATGGGTGTATATAAGGCGTGACCGACCTCTAGAGCGGAGGTGGCATGACATGTCTAGCCATCAAGTTCCACCCCTGGTGTGTGTCGGTTTAGGCGTATTTCACCAGTGTAGGTGTATTTCGGACGTGGCCGGCCTCTAGAGCAGAGGTGCCGTGGTATGTGTAGCTCTTGCAGCGATACTACTGGACATACCGATTAAACTTCACTTTATCCTTTCCACCACCTTTTCACGTCGGCGCTGCACAGAAACCTTTATTTCTTTTCCGCATTTACTTCCTTGACCGGAAGGAGCTTCACTCCACGCTCGGCATTCGAAGAGTCTTGCCAGCAGTGTCTTAACCTCTGGAACAAGCCGGTTCATGCATTTCACCCGATATGACTGCACTCAGGACGTGGCCAACCTCCAGACCAGAGGTGCCGTGATTTGACTGTTTGCTTCGCTTTATCCTTTCTACCACCTTTTCCACAGTGATGCTGTGCGGCAACCCCATTTGCACCTTTCTTCATTGGCTGGGAAGAGCACCGCTCCACGCACGGCAGCTGAAGAATCTCGCCAACAGCGGCAGATGAGCTACCAAACGTGCCACTCATCTACCCTAAGTATCTGGTTTTCAGGCGCCAGATATTCGCCCTCACCCCTTCTCCTGTCAGTTTAAACAGTTCTGCCACGGGAAGGCCAGGAGCTGGACTTGACTGCCAGAGGCTGTTTGAGAAGCACGCCGTTGGAGTGGAGATCGAATTCTCCACCCCACCTCCGGCAATAGCAGTCCTTAGAACCGTTTTGTTATCTTTTAACTGATAAAAATATGAGAAGTTTTGTTATCTTTTAACTGATAAAAATATGAGAAGTTTTGTTGTATTTTATATTAATGTGACATGTCCTTTCCATAACATTGTCCCTCTCACAGCCTCACTGCATGAATACGGTCTTGTGCAAATTGACCAACATCTTGCAGTGACACGTTAAGACTTTCTGTAATGTCCTGAGTCCATCTGCGGTGAGGTCGTCCCTTTTTTCCTTTGCTAGGCACTGTGCTTTCTACTGTTAACCTCTCCAAGTTGCCGTGTCTCTTGATGTGGCTGAAGTATCTCGGCTTTCTAATTTGTATGCTGCTAATGAGCCAGTTTTCTGCGACACTTTATACCGCCAGTATCTCTTTATTTGATTTTCGTTCCATCCATGATATTCCAAGTGCCCTTCTGTAACATTTCATTTCCAATGCTGTTATTCTCTTTTCTAGTGATTTGTTAAGCATCCATGTTTTGCATCCATATGTTGTCATTGTTATCTTTTAACTGATAAAAATATGAGAAATTTTGTTACCTTTTAACTGATAAAATTATGAGAAATTATGTTCCTATTTTTGGCTAATAAAAATATGAGAAATTATGTTCTTTGATCCAGGCTTATTCAGTTCTTGGACAGTTCCTTCATTTCAAGAAAAATGAGAGCGATTTCAAGGGTTGGCTAAACGACATCAGTGGTGCCAATGCCAAGCAGCAGAATGACTGCTACCAGTGTTTGAAGGAGTGGTGCAACTCTTTCTTGTAACATCATCTTTTAAACTCAGTACAAAGTGTAAAATATAAATTATTTTTTTATCTTTCCAATTAACATGTTACAGTTGCAAGAGAAAGTTTTTTTACAGTTTTTCTTAATTTTATTGGTTGTCTCAGATTTATTTGTTATTATTCTCAAAATAAAACAACTAAAGAAGCTGTGGAGAGGAACAGATAGAACTACATAAATAATATTTTTAAGAGCCTGCATCTTTCCCATCACAACATATGCCTGTGTGACCTGGACACTTAACAAAACAGCTGAGAAACACATAAATGCCTTTGAATGTAAATGCTACAGAAGATTTCTTCAGATATCATGGACACAAAAAAGAAAAAATATATCCATACTATAAGAACTTAATATTGAAGAAGGTTGGGTAGTAAAGAGGATTAAACAGATAAATCTTAAATATTTTGGACACATTAAATGTCATGATAACATAGAGAAGACCGTCTTGGAAGGGTACATAATAGGAAAAAGAAAGAGAGGAAGACCAAGACTAAGATGGCTGCAAGACATCGTTGATAATCTGCAAATGGATGCATCAGCAGCAGGCCATCTCGCTCACAACCGAGAGACCTACAGGAGAGCTGTTAGGGAGCCAAAGTTCCACAAAGGACATGCAAGTGACTAACTGACTGACTCAGATTTATTGACCGTTTTTAGTAAAGCAGGTCAGGGTGTAGCAGTTTCACTGAAAAATCCTTGTGCAGTCACTGGGTCATGCTGACATGTGCAGTACATTGACACTACTGGGTCACCATAACACTGACATAGGACAACAATACGTATTAGATCATCTGAATAAGTGCACGTCAGAGAAAAGGTTCTCATAGTTCATAGTGTAAATGTTACACATCAGGTAGGATAGAGAACATGAAATATTCTTTTCTTGTAAAATGGATTTTACACTTTGTCTTCATTAAAAAGAAAAAAAAAGTTAGTAATTCTGACGCATACTTTGACTTTTCCTATCCCCGGGATATCTTAATAACAACAGCTAAAGACATGGTTCCAGTAAAGAAAACACAAAAGAATAGATAGATTACAGCAGGCACACTAGAACTGATAAAACAATGTAGAGAAATGAAGATGCATTGGAAAGTGACAAACAACAACAAAGAGGAATATAAATCTTTAACAAAAGAAGTGCGAAGAAACATAAGAAAAGACAAAAAGCAATACATACAAGACTGTTGTGAAAGAATAGAAGAACATCAGAAGTGTGGAAAAGATAGTGAAATGTTTAAAGAAATGAAGACATTGATGAGAAATGTCACACTTAAGCTAAATGTAATTTGTGACAAGATGGGGAATACCTTGACAGAGACAGAGGAAATTCTAGAAAGATGGAAGGAATATTGCAGAGGAATGTATGAAACAGCCGACTGTGAAAGCAGAAATCAACAGTGTGAGTTATTGGAGGAGAAAGAACCCGAGCCAACAATAGAAGTTTTATGGGCAATAAAGAATCTGAAAAATGGTAAATCACCAGGATGTGATGAGATAACAGCTGAATTTATTAAAGCAGGTGGAAAGGAATGTGCAACAATCTATCATGCACTATGTAAAAAGATATGGCATTCAGGCATTTTGCCAAAAGAATGGAAAAGAACTATATTCATACCACTGCCAAAAAATGGTAACTTGAAATTATGCATAAACTACAGAACTGTTACCTTGATTAGTCATGCCAGTAAAATTCTGTTAAAAATCATAATGGATAGACTTCGTAAGAAAATAGAAGAAGAAGTCAATATGGTCCAAGCTGGTTTCAGGCAAGGAAGAGGATCAAGAGATTATATATTCAATATAAGATTAATAATAGAGAAATGCAGAGAGTTTAATGTGAATCTATATTTATCTTTGATAGACTACTCAAAGGCATTGGACTGTGTACAACATCAGAAACTTTGGGAAATATTGGAAAAATGGGATTTCCAACACATTTGATACAATTAACATCACTGCTGTATCTAGACCAACAAGCAGCAGTAAGAATAAATGGTGAAACAACAACTTGGTTTGACATAAAACAAAGGGTCCGTCAAGGGTGCTTATTGTCGCCGTACTTGTTTAACTTGTATACTGAAAATATAATGAGGAATGTTAGAGAAGATGTAGACAAAGAATATTACGATGCCATAACAATTGTAGGTTATGAAATACCAGAGATTAGATATTCTGATGACATAGTATTACTGTCCACAACACAAAAAGGAATGGAAAAACTAATTATGTCAGTCTGTAAGAACAAAACCTCTATCTTAATGCAAAGAAAAGTAAATTGATGACAACTGACAAAACAGACAAGGCACCTGATATATGTATCGGTGAGGAAAAACTGGAAGAAGTGGAGAGTTTTGAATATCTTGGATCACTACTAACTAATAATGGAGATACAATGAGGGAAATTAAAAGGAGGACATTTGTCGCTCTTCAGAAAGTAAAACAACTAAAGAATCTGTGGAGAGGAACAAACAGAACTACAAAATAAGATTTTTAAGGGCATGCATCTTTCCCATCGCAACAAATGCCTGGACACTTAAGAAAACAACTGAGAAACACATAAATGCCTTTGAATGTAAATGCTACAGAAGAGTTCTTTAAATATCATGGACGCAAAAAAGAACAAATATATCCATACTACAAGAATTTAATATTGAAAAAGGCTGGCTAGTAAAGAGAATTAAAGAGAGAAAACTTAAATATTTTGGACACATTAAATGTCATGAGAATCTAGAGAAGACCGTTTTGGAAGGGTACATAATAGGAAAAAGAAAGAGAGGAAGACCAAGGTGAAGATGGCTGCAAGACATCGTTGATAATCTGCAAATGGATGCATCAGCAGCAGGCCATCTTTCTCACAACCGAGAGGCCTACAGGAGTGCTGTTAGGGAGGCAAAGTTCCTCAAGGGACATGCAAATGAATGAATGAACCCCCAGGTGTGCAAGTTTTCAGTCTTTTTCCCTTGTGCCAGATAATGAAAGCTACAAGTCCTCTTCAGTAACACACAGTAATCAGAGTATAGGTATACACTGCAGTAAAGCTGTGATAACAAAATGTATAAACTAGGAGAAAAGTAGGAACAGCTTTATTATTTAACATGTATTATCATTAAACAATAAAGCTGTTCCTACTTTTTTCATAGTTTATACATTTAAGTTCTCTTCAGCTGTTCTACACCTCCATTCTGACACATATAGGAAAGTCTTGTATTTCTGTATGTGAGCTTTAGTTTCATTTGTTTAGTTATAGATATATTTCAAACTTCGTGAAAGAGCTTTCCACAACCAATGGATATACTGACAAATGAAATTTAAAAAGCTCGTATTTTTTGTTGATGACTTTGTCCTTTATGTGGAGTTTCAAGCTGTTTGGCATGGTCCACATGTGAGATGTTGACAACAGTGAACTATTTTTCATCTGCAGCATAATCATAATTTCATTATGATATTCCTGACCCTTATTATTACAGAAGTGCATGTAGGTTATTATTGTACTTGTTTTGTTTTTTTAATACTGTATCTACCATCATATACGAGTCACCTGTGTGTAAGATGTAATTTGGCAAGGAATATTTTATTTTTAAAAAAAAAAAACCAAACTGAAAACCGCATATTTTCTAAAACTTCATGGGCCACATATCAGCAGGGTTTTTTGATTCAAGATTGTATGCTGCGGGGTATTGCCCCTGACTGAACTTCGTAAGCGAAACACCAGATTAACTTTTTACGTAGTGGTTTGTCAGCACCGATAGCTAACCTGCCTGGGGTTTGGGTCTGTGAACTAGCTCACAGATTATAGTACTGCTGAAGTGGTAGAGGCCTTCTCTCTGTCACTTGTATAATCTCATTATTCGAGCGTAATTTATACCAGTACTTGAATGATCCATTACATTGTTTTTTATGTTAGAACGTCAGATTTAAGATAGATTTTTGCTTTTAATATTCAACTGATGATTCATCTGAATCCAGAGGTAAAGAGCAAAATATTATGGTACATTGTTATGGTAGACAGATAAGGTACGTCACTAAAATATCTGGAAAGAAATAAAAGCAATGTGTTGATGTCTATCAGTTTTTTTTTAGATTTTGTTATTACTATGCTTCATAATCGTAATTTATTTATTTATAATCATGTATAATGAGTACTGAAGTTGTTAGGGAGGAAAATTTCTGTACAGTCAATTACATTACAACTAAGACAACAACCAAAGGGACAAGTTATGGCCATTCCCTTAGCAATGACAAAGGGACAATCATGGCCATTCCCTTAGCAACAATGACCAAAGGGACAAGTCATGGCCATTCTTTTAGCAACAACACAACTCAGAAAGAAAACTGCTTATATAACCATAACAATTTTGATGTAAACTGAGCACAGTGTGTGGATGTGAACAAGTTTTTCTTCTACTACCAACCAGGTGAAACTGGTTTCTAGTAGATGTGTTTTACATAAACATGGGAAGCAGTTGATAGTTTTGTCTCACATAGCATCAGTTATTTTTTCAGTAGGAGTATAAAAAAAATTTCACAAGTCTTTTTTATTTTAGGTTTTTTCTTCTGGATTTTGTGTTCAGTTTCATGGACAGTACTGTCAATACGACCATGTTTGCTTTCATCATTGCTTGACAATTTGGCTTTCATCATTGCTTGACAGTTTGGCTTTCATCATTGCTTGAGAGTTTGGCCTTCATCATTGCTTCTGCATCTTTGCTGAATTTGTCACGTAAACGGACACAGGGAGGTTGTTTTGCTTCTATTGACCATAAACTTTTATACCTGCTGTATAATGTTGCATTTTGCCAGACGTATCATCTCAAACATGTAGCTATAGTGTTGACCCCAAGCAGCTATTGTTCATTGCTTCATTAGGAAGACAGAAGAAATAAACGGTCAGTACAGCACAGAAAGTAAACTACCGTTCACATTTATGGACTTTTTGTTTGGCTCTTACATAATCTGTGACTTGTAAATTGTGTCAGCTCCACCATCTTGAACAGATATTGTTTTACTGGGAATAATCTTGTTTAAAATTAAATAAAAATGCACCTGGTTTCTACAACCACTTTACCTTGATTTTATGCAGGAAAGTGAAAAAAAATCAAATAATTTTTGAATCAACAAAACCAGAAAAGTGGACACAGGCAGTGACAAGTGTTTGTTGACTGCACAATCATTACACAGACATTTGTCTTGGAACTGAGTAGTGTTTGTTGACTGCACAATCATTACACAGCCATTTGTCTTGGAACTGAGTAGTGTTTGTTGACTGCACAGTCATTACACAGACATTTGTCTTGGAACTGAGTAGTGTTTGTTGACTGCACAATCATTACACAGACATTCGTCTCAGCACTCAATAGTGTTTGTTGACTGCACAGTCATTACACAGACATTTGTCTTGGAACTGAGTAGTGTTTGTTGACTGCACAATCATTACACAGACATTCATCTCAGCACTCAATAGTGTTTGTTGACTGCACAATCATTACACAGACATTTGTCTTGGAACTGAGTAGTGTTTGTTGACTACACAATCATTACACAGACATTTGTCTCGGCACTGAGTAGTGTTTGTTGACTGCACAGTCATTACACAGACATTCTTCTCGCCACTGAGTAGTGTTTGTTGACTGCACAGTCATTACACAGACATTCGTCTTGGAACTGAGTAGTGCCAGCAAAACTTGCAGAGAAATGGGAGTGGGTTGGGCCCATAGAACACTGAGAAATAATTACTGGTCCAGTGAAACCACTAAAGAAGATAAGCTCTATGGTTCCATACATGAATTACAAAAAACGGTGAAATTTGTCCAAGAGACAGGACTGCAGATATAGACAGAGAATGCGAATGAAGAAGAAGTGGCCATAGAAGGAGGGGGCAGAAATGTTGACACGAAAAGAGCTACCATAAACTAGAAATTTTTTACCTAAGTTAAATGTTGACATGAAAAGAGTTATCAAAACAGTTAACATTTTTGACACAAGTGTGATGATGATGTTCTAGGGAGCTATCATAAACAGGTTAACCAAATCGCACAGTGTTATCAGTTTGTAGGTGTCAATCATCACAGCATAGGAAAATCATAAGAAAATGAATGAAGTGAAGCTAATGGATTGAATGATTGCTGTAATAAAAAATACATTTATGATTAACTCTTTATCATTATCTTAAACTCTTTATCTCTGATTTATTGCTTGTTTAAACTCTTTATCATTATCATAGAATCTCTATATCTGATTTATTGCTTGTTTAAATTCTTTATCATTATCATAAACTCATTATCTCTTTGATTTATTGCTTGTTTAAACTCTTTATCATTATCTCTATGATTTATTGCTTGTTTAAACTCTTTATCTTCACGATTCTGAAGGAACCAATAGTCTTTGTTTGTTGCAGAAAAAAACTGTATACCAGAAAACAAAAAACCACCAGAGAGTGATAAGCATTTCTGTATGTTGTAGTTCATATGCCCAGGGCTTTTCTGTACTGACATTGAACAGATACATATTGTTTATTTCAGTAATTTAAAGTCCTTCATACATAACCACATATTCTAGCATGGGCCTCATATGACAATATAAACTAGCATGGGTCTCATGATAGTATAAACTAGCATGGGTCTCACATGACACTATAAACTAGCATGGGTTTCATATGACAATATAAACTAACGTGAGGCTCACATGACAATATAAACTAGCAAGGGTCTAATGTGACCATATATATATATATATATACACACACATATATATACTGTCCAGAGAAAGAAACGCATAGCTACTGATGACTGAATTTTAGCCATGTCTCGATATTCTATAGCTTTTTAAATTGAATGAATAAAATTTTCAAATTGTACACAGTAATACCTAAGTGTTTAAACACTCACTTGACAGTTTCTTGCATCTGTGTGACGAGAATTTGTTAGTCCCAGGGGTTCTCAAGTTAGTATGGTGTATGGCCTCCGCTTGCATCGATCAGCGACTGGCATCTCCTGGGCATAGATGCAATCAGATGTCTGATGTGTGCCTGTGGGATGGCTGCCTACTCTTCCCGGAGTGCCTGCCACAGATCACGATGATTGGCTGGAGAAATGTTTTGGCGACAAACACGTCTTTGCAGCTCATCCCATAGGTGCTCGATTGGATTCATGTCTGGAGACAGGGATGGTCAGGGAAGGGTGAGAATGTTGTTGGCACTCAGGAACTGTGTGGTGAACCGTGCAGAATGGGGGTCTGGCGTTGTCCTGTTGAAACACAGACCTTTGCGCAGCCAAAAATTGCAAAGAATTTCATTGATGTATTGTTGCGCATTCAAGCCTCCTTCAATCTGTACCAATGGACTGCTTCCATTGAAATTGGTCATTTCCCATACCATTACACCTGCACCACCATGTGGCGGAGCTTCATCAACGCAATTTTAGGCAAAATGTTCATTTGGCCTACGGTAGACTCTTCTCCGCATATCATGGTGGTGCAACAAAAAGGAAGATTCATCACTAAATCAGACACGTCTTCGTTGATTGTCAGTTGTCCAGGGCCAATGCTGGTTGGGCCAAACAAGTTGATTCTGGTGATGGCATCTCGTTAAGACAGGACTTCAGTAAGGTCGTCGTGCCACTAATCCAGCTTCATGCAGTCTATTCCGGACAGTTTGATCAGACACACGACATCTTGCAAGCGATGACTGGGCACTTGAAGAAGCTGTTGTAAACCTGTTTCTGAGGTGATGAACCAGAATAAAGCGATCATCAGCTGCTGTTGTCACCCTAGGTTGTACACTGTGGTGCTGGTCTTCAGCTGATCCAGTGGCTTGGAAACGGTGCCAAAGTCGACTGATGGTACTCTGCTGCACGTTTAAATGCCTGGCAACCTGATTTTGACCAATAGCAATGTTTCGTAAATTTTGCGATAGACGTGCCATAATTGTTTGCTTGAAAATTAACTGAATTTGTTTATGTAACTTCATCCTTTTATAGGGTTTCATCTGCGTGGGAAGTGAGTTGTGCACACAAAAAAATCATGACTTTTCCATAAACGCAACGTGAGTTATGGTAAAAAAAAAAAAAGCGTGATTAGCAAGGGCAGCTACTGCGTTGTGACTATACACAAGAATAGCAAAATTCATGCTAAATCACAGACCTGATACCTTGGTGACAATTTTTGGTTTGGTTTGAGATACCCGGGAAAAAAATGTTTATCATAACATAAAAGAAATCCCCCTGGGAACAACTGTGTTAAGAGCACACTTATCTTAACATAGTGTTTGTGAGACAGGGAACATAGATCTGTTTGCTTAAAAACTCTGACCTACCTCTGTAGCCCAGAAACTTGTAGCAATCAACACTAATTGTAATTGTTGTTTTTGTAAAATGTAATGTCAGGTTGGTGGACAGATGGGGACATGGAGATCTCTGGCGGGGATGAGGGAAGTCTGGTGTGAAACCAATGAATCCAGGACGTGACAAGCCTATGGGTCTTTACAACAATGGCTATCAGAATGATGTAAACAAAACAGAGCCAGTAGACTATGGGTGGCGGGGAATGGATATCGTTGAAGCACTCATCAGGTTCCTCATCTCAAAGTCAGAGTGTCTTTGTGGAACTGTCTCAAAACCATCTGACATGGAGAAGGGGCTTAAGTACAGCCACCAGAGGCTGGAAAACAAAGTTTTGGCCAGGCCAGCCACACTGTCTTCATGGCAGTCCGAGCAAGACCACAGTCTGCCCTAGCAAGGAAAGGTGCTGAAGTTGGAGTTATCCAGCCAAAAGGCACATCGCAAAAATCAGGGTAACACGCATTATCGCTAATAAAATATGCGAACGAAGAAGAAGAAGAAGATAAAAGAAATGAAGCTTATATAAGCTATGTGTTTCTTTTTTTGGACAGTATATATATATATATATATATATATATATGCTGTCCAAAAAAAAAGAATATGGAAATCACAAAAACTATGCATAAATATGAAAATCAGGATATTTAAGAGTAATGTTCTAAGTGTACTACTCTATGGAAGTGAATGCTGGAAAATCACCAAAACCGTAGAAAACAAGTTGAATTCTTTCCAGACTAAATGTTTACAAAGAATTAGAAAAATATTTTGGCCAAACACCATAAGAAATAACATCTTATTGGCAGAAATGCAGATGAAGCCACTGACAACAATTATTGAGGAAAGACGCTGGCGATGATTGGGACATGTGCTCCGAATGACTGACAACTCACTACCAAAAATAGCACTAAGATGGACACCACAGGGGAATAGAAGTAAGGGTAGACCAAAAGAGACATGGAGAAGAACAACAGAAAGGATGTTGAGTAATAGAGGGCTCACCTGGGCAAGAGCAAGAAAAAAAGGCAAAGGACAGGCATTTGTGGAAAACCCTTGCGGAAGCCCCATGTGCCCTGGGCACTTAAGGTTCAGATATATATATATATCTTATCTTATATCTTATATCCTTCCCGTGCCGTTAGACGTCACATAGGGCTCGCAAAGTAGTTCGCCAATTTTTCCTATCCTCGGCGAGTCTTTCAACCTCAACAAAGGATTTTATGCCTGTTAACTTGGCCTCTCTTAATAATGTTCTCTTCAGAGTTTCACGCGGTCTGCCCCTTTTTCTTCGGCCTGTTGTGTTCCACTTGATAGCTTGTTTTGGGATTCTCTGCTCATTTCTTCTCATCAAGTGGCCAACATATGTCCATCTCCTTTTCCTGATCACCCGTGAGACTGGTTGTTGTTCAGTCATCTGTCTTATCTCTGCATTGTTCTTGAATTCATTCCACTTGATGCCGAGTATTTTCCTTAGGCATTTGTTTTCAAAAGAGTCTAATTTCTTGTCTATTTCTTTAGTTGTTTTCCAGCTTTCGCATGCATAAATGAGGGTGGATATTACATTCGAATTGAATAGTCTTAACTTGGTCCTTGTGCTTATAACTTTTGAATTCCATATGTTCTAAAGATTCTTGAAGATTGATGCTGCTTTTGCAATTCTGATCCTAACTTCCTTTCTAGTGTCACCATCCTGGTCTATGTAGCTGCCAAGGTATGCAAATTGATTGACTTCTTCAATATCTGTCCCTTCTATGTGTATTTTTCCATTTTGATTGATGGGAATTTTCATTATTTTTGTTTTGTCCTTGTTAATTTCAAGTCCTATTTTGCTAGCCAGTGAAGATAGGCTATCTGTTTTTTCTTGCATGGAATTCACATTATTACTGATAAGAGTTATGTCATCAGCAAAATCAAGATCTTCTAGTTGGGTCCCATGTACCCAGTCAATACCTGTGTTACCTGTGCAGCATTTTGTCATTATGAAGTCTATTGTAATCCCAAAAAGTAAAGGAGACAGTATACATCCTTGTTTCACGCCTGTTTCAATCTGGAACCATTCACTCATCCCTTCTTCTGTCTTGACTGCACAACCATATCCATTGTATAAGTCCTTAATGATGTTGACAATTTTAGATGGTATTCCATATAGACATAAAATTCTCCATAATGAATCTCTGTGTATGCTATCAAATGCCTTCTTAAAATCTATGAAATTCAGTATTAATTATATATAATTATATATATAATTAATTATATATATAAAATGACCATATGGGGTCTTCTTGTCTATTTTGATGTATAATTCAGGAAGAGATTATTTTCAGCCATGTTTGAAGAAAAATTGCAAAAGCAGCATCAGTCTTCAAGAATCTTGAGAACATATGGATTTCAAGTTATAAGCACAAAAACCAAGTTAAGACTATTCAATTCAACTGTAATATCCACCTTCATTTATGCATGCGAAAACTGGAAAACAACTAAAGAAACAGACACGAAATTAGACTCTTTTGAAAATAAATGCCTAAGGAAAATACTCGGCATCAAGCGGAACAAATTCAAGAACAATGTAGAGATAAGACAGATGACTGAACAACAACCAGTCTCATGGGTGATCAGGAAAAGGAGATATACATATGTTGGTCACGTGATGAGAAGAAATGATCAGAGAATCCCAAAACAAACTATAAAGTGGAACACAACAGGCCAAAGAAAAAGAGGCAGACAGTGTGAAACTCTGAAGAGGACATTGTTAAGAGAGGCCAAACAAACATAAAATCCTGTGATGAGGTTGAAAGACCGCCAAAAATGGAAAAAATTGGCGAACTACTTTGCAAGCCTTATGTGACATTTAACAGCACGGGAATGATATAAGATATAAGATAAGTTTTTAAAAAATGAGATCCAGGTCAACCATGGAACATTCTGAGTCTTAAATTTGCTCCCTGTTTGTACAATATAAAAAGGAATTTGTTTCATAAAAAATATTTTCACAAGATGTGTCTAAGTTAAGTTTCGCAAGAATTTTTCCAGTTTAAAATTTTGACAGTTTGTCTAGTTTGAAATTTGTCCAGAATGTGAAGAAAAAATCTGCAAACTGTAGATATGATATTAAATATTTGATAAAATATCTTACAAAAATTCAGTATAATATGATAGATATTGAAAATAATGTAGTAGTTAGGAATAATGTAGTGTTCATCATCATCAGGTGCCGTGCCGACTGGCGTTGGTTATTATGCTTCTCCAGAGTACACGATCCTTCATGCAGACCATCAGTTCAGTTGGTGATCTCCTCTCACACCATCCTGTAAGACTGTCCAGTATCATTTCTCTTGGTCTTCCTCTTGATCTTCTTCCTTCTATTTTTCCTGTTATTATAATATTTTCAATGCCCCCTCTTCTCATTGCATGTCCTATGAAAGTACATTGTTTCGCTCTTATCTTTTTGACAAGGTTTTTTTGTCTCTCCAGCTCTTCTCATACATTCTTCATTAGCTATTTGTGCTGTCCAGGGGATTCGCAACATTCTTCTAATAAACCACATTTCTGCTGCTTCCAATGATTTTTGTGCAGACTTGCCTATTGTCCATGATTCTCTTCCATATAACAAGATAGGTTCAATATAGCATTTTAGGACTCGTTTTCTAACATTCATTGATAAAGATGTGTTGCATAATATGTTTCTCATTCTCTGAAATGCAGTCTTTGCTTGGCCTATTCTGTTCCTAATTTCTGTTCTGTATTTCCCATCTGAATTTATTACTGCTCCAAGGTATTTGAATTTCTGCACCTGCTTTAGAATAGTTCCGTTTAATTTAATACTGCATGCTGGTGGATTCTGTTTCTTAGATATAACCATAGTCTCTGTCTTTTTGATGTTCAAAGTAAGGCCTTTCTGTTGTGTTAGTGTAGTGTTAGAAACACAAAATCATGACATACAGTGTAACATTTATTTGACATTTCTTCCTCTCCAATGTTGGAATGAAAACTATCAAAGAACTGCCTGCTTGTTTTGTTGATGTGTTACATTGTTGAAGATTGTTACTGCTGATTTGATAATACAGACTTCTAATACTTAGCTAGTAGGGAGTGTTCATTGTTTTATACACAGCTTTCTGCAGTTTCAGGAGTGTTTATTAGAGACGCAATCTGCTTGTGAAAACAAGTAAATTTGTCCTCGACTTTGACTTTCATGAGAAATATTTACATAAAATTTATATAAAATATATGACCATATAGCACATAGTCATCATCATGTGACAGTAGAGCAAAATATCTATCACACAACTTTCTGAACAAAATGTGCATTTTGGTGCATCAGAGATAAATGAACTTCATCACCATCTCATCTGTTCAGGAACAACTGGGACATGTTTACATAAACTCCCAAGTCTAACAGAATCACAACATGTTACAGTACATAAACTTCCAAGTCTAGCAGAATCACAACATGTTACAGTACATAAACTTTCAAGTCCAGTGCAATTATAGCACGTTACAGTACACATACTTCCCAGTCTAGCAGAATCACAGCATGTTACGGTACACACACTTCCCAGTCTAGCAGAATCACAGCATGTTACAGTACACAAACTTCCAAATCTAGTAGAATCACAACATGTTACAGTACACAGACTTCCCAGTCTAGCAGAATCACAGCATGTTATAGTACACAGACAGTGAGCAGTTTTTTTCTGCATTTATCTCCCTTGACCTAGAGCACATGTATTTATTTCCCTCTACCACTGGTATATCCACATTCATCTCCCTTGTTTCAAGACGTACCAGTTTATTTTACAGAGTAATAATTAACCAAGGCAGAACTATCAGATGGAAAAAAAATTAAAAGACTTAAATGCAAAGATTAAAAATAATTAGAAGCAATGCTGTAAGATGAAAAAGGTAATTGATAACTATGCGATAAAAATATAAAGATAACACTGTAAAAAGTGATTAAAGACAGCACTGCAGGTAACAAGATTAACAAAAACAGCACCACAACTAAGCCTAAAACAGCACAAGTAACAAAAGTAACAAAGACATTACCATAACTGAACCCAAAACATCACAAGTAACAAAATTAACAAAGACAGCACCATAACTAAACCCAAAACAGTACAAGTAGCAAAATTAACAAAGACAGCACCATAACTAAACCCAAAACAGCTCAAGTAACAAACTTAGCTCCACAACTAAACCCAAAATGGCACTAGCAACAGAACAAAGACAGCACCACAACTAAACCCAAAAACAGTGCTACAATTAACAAAGCACCACAACTAAACCCAAAAACAGTGCTACAATTAACAAAGCACCACAACTAAACCCAAAAACAGTGCTACAATTAACAAAGCACCACAACTAAACCCAAAAACAGTGCTACAATTAACAAAGCACCACAACTAAACCCAAAATAGCGCTACATGTAACAAAATTAACAAAACACCACAACTAAACCCAAAATAGCGCTACATGTAACAAAATTAACAAAGCACCACAACTAAACCCAAAACAGCGCTACAGGTAACAAAATTAACAAAGCACCACAACTAACAGCACTACAAGTAACAAAATTAACAAAGACCACTACAACTAATACCAAGACAGCACCACAACTAAAACCAAGACAATACCACAACTAAAACCAAGAAAGCACTGGAAGCACAATGACAGTAAAAGCAATTAAAGTGAAACCATGACAACGCAGGAAGGTTTAAAAAATTATCAAGACAGGACTACCAGGTTACAAAAAAAAATTACCAAGACAGGACTACAAAGTTACAAAAAAATTATAAAGACAGGACTACCAGGTTACAAAAAATTATCAAGGCAGGACTACAAGGTTACCAAACAAAAAAAAAAAATTACCAAGACAGGACTACAAGGTTAAAATCATGATCAAGACAGGACTTCTTATATCCTTACCGTGCCGTTAAATGTCACATAGGGCTCGCAAGGTAGTTCGCCAATTTTTCCTGTCTTCGGCGAGTCTTTCAACCTCATCAAAGGATTTTACGCCTGTTAATTTGGCCTCTCTTAACAATGTCCTCTTCAGAGTTTCATGCGGTCTGCCACTTTTTCTTTGGTCTGTTGTGCTCCACTTGATAGCTTGTTTTGGGATTCTCTGATCATTTCTTCTCATCAAGTGACCAACATAAAGACAGGACTACACGGTTAAAAAAAAATATCCAAGACAGGACTACAAGATTTTTAAAAAATGATCAAGAGAATAGTACAAAGAAAAAATAAGATGATCTAAGTGCCACCAGATTAGAAAGTGATGAGTGACAGCATTAAAATGGTAAATAATGAAGCATTTCAAAGTAAACAAAATTATCCAATGCAGCAACCTTGCCTTGTCTTGTCTTGTCTCCTTCATTTGGTGTTGAGGGGACAAATAGATGTCTAGATAGGGCTCGACAATTTGCTTCATATAATGGGATATTTTCTGTTTCTGTAATTTCCTCTCTCCATCTCTTGCGTGGGCGGCCTCTTCCTCTGTTACCTACAAATCTTAGTGTGAATGTTGTCTGTGATACACTTTCTGGTGGTAACCGTGTAACATAGCCAAACCATTTGACTTGCTGTTTCTGGATATAATGCAATACTGATGTTACTCCAACCTTTGCCCTGATGGTGTCATTTCTTATTTGGTCTCTCCTAGTCACATTTAGTCATCATCAGGTGCCGTGCCGACTGGTGTTGGCTATTATGCTTCTACAGAGTACATGATCCTTCATGTAGGCCATCAGCTCAGTTGGTGATCTCCTCTCACACCATCCCGTCAGACTGTCCAGTATCATTTCTCTTGGTCTTCCTCTTGATCTCCTTCCTTCTATTTTTCCTATTGTTATGATATTTTCAATGCCCCCTCTTCTCATTGTATGTCCTGTGAAAGTACATTGTCTCTTATTATTTTTTTTTACAAGATTTTTTTGTCTCTCTAGCTCTTCTCATACATTCTTCATTAGTTATTTTTGCTGTCCAAGGGATTCGTAACATTCTTCTAATAAACCACATTTCTGCTGCTTCCAATGATTTTTGTGCAGACCTGCCTATTGTCCATGATTCACTTCCATATAACAAGATAGTTTCAATATAGCATTTTAGGACTCGTTTTCTAACATTCATTGATAAGGATGTGTTGCATAATATGTTTCTCATTCTCTGAAATGCAATCTTTACTTGACCTATTCTGTTCTTAATTTCTGTTCTGCATTTCCCATCTGAAGTTATTACTGCTCCAAGGTATTTGAATTTCTGCACCTGCTTTAGAATAGTTCCGTTTAATTTAATACTGCATGCTGGTGGATTCTGTTTCTTAGATATAACCATAGTCTCTGTCTTTTTTATGTTCAAAATAAGGCCTTTCTGTTCACTTTCTTTGGCGACTTTATCGAGGAGATTTTGCTGGTCTTGTTGGTTCTCAGCTATCAGTACTGTGTCGTCAGCATACCAAAGGTTGTTAATATTATATCCTCCAATTTTTATGCCTGGTTCTGTGATGATTGTTCTTAGAATATTCTCGCTGTACAGAGGAAAAAGGTCTGGAGATAGTACACATCCTTGTCGCACCCTTTGTTTTATCGGTTGATATTTTACAGTTCTATTTTCAACTTGAACTGCTGCTTCTTGCTGCCAGTATAGATGTTTTACAATCCTCAGTTCTTTGCCGTCTATATTGATGTATTCAAGCATTTTAATAATTTCATTATGTTTCACCTTGTCAAATGCCTTGGTGTAATCAATGAAGCATAAGTAGAGATCTTTCTGTACTTCTAAAGCTCTTTCTCTTAGTGTTCGTGAAGCATAAATGGCATTGTGTGGATAAGTTTACCATTTCCATGTTGACCTTATGTCAATAAACTTCATTATGTTTGTCAGTCTGAGTTATCTCTCATGGACTAATACACATAAATAACGGACGAAATTGGCTGTGAACGAGGCGAGAAAGATCTCTAGTTGTGGCTGATGTACAACGTTGGTAAGAAGTAGAGATGAGCACTACTCGGTATTCTCTGCTTCCTTCCATGCGTATCCATTGTCTCTATGCACCGTCACAATTTCTCTTCTCCGAGTAAGTCTAGGTCTTCCTCGTTTTCTATTTCCTTGAGGTTTTCATTTCAGTGCCCGTCTTACTATGCTGGTATCAGGTTTTCTCAGAATGTGGCCAATCCACCTCCATTTCCTAGACATGATTAGTTTCGGTTTACATCTTAATCATACAAAAACATACAAAGAACGGGAAAGAAGATAACAAGAACGATGTGTAACAAATAAGAGTGAAAAAAATAGAACTAGAGAGAGATGAGAGAAGAGAGAGAGAGAGAGGAAAGGAGAAAGAAGAGAGGAGAGGAGAGAGAGAGAGAGCATAGCTATGACTTGCAAAAAGCTGAGTCAGAGAGTGTATGTGGTGAAGTTATGTGAATTATTAAATGAAGATTTGGGATGTGATGGTAGTAAATCACGGGTCGGGGAAGCGGAAAGGAAAGAAAGGGCGTAATTGCTAATGAAACTGTTCCTACTTTTCTTTAGGAAGAGGATCAAGAGATCATATATTCAATATAAAATTAACAATAGAGAAATGCAGAGAGTTTAATGTGAATCTATATTTAATCTTTATAGACTACTCGAAGACATTTGATTGTGTACAACACCAGAAACTTTGGGAAATAATGGAAAAAAGTGGAATTTCCAACACATTTGATACAATTAACATCACTGCTTTATCTAGACCAACAAGCAGCAGTAAGAATAAATGGTGAAACAACAACTTCGTTTGACATAAAACAAAGGGTCCGTCAGGGGTGCATATTGTCACCTTACTTATTTAACTTGTATACTGAAAATATAATGAGGAATGTTAGAGAAGATGTAGACAAAGAATATTACGATGCCATAACAATTGGAGGTTATGAAATACCAGAGATTAGATATGCTGATGACACAGTATTACTGTCCACAACACAAAAAGGAATGGAAAAACTAATTATATCAGTCCGTAAGAACAGCGAAGAGCAAAACCTCTGTCTTAATGCAAAGAAAACTAAATTGATGACAACTGACAAAACAAACAAGGCAGCTGATATATGTATCAATGAGGACTAATTGGAAGAAGTTGAGAGTTTTGAATATCTTGGATCACTACTAACTAATAATGGAGATACAATGAGGGAAATTAAAAGGAGGAGATATATCGCTCTTCAGAAAGTAAAACAAATAAAGAATATGCGGAGATGAACAGACAGAACTGTAAAAATAAGATTTTTAAGGGCATGCATCTTTCCCATCACAACATATGCATGTGAGACCTGGACACTTAACAAAACAGCTGAAAAACACATAAATGACTATGAATGTAAATGCTACAGAAGAGTTCTTCAAATATCATTTGGTTGTGGTCGATTAAAAACTAATTATGCCAGTCCGTAAGAACAGCGAAGAGCAAAACCTCTATCTGCAAAGAAAACTAAACTGATGACAACTGACAAAACAAACAAGGCAGCTGATATATGTATCAATGAGGAAAAATTGGAAGAAGTGGAGAGTTTTGATGAGTTTTCATAAGTGAATTTTATGTTGTTATTCAATCATCTAGTTCACCTTCTCCTGGCTAGGTCAACATTGTATCACTCTCTCTCCCCTCCCTGGTTCCCCATCCACCACCCTCAATTACAACCTACCAACCACATGTCAAAGGTCTCTATTTAAACAGTCTCCACGTTCTACTAAATCCATTTTTGACACACACCGCCGGACAAGTCACACCTTACAATTTACAGCTAAATACTCTTAAAAAAAACTTTAAAAAAAATAGTATTCATGTGAATCTATACTTTATCTCCTCTCTCTATTTCTTCGTCCTGTATATTTTTGTGGCTCACGCCGAAACGTCACACTTTGTAATCGTTAAGTAATAAAGCTGCTCCTACTTTTTCCTAGTTTATACATTTTGGTATCACAGCTTTACTGCAGTGCTTCGTGTATAGGTGTATACTTATACACTAATGATTGTATGACAATGAAGTAGCTTCAGGGAGGGGCAGCTGTATCCGCTTTTACCGCAGGAACCGGTTTCTGTTCGGCTCTAGTAGAAGCTTTTCTGGTTTGGTTTTATATATCCCACTTTTATCTGTTCGAAACTTCACTTGAAATTTCGAAAAAGTTGACAGACTTCAGGCTTAGTTTCATCATCAGGTAAGATCAATACTTCCATGCTTTCACATGGGTCTAACGAGAATAAACTGTTGTATCTGCTGTCTAACTCTGAGGGACCTCGAGCCCACCATGAGCCAACATCTTTTGGCTTGACAAGATCTGCCATACATACCAGATATCGTTAACCATCATACTTTACCGACAGTCTTGTAAATGCAGTGTCATATCTGATTATTATCGTGATTTATTAGTAAAGAATTGTCAGCGAAGTGGCTGTTTATATAGATATATAGGAAAGCCATCGAGTTGGGAATTGAAACTGAAACTGATTGAACCCAGGTGTGAAAGAATTGTGGATGTGGCGAGAAAACCATGAGCAGAAGCCGTACAAATCAGAAACCAAAGTTTGTTAAAGTTTTTTTTTAACTGTTAATAAATGGGGCTGAGTTTTGGAGGTCTTAGGATAACCTTGAAGTTATTTAACTCTGTACCTTCAGCTAAAATAATCCATCAAAAGTCGGCGCAGTAACCACTGGGATACTTTGGCACTTGTATCATGAGAATAAAGATATCATTGTATCATACCACAGGATAAATTTCAGCAGGAATGATATAAATAGTTTGTAATTTATGTGTACTTTCAGCATGGCTAGCACATCCCAGAAACACAGGAACTTTGTCTCAGAGCCCATGGGAGAGAAGCCAGTGACTGAACTACCAGGCATTGGGAAAGCTCTTGGCGATCGTCTCAAAGAACAGAGCTATGATACGGTAGTGTCAACAAAATTACTTCACTTAGTTCATGTATCTAACTTACTTTAGTTAGGGCATGCATCTAGTTTATTGAAAAAAGGGGATGTGTTCAGCTTACTTAAAAAAAAAGGGTATGTATCCAGAGTATGTTCATAAAGTAATGCATCAGGCTGAGACAAAATATCAAGCTTACTATAATTAAGTAACGTACAAGTCTGTGATAAGATAAAGTCAAAACATAATGACATTTGTTATAGATATTCTAAAGTGAATATATTGTGATATTTATCACAGAGACACCCAGATTTCAGCCAATGTAACATTTCTTATAATTTATGATATTGAGAAAGTTATTGGACATTACAGTGGTTAAGAAACAGTCAGTCAGTCAGTCATTTGCATGTCCTTTGCAGAACTTTGCCTCCCTAACAGCTCTCCTGTAGGCCTCTTGGTTGTAAGCAAGATGCCCTGCTGCTGATGCATCTATTTACAGATCATCAACGATGTCTTGCAGCCATCTTCGCCTTGGTCTTCCTATCTTTCTTTTTCCTATTATGTATCCTTCCAAGACTGTATTCTCTAAATTCTCATGACGTTCAATATGTCCAAAATATTTAAGTTTTATCTGTTTAATCTTCCTTACTAGCCAACCTTCTTCAATATTAAGTTCTTGTAGTATGGATATATTTGTTCTTTTTTGTGTCCATAATATTTGAAGAAATCTTTTCTAGCATTTACATTCAAAGGCATTTGTGTGTTTCTCAGCTGTTTTGTTATCTTATTAGCAAAAATGCAGATGAAACCACTGACAACAATTATTGAGGAAAGACGCTGGCGATGGTTGGGACATGTGCTCCGAATGACTGACAACTCACTACCAAAAATAGCACTAAGATGGACACCACAGGGGAGCAGAAGTAAGGGTAGACCAAAAGAGACATGGAGAAGAACAACAGAAAGGATGTTGAGCAATAGAGGGCTCACCTGGGCAAGAGCAGAAAAAAAGGCAAAGGACAGGCATTTGTGGAAAACCCTTGCGGAAGCCCCATGTGCCCTGGGCACTTAAGGTTTAGAGAGAGAGAGAGCTGTTTTGTTAAGTGTCCAGGTCTCACAGGCATATGTTGTGATGGGAAAGATGCATGCCCTTAAAAATCTTATTTATGTAGATCTATCTGTTCCTATCCACAGCTTCTTTAGTTGTTTTATTTTTTGAAGAGCAATATATGTTCTTTTAATTTCCCTCATTGTATCTCCATTATTAGTTAGTAATGATCCAAGATATTCAAAACTCTCCTCTTCCAATTTTTCGTCATTGATATATATACTTCCGCTGCCTTATTTGTATTGTCAGTTGTCATCAATTTAGTTTTCTTCACATTAAAATAAAGGTTTTGCTCTTCCTGTTCTTACGGAGTGACATAATTAGTTTTTCCATTCCTTTTTGTGTTGTGGACAGTAATACTGTGTCATCAGCATATCTAATCTCTGGTACTTCATAACCTCCAATTGTTATGGCATTGTAATATTCTTTGTCTACATCTTCTCTAACATTCCTCATTATATTTTCAGTATACAAGTTAAATAAGTAGGGTGACAATATGCACCCCTGCCCCCCTCCCCCATGTGGTACCCAGGACCTGGGCGCATGCCTGGGAAGCAAGGAATAGGACCACTGTACCCTACCACGCATGATTGTAAAAGGCGGCTAAGGAGGGTCATCATAGGGCCAGTAAAAAAACCATCAGACTGCTACAGAAACAGAAGCAAGGGAAAAAACAAATGCTGCAGACTATATGGAAATAAAAAAAAAATTAGCATGAAGACGAAAATCAGGATATTTAAGAGTAATGTTCTAAGTGTACTACTCTATGGAAGTGAATGCTGGAAAATCACCAAAACAATAGAAAAGAAGTTGAATTCTTTCCAGACTAAATGTTTACAAAGAATTAGAAAAATATTTTGGCCAAACACCATAAGAAATAACATCTTGTTGGCAGAAATGCAGATGAAGCAACTGACAGCAATTACTGAGGAAAGACGCTGGCGATGGTTGGGACATGTGCTCCAAATGACTGACAACTCACTACCAAAAATAGCACTAAGATGGACACCACAGGGAACAGAAGTAAGGGTAGACCAAGAGAGACATGGAAAAGAACAACAGAGAGGATGTTGAGCAACAGAGGGCTCACCTGGGCAAGAGCAGAAAAAAAGGCAAAGGACAGGCATTTGTGGAAAACTATTGTGGAAGCCCCATGTGCCCTGGGCACTTAAGGTTCAGAGAGAGAGAGACGCAACCCTTATGGACCCCTTGTTTTATATCATACTAAGTTGTTGTTTCACCATTTATTCTTACTGCTGCCCGTTGGTCTAGATACTTCAGTGATATTAATTGTGTCACATGTGTTGGAAATCCCATTTTTTTCTATTATTTCCCAAAGTTTCTGGTGTTGTACATAATCAAATGTTTTTGAATAGTCTATAAATGATAAATATAGATTCACATTAAATTCTCGGCATTTCTCTATTACTAATCTTATGTTGAAAATATGATCTCTTGTTCCTCTTCCTTGTCTAAAACCAGCTTGGACCATATTGATTTCTCCTATTTTCTTTCAAAGTCTACCCATTATGATTTTTAATAGATTTTACTGGCATGACTAATCAGGGCAACAGTTCTGTATAAGAAACAGTATGGTATTCATATGTCAATGAATTATGTTGTTTTATCATAGTTGTTCGTTTATTCATTCATGTGACATGTCCTTTCCGGAACGTTCCTTTCACAGCCTCTCTGAATGCAATACGATCTTGCACAGGTTGACCGACATCTTGCTATGACACATTCAGACTTTCTGTGATATCATGAGTCTATCTGCAGCAAGGTCGTCCCTTGCCTATGCCTTCTGCTATCAACCTCTCTAAGCTATTGTGTCTTTTGATGTGGGCGAAGTATCTCAGTTTTCTAATTTTGATGGTGTTTACAAGCCAGTTTTCTTTGATGCTTAATCTTGTCAGTATCTCTTTCTTTGATTTTCTTTCTAACCATGATATTCTAAGTGCCCTTCTGTAACATTTCATTTCAGATGTTGTTATTCTCTTTTGTAATGATTTGTTAAGTGTCCATGTTTCACATCTGTATGTTGCCACTGGGAATATGTAAGCTCTTAGTAAACATAGCTTTGTTTTATTGTAGGTTCCTTGCCACATACTCTTCATTTGTGCTAGTTTCTGTGATGTAACTGCAGCTCTTCTTTTGATTTCCAGCACGAAGTCGCTGTTGGCGGTGATGACTGAACTTAGATGTTCAGATTTATTTACATTTTCCAGCTCTTGATGGTCCTGCGTAATTTTGGGTTTGATTCTCATTTTGTCAGTTGTCATTACTGTGGTTTTGTTGGTGTTTAAAAAGAGGTTCTGAGCTTTGCTGTGTCTTTTGGGTGAGAGAATCAACAGTTGCAGTTCTTTTGAGCTGTTTGATACTGGGACAGTATCATAGGGTGTATCTAATTTCTGGAATCTGGCCGCCGCAGGAGAGTTGTTAGAAAAAACATTTTCATAGAATCAACTTTTTAGAACAAATTAGTGTTGAGTACTTGATGAGCAAACAGTGATGTCTGAAATTTAGATACTGATATTTCTTTGATATAAAAATATGAGAAATGCGTTCCTATTTCTAGAGAAATTTTGCTAACCTTTAACTAATAAAAATATGAGAAGTTTTGTTATCTTCTTCTTCTTCTTCGTTCGCTTCTACCACCAAATCCGCACTGTGATCCTACTGAATTTACGCCTGTGATCCTCATTAGGTCCTGTGGTCTCCTGTGTGGTCCTTTCGGGGACCACACTAGATCCACGAGAGGCCAGAAGGGTTCAGAATATCGCAGGGCTTTAGCCTGTATTCTTGGTGGGTATCTGAAGCAGATTGCGTGACACCGTGGTTTTCGTTGCACCAGTTTAGTCTAGAGTTGGACTTTCTCACCGGAAGACCTCGACGTGTTTAAGATATCAGTGCATCCCCGCTGGGTGAGAGGCGGTAGCCCACCCAGGCCAGAGTTGGACCTTCTCACCGGAAAACATCAGCATGATTAGGATACGCAAACATCCCAGCCAGGTGAGAGTTGGTTGCCTATCTAGACTGCCCTGGTCCAGTGTCTCCGACTTCAGCATTTTGCGGTCGTGGCCGCTACCCTTCCTAGTTGTGACCAGGATGGAGCTTTTGTCCAGGAGGACGAATCCTCGCCACTAGTGACTTCCACCCCTGGGTTGAGCCGGTTTAGGCATATTATCCCAGTATGGGCATGTTTGGGATGTGACCGATCTCTAGAGCAGAGATACTGTGACATGCGTAGCCTTCAAGATTCACCCCTGGTGTGAGCCGGTTTAGGCAAAATTCACCAGTATAGGTGTATATCAGGCGTTACCGACCTCTAGAGCGGAGGTGGCATGACATGTCTAGTCATCAAGTTCCACCCCTGGTGTGTGCCGGTTTAGGCGTATTTCACCAGTGTAGGTGTACTTCGGACGTGGCTGGCCTCTAGAGCAGAGGTGCCGTGGTATGTGTAGCTCTTGCAGCGATACTACTGGACATACCGATTAAACTTCACTTTATCCTTTCCACCACCTTTTCACGTCGGCGCTGCACAGAAACCTTTATTTCTTTTCCGCATTTACTTCCTTGACCGGGAGGAGCTTCACTCCACTCTCGGCATTCGAAGAGTCTCGCCAGCAGTGTCTTAACCTCTGGAACAAGCCGGTTCATGCATTTCACCTGATATGATTGCACTTAGGACGTGGCAAACCTCCAGACCAGAGGTGCCGTGATTTGACTGTTTGCTTCGCTTTATCCTTTCTACCACCTTTTCCACAGTGATGCTGTGCGGCAACCCCATTTGCACCTTTCTTCATTGGCTGGGAAGAGCACAGCTCCACGCATGGCAGCTGAAGAATCTCGCCAACAGCGGCAGATGAGCTACCAAACGTGCCACTCATCTACCCTAAGTATCTGGTTTTCAGGCGCCAGATATTCGCCCTCGCCCCTTCTCCTGTCAGTTTAAACAGTTCTGCCATGGGAAGGCCAGGAGCTGGACTTGACTGCCAGAGGCTGTTTGAGACGCACGCCGTTGGAGTGGAGATCGAATTCTCCACCCCACCTCCGGCAATAGCAGTCCTTAGAACCGTTTTGTTATCTTTTAACTGATAAAAATATGAGAAGTTTTGTTATCTTTTAACTGATACAAATATGAGAAGTTTTGTTGTATTTTATATTAATGTGACATGTCCTTTCCATAACAGACTTTCTGTGATGTCCTGAGTCCATCTGCGGCGAGGTCGTCCCTTTTTTCCTTTGCTAGGCACTATGCTTTCTACTGTTAACCTCTCTAAGCTGCCGTGTATCTTGATGTGGCTGAAGTATCTCGGCTTTCTAATTTTTATGCTGCTAATGAGCCAGTTTTCTGCGACACTTTATACCGCCAGTGTCTCTTTATTTGATTTTCGTTCCGTCCATGATATTCCAAGTGCCCTTCTGTAACATTTCATTTCCAACGCTGTTATTCTCTTTTCTAGTGATTTGTTAAGCATCCATGTTTTGCATCCATATGTTGTCATTGCTATCTTTTAACTGATAAAAATATGGAAATTTTGTTACCTTTTAACTGATAAAATTATGAGAAATTATGGTCCTATTTTTGGCTAATAAAAATATGAGAAATTGTGTTCTTTGATCCAGGCTTATTCAGTTCTTGGACAGTTCCTTCATTTCAAGAAAGATGAGAGCAGTTTCAAGGGTTGGCTAAACGACGTTAGTGGTGCCAATGCCAAGCAGCAGAATGACTGCTACCAGTGTTTGAAGGAGTGGTGCAACTCTTTCTTGTAACATCATCTTTTAAACTCAGTACAAAGTGTAAAATATAAGTGATTTTTATATCTTTCCAATTAACATGTTACAGTTCCGAGAGAAAGTTTTTTTTACAGTTTTTCTTAATTTTATTGGTTGTCTCAGATTTATTTGTTATTATTCTCAAAATAAAACAACTAAAGAAGCTGTGGAGAGGAACAGATAGAACTACATAAATAAGATTTTTAAGAGCCTGCATCTTTCCCATCACAACATATGCCTGTGAGACCTTGACACTTAACAAAACAGCTGAAAAACACCTAAATGCCTTTGAATGTAAATGCTACAGAAGATTTCTTCAGATATCATGGACACAAAAAAGAACAAATATATCCATACTATAAGAACTTAATATTGAAGAAGGTTGGGTAGTAAAGAGGATTAAACAGATAAATCTTAAATATTTTGGACACATTAAATGTCATGAGAATTTAGAGAAGACCGTCTTGGAAGGGCACATAATAGGAAAAAGAAAGATAGGAAGACCAAGGCGAAGATGGCAGCAAGACATCGTTGATAATCTGCAAATGGATTCATCAGCAGCAGGCCATCTCGCTCACAACCGAGAGACCTACAGGAGAGCTGTTAGGGAGGCAAAGTTCCACAAGGGACATGCAAGTGACTAACTGACTGACTCAGATTTATTGACCGTTTTTAGTAAAGCAGGTCAGGGTGTAGCAGTTTCACTGAAAAATCCTTGTGCAGTCACTGGGTCATGCTGACATGTGCAGTACATTGACACTACTGGGTCACCATAACACTGACATAGGACAACAATACGTATTAGGTCATCTGAATAAGTGGACGTCAGAGAAAGGGTTCTGATAGTTCATAGTGTAAATGTTACACATCAGGTAGGATAGAGAACATGAAATATTCTTTTCTTGTAAAATGGATTTTACACTTTGTCTTCATTAAAAAGAAAAAAAAAGTTAGTAATTCTGACGCATACTTTGACTTTTCCTATCCCCGGGATATCTTAATAACAACAGCTAAAGACATGGTTCCAGTAAAGAAAACACAAAAGAATAGATAGATTACAGCAGGCACACTAGAACTGATAAAACAATGTAGAGAAATGAAGATGCAATGGAAAGTGACAAACAACAACAAAGAGGAATATAAATCTTTAACAAAAGAAGTGCGAAGAAACATAAGAAAAGACAAAAAGCAATACATACAAGACTGTTGTGAAAGAATAGAAGAACATCAGAAGTGTGGAAAAGATAATGAAATGTTTAAAGAAATGAAGACATTGATGAGAAATGTCACACTTAAGCTAAATGTAATTTGTGACAAGATGGGGAATACCTTGACAGAGACAGAGGAAATTCTAGAAAGATAGAAGAAATATTGCAGAGGAATGTATGAAACAGCCGACTGTGAAAGCAGAAATCAACAGTGTGAGTTATTATTGGAGGAGAAAGAACCCGAGCCAACAATAGAAGTTTTATGGGCAATAAAGAATCTGAAAAATGGTAAATCACCAGGATGTGATGAGATAACAGCTGAATTTATTAAAGCAGGTGGAAAGGAATGTGCAACAATCTATCATGCACTATGTAAAAAGATATGGCATTCAGGCATTTTGCCAAAAGAATGGAAAAGAACTATATTCATACCACTGCCAAAAAATGGTAACTTGAAATTATGCATAAACTACAGAACTGTTGCCTTGATTAGTCATGCCAGTAAAATTCTGTTAAAAATCATAATGGATAGACTTCGTAAGAAAATAGAAGAAGAAGTCAATATGGTCCAAGCTGGTTTCAGGCAAGGAAGAGGATCAAGAGATTATATATTCAGTATAAGATTAGTAATAGAGAAATGCAGAGAGTTTAATGTGAATCTATATTTATCTTTGATAGACTACTCAAAGGCATTGGACTGTGTACAACATCAGAAACTTTGGGAAATATTGGAAAAGTGGAATTTCCAACACATTTGATACAATTAACATCACTGCTGTATCTAGACCAACAAGCAGCAGTAAGAATAAATGGTGAAACAACAACTTGGTTTGACATAAAACAAAGGGTCCGTCAAGGGTGCTTATTGTCGCCATACTTGTTTAACTTGTATACTGAAAATATAATGAGGAATGTTAGAGAAGATGTAGACAAAGAATATTACGATGCCATAACAATTGGAGGTTATGAAATACCAGAGATTAGATATGCTGATGACACAGTATTACTGTCCACAACACAAAAAGGAATGGAAAAACTAATTATGTCAGTCTGTAAGAACAAAACCTCTATCTTAATGCGAAGAAAAGTAAATTGATGACAACTGACAAAACAGACAAGGCACCTGATATATGTATCGGTGAGGAAAAACTGGAAGAAGTGGAGAGTTTTGAATATCTTGGATCACTACTAACTAATAATGGAGATACAATGAGGGAAATTAAAAGGAGGACATCTGTCGCTCTTCAGAAAGTAAAACAACTAAAGAATCTGTGGAGAGGAACAAACAGAACTACAAAATAAGATTTTTAAGGGCATGCATCTTTCCCATCACAACAAATGCCTGGACACTTAAGAAAACAACTGAGAAACACATAAATGCCTTTGAATGTAAATGCTACAGAAGAGTTCTTTAAATATCATGGACGCAAAAAAGAACAAATATATCCATACTACAAGAATTTAATATTGAAAAAGGCTGGCTAGTAAAGAGAATTAAAGAGAGAAAACTTAAATATTTTGGACACATTAAATGTCATGAGAATCTAGAGAAGACCGTTTTGGAAGGGTACATAATAGGAAAAAGAAAGAGAGGAAGACCAAGGTGAAGATGGCTGCAAGACATCGTTGATAATCTGCAAATGGATGCATCAGCAGCAGACCATCTTTCTCACAACCGAGAGACCTACAGGAGTGCTGTTAGGGAGGCAAAGTTCCTCAAGGGACATGCAAATGAATGAATGAACCCCCAGGTGTGCAAGTTTTCAGTCTTTTTCCCTTGTGCCAGATAATGAAAGCTACAAGTCCTCTTCAGTAACACACAGTAATCAGAGTATAGGTATACACTGCAGTAAAGCTGTGATAACAAAATGTATAAACTAGGAGAAAAGTAGGAACAGCTTTATTATTTAACATGTATTATCATTAAACAATAAAGCTGTTCCTACTTTTTTCATAGTTTATACATTTAAGTCCTCTTCAGCTGTTCTACACCTCCATCCTGACACATACAGGAAAGTCTTGTATTTCTGTATGTGAGCTTTAGTTTCATTTGTTTAGTTGTAGATATATTTCAAACTTCGTGAAAGAGCTTTCCACAACCAATGGATATACTGACAAATGAAATTTAAAAAGCTCGTATTTTTTGTTGATGACTTTGTCCTTTGTGTGGATTTTCAAGCTGTTTGGCGTGGTCCACATGTGAGATGTTGACAACAGTGAACTATTTTTCATCTGCAGCATAATCATAATTTCATTATGATATTCCTGACCCTTATTATTACAGAAGTGCATGTAGGTTATTATTGTACTTGTTTTGTTTTTGTAATAATGTATCTCCTATCATATATGAGTTACCTGTGTGTAAGATGTAATTTGACAAGGAATATTTTATAAAAAAAAAAACAAACTGAAAACCGCATATTTTCTAAAACTTCATGGGCCACATATCAACAGGGTTTTTTAATTCAAGATTGTATGCTTCGGGATATTGTCCCTGACTGAACATTGTAAGCAAAACATCAGATTAGTTTTTTATGTAGTGGTATGTCAGCACCGATAGCTAAGCTGCCTGGGGTTTGGGTCTGTGAACTAGCTCACAGGTTATAGTACTGCTGAAGTGATAGAGGTCTTCTATCTGTCACTTGTATAATCTCATTATTCGAGCGTAATTTATACCAGTACTTGAATGATCCATTACATTGTTTTTTATGTTAGAACGTCAGATTTAAGATAGAATTTTGCTTTTAATACTCAACTGATGATTCATCTAAATCCAGAGGTAAAGAGCAAAATATTATGGTACATTGTTACGGTAGACAGATAAGGTAAAAAGTAAAGATAGTCCCATAGCATTTCAAATGCCGTAGGGGGTGAAGCGTTAGAGACCTCATTATGCTGGGTCATCAGCGTATGAGGTAGGGTGACCAGTTCCTTTCCTCGCTGCCTTTACTTCCCAGATTTTCTCTGGTACCCATTTTACGAGGCTGGGTCGACCTCAGGGCCGTATTGGTCGGAAAAAAAAATCCCGCTCAGCTGGGGATTCGAACCCTCGACCATTTGGTTGCTAGACGAGTGCTCTAACCACTACGCTAGCCGGCCCCTTACAGATAAGGTACGTCACTAAAATATCTGGAAAGAAATAAAAGCAATGTGTTGATGTCTATCAGTATTTTTTTAGATTTTGTTATTACTATGCTTCATAATCATAATTTATTTATTTATAATCATGTATAATGAGTACTGAAGTTGTTAGGGAGGAAAATTTCTGTACAGTCAATTACATTACAACTAAGACAACAACCAAAGGGACAAGTTATGGCCATTCCCTTAGCAATGACAAAGGGACAATCATGGCCATTCCCTTAGCAACAATGACCAAAGGGACAAGTCACAGCCATTCTTTTAGCAACAACAAAACTCAGAAAGAAGACTGCTTATATAACCATAACAATTTTGATGTAAACTGAGCACAGTGTGTGGATGTGAACAAGTTTTTCTTCTACTAGCAACCAGGTGAAACTGGTTTCTAATAGATGTGTTTTACATAAACATGGGAAGCAGTTGATAGTTTTGTCTCACATAGCATCAGTTACTTTTTCTGTAGGAGTATAAAAAAAATTTCACAAGTCTTTTTTATTTTAGGTTTTTTCTTCTGGATTTTGTGTTCAGTTTCATGGACAGTACTGTCAATACGACCATGTTTGCTTTCATCATTGCTTGACAGTTTGGCTTTCATCATTGCTTGACATTTGGCTTTCATCATTGCTTGAGAGTTTGGCCTTCATCATTGCTTCTGCATCTTTGCTGAATTTGTCACATAAACGGACACAGGGAGGTTGTTTTGCTTCTATTGACCATAAACTTTTATTTCTGCTGTATAATGTTGCATTTTGCCAGACGTATCATCTCAAATATGTAGCTGTAGTGTTGACCCCAAGCAACTATTGTTCATTGCTTCATTAGGAAGATAGAAGAAATAAACAGTCAGTACAGCACAGAAAGTAAACTACCGTTCACATTTATGGACTTTTTGTTTGGCTCTTACATCATCTGTGACTTGTAAACTGTGTCAGCTCCACCATCTTGAACAGATATTGTTTTACTGGGAATAATCTTGTTTAAAATTAAATAAAAATGCACCTGGTTTCTACAACCACTTTACCTTGATTTTATGCAGGAAGGTGAAAAAAAAATCAAATAATTTTTGAATCAACAAAACCAGAAAAGTGGACACAGGCAGTGACAAGTGTTTGTTGACTGCACAATCATTACACAGACATTTGTCTTGGAACTGAGTAGTGTTTGTTGACTGCACAGTCATTACACAGACATTTGTCTTGGAACTGAGTAGTGTTTGTTGACTGCACAATCATTACACAGACATTTGTCTTGGAACTGAGTAGTGTTTGTTGACTGCACAGTCATTACACAGACATTTGTCTTGGAACTGAGTAGTGTTTGTTGACTGCACAATCATTACACAGACATTTGTCTCGGCACTGAGTAGTGTTTGTTGACTGCACAGTGATTACACAGACATTTGTCTCGGCACTGAGTAGTGTTTGTTAACTACACAGACATTCGTCTCAGCACTGAGTAGTGTTTGTTGACTGCACAGTCATTACACAGACATTCGTCTTGGAACTGAGTAGTGCCAGCAAAACTTGCAGAGAAATGGGAGTGGGTTGGGCCTATAGAACACAGAAATAATTATTGGCCCAGTGAAACCACTAAAGAAGATAAGCTCTATGGTTCCATACATGAATTACAAAAAATGGTGAAATTTGTCCAAGAGACAGGACTGCAGATATAGACAGACAATGCGAACGAAGAAGAAGTGGCCATAGAGGGAGAGGGCAGACATGTTGACATGAAAAGAGCTGTCATAAACTGGAAACTTTTCACCTAAGTTAAATGTTGACATGAAAAGAGCTGCCATAAACTGGAAACTTTTTACCTAAGTTAAATGTTGACATGAAAAGAGCTGCCATAAACTGGAAACTTTTTACCTAAGTTAAATGTTGACATGAAAAGAGCTGCCATAAACTAGAAATTTTTTACCTAAGTTAAATGTTGACATGAAAAGAGCTGCCATAAACTAGAAACTTTTTACCTAAGTTAAATGTTGACATGAAAAGAGCTACCATAAACTAGAAATTTTTTAACTAAGTTAAATGTTGACATGAAAAGAGCTGCCATAAACTGGAAACTTTTTACCTAAGTTAAATGTTGACATGAAAAGAGCTACCATAAATTAGAAATTTTTTACCTAAGTTAAATGTTGACATGAAAAGAACTACCATAAACTGGAAAATTTTTACCTAAGTTAAATGTTGACATGAAAAGAGCTGCCATAAACTGGAAACTTTTTACCTAAGTTAAATGTTGACATGAAAAGAGCTGCCATAAACTAGAAACTTTTTACCTAAGTTAAATGTTGACATGAAAAGAGCTACCATAAACTAGAAATTTTTTACCTAAGTTAAATGTTGACATGAAAAGAGCTACCATAAACTGGAAACTTTTTACCTAAGTTAAATGTTGACATGAAAAGAGCTACCATAAACTAGAAATTTTTTACCTAAGTTAAATGTTGACATGAAAAGAGCTACCATAAACTAGAAATTTTTTACCTCAGTTAAATGTTGACATGAAAAGAGTTATCAAAAACAGTTAACATTTTTGACACAAGTGTGATGATGATGTTCTAGGGAGCTATCATAAACAGGTTAACCAAATCGCACAGTTTTATCAGTTTGTAGGTGTCAATCATCACAGCATAGGAAAATCATAAGAAAATGAATGAAGTGAAGCTAATGGATTGAATGATTGCTGTAATAAAAAATACATTTATGATTAACTCTTTATCATTATCTTAAACTCTTTATCTCTGATTTATTGCTTGTTTAAACTCTTTATCATTATCATAGTATCTCTATATCTGATTTATTGCTTGTTTAAATTCTTTATCATTATCATAAACTCCTTATCTCTTTGATTTATTGCTTGTTTAAACTCTTTATCATTATCTCTGTGATTTATTGCTTGTTTAAACTCTTTATCTCCACGATTCTGAAGGAACCAATAGTCTTTGTTTGTTGCAGAAAAAAACTGTATACCAGAAAACAAAAAATCACCAGAGAGTGATAAGCATTTCTGTATGTTGTAGTTCATATGCCCAGGGCTTTTCTGTACTGACATTGAACAGATACATATTGTTTATTTCAGTAATTTAAAGTCCTTCATACATAACCACATATTCTAGCATGGGCCTCATATGACAATATAAACTAGCATGGGTCTCATGATAGTATAAACTAGCATGGGTCTCACATGACACTATAAACTAGCATGGGTTTCATATGACAATATAAACTAACGTGAGGCTCATATGACAATATAAACTAGCATGGGTCTCATGTGACCATATATATATATATATACACACACACATATATATATATATTGTTGTAAACATGGCAGAAATGAACGTATAAGAGAGGAGTCACCAATTAAACTCAGGGAAAAATTGTCAAGATGTAGTGTTTGTTACACAGAAAACAACATTTGTTAGGATTCGCTTTAGAGTTGTTGTAATAGTGCATGCAGAAAGTGAAGAGTAATTTCTCAGCTGTGATGATTCACATTTCATTTATAGTGTGAACACTTGCTGAGGTTAATACTGTGTAACTAAAGGTAACCCAGTCAAGCCTTAGAGGCACATGGTGAGTACTGTGTAAGTAAAAAGTAAAAATTAGAGGGATGTTTTTGTGATCACTAGTTAAAAAAATAATAAAAATTCCCCTCAATCAAAATGGAAAATACACATAGAAGGGACAGGTATTGAAGACGTCAATCAATTTGCATACCTTGGCAGCTACATAGACCAGGATGATGACACCAGAAAGGAAGTTAGAATAAAAATTGCAAAAGCAGCATCAATCTTCAAGAATCTTGAGAACATATGGATTTCAAGTTATAAGCACAAAAAACAAGTTAAGACTATTCAATTCAACTGTAATATCCACCTTCATTTATGCATGCGAAAACTGGAAAACAACTAAAGAAACAGACACGAAATTAGACTCTTTTGAAAATAAATGGCTAAGGAAAATACTCGGCATCAAGCGGAACAAATTCAAGAACAATGTAGAGATAAGACAGATGACTGAACAACAACCAGTCTCATGGGTGATCAGGAAAAGGAGATATACATATGTTGGTCACGTGATGAGAAGAAATGATCAGAGAATCCCAAAACAAGCTATAAAGTGGAACACAACAGGCCAAAGAAAAAGAGGCAGACAGTGTGAAACTCTGAAGAGGACATTGTTAAGAGAGGCCAAACAGACATAAAATCCCTTGATGAGGTTGAAAGACCGCCAAAAATGGAAAAAATTGGCGAACTACTTTGCAAGCCTTATGTGACATTTAACGGCATGGGAATGATATAAGATATAAGATACGTTTTTAAAAAATGAGATCCAGGTCAACCATGGAACATTCTGAATCTTAAATTTGTTCCCTGTTTGTACAATATAAATACAACAAGAATTTGTTTCATAAAAAAATGTTTTCACAAGATGTGTCTAAGTTAAGTTTCGCAAGAATTTTTCCAGTTTAAAATTTTGACAGTTTGTCTAGTTTGAAAGTTGTCCAGAATGTGAAGAAAAAATCTGCAAACTGTAAAAAGGTAAAGGTAAAGGTGACCCTGTCATGCCTTGGAGGCACATAGGGATATGGTGTTAGTGCCCATATTTTCCTTGACCTGTCAGCACACTAGAGGGTGATATGGTCAGTATCACACCTTTCTGCCTTTCCTTCCCCAACTCCAGAAGAAGTCGGGTACCCATTTCTACAGCTGGGTGACTGGGGTGCCGTCGGCCGGATTCGAACCCCCGACCTTCGCCATGAGAGACCAGTGCACTAACCACTTCGCCACTCAGACACCCAAACTGTAGATATGACATTAAATATTTGATAAAATATCTTACAAAAATTCAGTATAATATGACAGATATTGAAAATAATGTAGTAGTTAGGAATAATGTAGTGTTCATCATCATCATCATCATGTGCCGTGCCGACTGGCGTTGGTTATTATGCTTCTCCAGAGTACCCGATCCTTCATGCAGGCCATCAGTTCAGTTGGTGATCTCCTTTCACACCATCCCATCAGACTGTCCAGTATCATTTCTCTTGGTCTTCCTCTTGATCTTCTTCCTTCTATTTTTCCTGTTGTTATAATATTTTCAGTGCCCCCTCTTCTCATTGCATGTCCTATGAAAGTACATTGTCTCTCTCTTATCTTTTTGACAAAGTTTTTTTGTCTCTCCAGCTCTTCTCATACATTCTTCATTAGTTATTTTTGCTGTCCAGGGGATTCGCAACATTCTTCTAATAAACCACATTTCTGCTGCTTCCAATGATTTTTGTGCAGACTTGCCTATTGTCCATGATCCACTTCCATATAACAAGATAGGTTCAATATAGCATTTTAGGACTCGTTTTCTAACATTCATTGATAAAGATGTGTTAGATAATATGTTTCTCATTCTCTGAAATGCAGTCTTTGCTTGGCCTGTTCTGTTCCTAATTTCTGTTCTGCATTTCCCATCTGAAGTTATTACTGCTCCAAGGTATTTGAATTTCTGCACCTGCTTTAGAATAGTTCCGTTTAATTTTATACTGCATGCTGGTGGATTCTGTTTCTTAGATATAACCATAGTCTCTGTCTTTTTGATGTTCAAAGTAAGGCCTTTCTGTTGTGTTAGTGTAGTGTTAGAAACACAAAATCATGACATACAGTGTAACATTTATTTGACATTTCTTCCTCTCCAATGTTGGAATGAAAACTATCAAAGAACTGCCTGCTTGTTTTGTTGATGTGTTACATTGTTGAAGATTGTTACTGCTGATTTGATAATACAGACTTCTAATACTTAGCTAGTAGGGAGTGTTCATTGTTTTATACACAGCTTTCTGCAGTTTCAGGAGTGTTTATTAGAGACACAATCTGCTTGTGAAAACAAGTAAATTTGTCCTCGACTTTGACTTTCATGAGAAATATTTACATAAAATTTATATAAAATGTATAAGCATATAGCACATAATCATCATCATGTGACAGTAGAGCAAAATATCTATCACACAACTTTCTGAACAAAATGTGCATTTTGGTGCATCAGAGATAAATGAACTTCATCACCGTCTCATCTGTTCAGGAACAACTGGGACATGTTTACATAAACTCCCAAGTCTAACAGAATCACAACATGTTACAATACATAAACTTTCAAGTCAAGTGCAATTATAGCACGTTACAGTACACACACTTCCCAGTCTAGCAGAATCACAGCATGTTACAGTACACAGACTTCCCAGTCTAGCAGAATCACAGCATGTTACAGTACACAAACTTCCAAATCTAGTAGAATCACAACATGTTACAGTACACAGACTTCCCAGTCTAGCAGAATCACAGCATGTTACAGTACACAAACTTCCAAATCTAGTAGAATCACAACATGTTACAGTACACAGACTTCCCAGTCTAGCAGAATCACAGCATGTTACAGTACACAAACTTCCAAATCTAGTAGAATCACAACATGTTACAGTACACAGACTTCCCAGTCTAGCAGAATCACAGCATGTTATAGTACACAGACAGTGAGCAGTTTTTTTCTGCATTTATCTCCCTTGACCCAGGGCACATATGTATTTATTTCCCTCTACCACTGGTATATCCACATTCATCTCCCTTGTTTCAAGACGTACCAGTTTATTTATTAATATTAATATTAAGGTTAATTAACCAAGGCAGAACTATCAGATGGAAAAAAAAAATTAAAAGACTTAAATGCAAAGATTAAAAATAATTAGAGGCAATGCTGTAAGATAAAGAAAGTAATTGATAACTAGTAAAGTAAAAGTAAAGATAGTCCCATAGCAAATGCCGTAGGGGGTGAAGCGTTAGAGACCTCATTATGCTGGGTCATCAGCGTATGAGGTAGGGTGACCAGTTCCTTTCCTCGCTGCCTTTACTTCCCAGATTTTCTCTGGTACTCATTTTACGAAGCTAATTGATAACTATGCGATAAAAAAATGTAAAGATAACACTGTAAAAAGTGATTAAAGACAGCACTGCAGGTAGCAAAATTAACAAAGCACCACAACTAAGCCTAAAACAGCACAAGTAACAAAATTAACAAATCACCACAACTAAGCCTAAAACAGCACAAGTAACAAAATTAACAAATCACCACAACTAAGCCTAAAACAGCACAAGTAACAAAATTAACAAATCACCACAACTAAGCTTAAAACAGCACAAGTAGCAAAATTAACAAAGACAGCACAATAACTAAACCCAAAACGGCACAAGTAACAAAATTAACAAAGACAGCACCATAACAAAATGCAAAATAGCACAAGTAACAAAATTAACAAAGACAGCACCATAACTAAACCCAAAACAGCACAAGTAACAAAATTAACAAAGACAGCACCACAACTAAACCCAAAACAGCACAAGTAACAAAATTAGCACCACAACTTAACTGAAAATGGCACAAGTAACAAAACAAAGACAGCACCACAATTAAACCCAAAACAGCACTACAAGTAACAAAATTAACAAAGCACCACAATTAAACCCAAAACAGCACTACAAGTAACAAAATTAACAAAGCAATACAACTAATACCAAGACAGCACCACAACTAAAACCAAGACAGCACTGGAAGCACAATGACAGTAAAAGCATTTATAGTGAAACCATGACAATGCAGGAAGGTTTAAAAAATTATCAAGACAGGACTACAAGGTTAAAAAAATTATCAAGACAGGACTACATAGTTAAAAAAAATTATCAAGACAGGACTACCAGGTTAAAAAAAATTATCAAGACAGGACTACAAGATTTTTAAAAAATGATAAAGAGAATAATACAAAGAAAAAATAAGATGATCTAAGAGCCACCAGGTTAGAAAGTGATGAGTGACAGCACTAAAATGGTAAATAATGAAGCATTTCAAAGTAAACAAAATTATCCAAGGCAGCAACCTTGCCTTGTCTTGTCTTGTCTCCTTCATTTGGTGTTGAGGGGACAAATAAATGTCTAGATCAGGCTTGACGATTTGCTTCATATAATGGGATATTTTCTGTTTCTGTAATTTCCTCTCTCCATCTCTTGCGTGGGCGGCCTCTTCCTCTGTTACCTACAAATCTTAGTGTGAATGTTGTCTGTCCACATGTCCATTATGTCTTCTTTTCCCATTAACATTTTACCTTATTATGATTTCAGGCATCCTGTGGTATATTTTGTTTTCCTGCCTGTGAGTTCACTAATTCGTTTGTGCATGTTTTTGCTGTCTTTATTATGAGAGTCCTCTATCTGTCTGCACTGTTTATTTAACCACACTTCCTTTGCTTCTCTGCATTTGCATTTTATTTCTTTATTTATCTTGTTATATTTTTCTTGGTTATTTTTACTCCTCCTCCTCTTGTCCATCAGTCCTAAGATGTTGTCTGTCATCCATTTATTTTTAGGGGCTTCTTTTTTTGGCGATATTATCTCCTTAACAGTTTGGTGGATAGAATCTCTTAACATTGCCCAATGTTCATCCATACTGTCTATCTTTGCTATTGCATTGTATCTATTTGTTATAATAACTTTGTATTGTTCTCGCAGTTCTTGGTCATTTTTAAGGAGTTCTGTATTAAGTTTGATGTTTCTCACTTTCTGCATGCTTTCTTTAGCTTTATTCTAATCTTTCCACAGAGTGGGTCATGGTTACTATTGCAGTCGGCTCCTTAGTATTTAGTATCCTCCTTAAACATTTCATTTCTGTCGTGATGATTTTTCTTGGCTGTTAGCGCCCATGTTTGATATTGACAGCATAGAGTTGGAGGAAAATTTTGTTGTACATTGGCCTTTTTGTTTCAGTTATGATGTATACATGAAGGACGAGCAGTCAAATTAGACATGTTGAATGCAAAAACAGATCTTGGAAAAGATCTGGCAAAAGCAACATACAAAGAAATAGACAAGAAACCAAAAAGTTCAGCTAGAAGGGATAAAAGAGAATACAAAGACAATATAGCGAAAGAAACAGAAAAAGCAGCAAAAACAGGAGACAGTAAAACTTTATATAACATACAAAAGAGGCTAACAGGTACTATTACATCTAAAGAAAGATCAGTCTGTAGCAAAACTGGAACCCTATTAACATCAAATAAAGACCAAAAGCACAGTTGGGCTGAACATTTCCAAGAAATACTTAATCGACCACAGTCAAAAGAAGTGCTAAACCTTGAAACCGACTTACCAGCCCCACAACTAAATGTCAACCTAGATGAAATTAAATTGCATGAAATTGAAACAGCAGTGAATTTAATGGCTAACAACAAAGCTGCAGGTGAAGATGAAATAACAGCTGAAATGCTAAAAGCTATCAATAGTGACAACATGAGACAACTATCTTATCTTATATCTTATATCCTTCCCGTGCCGTTAGACGCAAAGTAGTTCGCCAATTTTTCCTGTCTTCGGCGAGTCTTTCAACCTCAACAAAGGATTTTATGCCTGTTAACTTGGCCTCTCTTAATAATGTCCTCTTCAGAGTTTCACGCAGTCTGCCTCTTTTTCTTCGGCCTGTTGTGTTCCACTTGATAGCTTGTTTTGGGATTCTCTGCTCATTTCTTCTCATCAAGTGACCAACATATGTCCATCTCCTTTTCCTGATCACCTGTGAGACTGGTTGTTGTTCAGTCATCTGTCTTATCTCTGCATTGTTCTTGAACTCATTCCACTTGATGCCGAGTATTTTCCTTAGGCATTTGTTTTCAAAAGAGTCTAATTTCTTTTCTATTTCTTTAGTTGTTTTCCAGCTTTCACATGCATAAATGAGGGTGGATATTACATTTGAATTGAATAGTCTTAACTTGGTTTTTGTGCTTATAACTTTTGAATTCCATATGTTCTCAAGATTCTTGAAGATTGATGCTGCTTTTGCAATTCTGATCCTAACTTCCTTTCTAGTGTCACCATCCTGGTCTATGTAGCTGCCAAGGTATGCAAATTGATTGACTTCTTCAATATCTGTCCCTTCTATGTGTATTTTTCCATTTTGATTGATGGGAATTTTCATTATTTTTGTTTTGTCCTTGTTAATTTCAAGTCCTATTTTGCTAGCCAGTGAAGATAGGCTATCTGTTTTTTCTTGCATGGAATTCACATTATTACTGATAAGAGTTATGTCATCAGCAAAATCAAGATCTTCTAGTTGGGTCCCATGTACCCAGTCAATACCTGTGTTACCTGTGCAGCATTTTGTCATTATGAAGTCTATTGTAATCCCAAAAAGTAAAGGAGACAGTATACATCCTTGTTTCACGCCTGTTTCAATCTGGAACCATTCACTCATCCCTTCTTCTGTCTTGACTGCACAACCATATCCATTGTATAAGTCCTTAATGATGTTGACAATTTTAGATGGTATTCCATATAGACATAAAATTCTCCATAATGAATCTCTGTGTATGCTATCAAATGCCTTCTTAAAATCTATGAAATTCAGTATTAATGGTTTCTGCTTTTCAATATGTTCTTCAAGTATTATTCTGAGAGTAAAGATCTGGTCGAGACAGCTTCTCCCTTTTCGAAATCCTGCTTGTTCTTCTCTCATTGCAGTATCCACTATATCTTTGAGTCTATTCAAAATGACCTTGCAAAATACTTTTGACACAACTGATAATAAGGTTACTCCTCTCCAGTTGTTACAGTCACTAAGGTTGCCCTTTTTTGGTATTTTAACAATGATTCCCTTCTTCCAATTAGAAGGGACCTTTTCTTCTTTCCAAATCTTGTTAAACATTCTCTGTAGTTGTCTCATGTTGTCACTATTGATAGCTTTTAGCATCTCGGCTGTTATTTCATCTTCACCTGCAGCTTGAGACAACTATAGAGAATGTTTAACAAGATTTGGAAAGAAGAAAAGGTCCCTTCTAATTGGAAAAAAGGAATCATTGTTAAAATACCAAAAAAAAAAAAAAAGGCAACCTTAGTGACTGTAACAACTGGTGAGGAGTAACCTTAATATTAGTTGTGTCAAAAGTATTTTGCAAGGTCATTTTGAATAGACTTAAAGATATAGTGGATACTGTATTGAGAGAAGAACAAGCAGGATTTCGAAAAGGGAGAAACTGTCTCGACCAGATCTTTACTCTCAGAATAATACTTGAAGAACATATTGAAAAGCAGAAACCATTAATACTGAACTTCATAGATTTTAAAAAGGCATTTGATAGCATACACAGAGATTCGTTATGGAGAATTTTAAGTCTAAATGGAATACCATCTAAAATTGTCAACATCATTAAGGACTTTTACAATGGATATGTTTGTGCAGTCAAGACAGAAGAAGGGATGAGTGAATGGTTCCAGATTGAAACAGGTGTGAAACAAGGATGTATACTGTCTCCTTTACTTTTTGGGATTACAATAGACTTCATAATGAAAAAATGCTGCACAGGTAACACAGGTATTGACTGGGTACATAGGACTCAACTAGTAGATCTTAATTTTGCTGATGACATAACTCTTATCAGTAATAATGTTAATTCCATGCAAGAAAAAACAGATAGCCTGTCTTCACTGGCTAGCAAAATAGGACTTGAAATTAACAAGGACAAAACAAAAATAATGAAAATTCCCATCAATCAAAATGGAAAAATACACATAGAAGGGACAGATATTGAAGAAGTCAATCAATTTGCATACCTTGGCAGCTACATAGACCAGGCTTGTGACACTAGAAAGGAAGTTAGGATCAGAATTTCAAAAGCAGCATCAATCTTCAAAAATCTTGAGAACATATGGAATTCAAAAGTTATAAGCACAAAAACCAAGTTAAGACTATTCAATTCAAATGTAATATCCACCCTCATTTATGCATGTGAAAGCTGGAAAACAACTAAAGAAATAGAAAAGAATTTAGATTCTTTTGAAAACAAATGCATAAGGAAAATACTCGGCATCAAGTGGAACGAATTCAAGAACAATGCAGAGATAAGACAGATAACTGAACAACAACCAGTCTCATGGGTGATCAGGAAAAGGAGATGGACATATGTTGGCCACTTGATGAGAAGAAATGATCAGAGAATCCCAAAACAAGCTATAAAGTGGAACACAACAGGCCGAAGAAAAAGAGGCAGACTGCGTGAAACTCTGAAGAGGACATTGTTAAGAGAGGCCAAATTAACAGGCATAAAATCCGTTGATGTGGCTGAAAGACTCGCCGAAGACAGGAAAAATTGGCGAACTACTTTGCGAGCCCTATGTGACGTTTAACGGCACGGGAAGGATATAAAATATAAGATGTATTTGTTTTTGAGTAAAGGAATCATTTGTCCAATGACCTGATTTGCTTTATTGCACTTGTTCTCAATCTCAGCGTCAGTTTTCCCTGAGGATGATATTAAAGTATTTGAAACGTTTCACTTGGTTCAAGGGCTGGTTGTCTAGGAAGATCTTTGTGTGGATTTCTTCTCTCGCTATGATCACGACTTCCGTTTTTTTTTTCAGCACTGATCTTCATATTGTGGCTTTGACATGCCCTTGCTAAATTATCCATGTTCTTCTTCTTCTTCTTCGTTCGCTTCTACCACCAAAACTGCACTGTGATCCTACTGAATTCACGCCTGTGGCCCTCGTTAGGTCCCGTGGTCCCCGAAAAGACCACACGAGATCCACGAGAGGACCACAAGAGGTTCAGGGTATCACAGGGCTTTAGCCTGTATTCTTGGTGGGTCTCGGAAGCGGGATTGCGTGACACCGTGGTTTTCATTGCACCAGTTTAGTCTAGGGTTGGACTTTCTCACCGGAAGACCTCGACGTGTTTAGGATATCAGTGCATCCCCGCTGGGTGAGAGGCGGTAGCCCACCCAGGCCAGAGTTGGACCTTCTCACCGGAAAACCTCGACGTGTTTTGAGATACCCGTGTATCACAGCCGGGTGAGAGGTGGTTGCCCATCCAGTCCAGAGTTGGACTTTCTCACCGGAAAACCTCAGCGTGATTAGGATATGCAAACATCCCCGCCGTGCGAGAGGTGGTTGCCTATCTAGACTTCCCTGGTCCAGTGTCTCCGACTTCAGCATTTTGCGGTCGTGGCCGCTACCCTTCCTAGTTGTGACCAGGATGGAGCTTTTGTCCAGGAGGACGAATCCTCGCCACTAGTGACTTCTACCCCTGGGTTGGGCCGGTTTAGACATTATCCCAGTATGGGCGTGTTTGGGACGAGACCGACCTCTAGAGCAGAGGTACTGTGACATGCATAGCCTTCAAGATTCACCCCTGGTATGAGCCGGTTTAGGCAAAATTCACCAGTATGGGTGTATATCAGGCGTTACCGACCTCTAGAGCGGAGGTGGCATGACATGTCTAGCCATCAAGTTCCACCCCTGGTGTGTGCCGGTTTAGGCATATTTCACCAGTGTAGGTGTATTTCGGACGTGGCCGGCCTCTAGAGCAGAGGTGCCATGGTATAGCTCTCGTAGCGATACTACTGGACATACCAGTTAAACTTCACTTTCCACCACCTTTTCCCATCGGCGCCGCACAGCAACCTTTATTTCTTTTCCGCATTTTCTTCCTTAACCGGGAGGAGCTTCACTCCACGCGCGGCATTTGAAGAGTCTCGCCAGCAGTGTATGTTCTGTTGTAGCTCTTTTTCTGATGTGGCTATAAGTGCTTGATCATCAGCTAAAAAAAAAACAACACAGGAAGACAGCACCGTAAGGATAAAAAATGTTATTTAAATATCACCCCAACGATAAAAAAAACATAATCTAAGACAGCACTATGATGTTAAAAAACGATGCAAGACAGCACTACGAAGTTAAAAAAGAACATGATCCAAGACAGCACTATGAGGTTAAAAAACGATGCAAGACAGCACTACGAAGTTAAAAAAAAATATGATAACAGAGCTTGAATATTTCAGAGCAGCGCTGGCAGGAAATCTGACATCTGTCACCTTATCAGTCGAGTTTCTGTGTTTCCACGGTCAGTGTCTTCTGCATTTCGTGCTGTTCATGACATGCTATTTTTGGCATTGGGTTAAAAAACTCACCTGATGTGTTAGTAAATCGTTATGTGTGTTCCAGGACTTGTCTGACATGTTACAGTTACATGATTGCTTTACATTGTCGATGATGTGGTCGCTTGTGCATGCTTTGTTACAAAGTATGATTTGACCATCACAATAGTGTTTCAGTGTAATGAGATGTGATTTTAATGTTACAGTATATGTATCTCAGGTCGGTGAGATACGATTTTACTGTTACGATATCTGTATCTTGGTGTGATAAGATTTTACTGTTACGATATCTGTATCTTGGTGTGATACAATTTTACTGTTACAATATCTGTATCTTGGTGAGATACGATTTTACTGTTACGATATCTGTATCTCGGTGTGGTGAGATAAGATTTTAATGTTAGTTTCTGTGTCTCAGTGTACTAAGGTGTTTTTTTAGTGTTGCGATAGTAACTCATGTGATAAAATGTCATTTTAATGATACAATATTTTTGTCTTGAAGCAGTTAGATGTCATTTTAGTGGTACAATAGTTTTGTCTTGGAGCAGTTAGATGTGACTTTAGTGATACAATATTTTTGTCTTGGAGCAGTTAGATGTGATTTTAGTGATACAATATTTTTGTCTTGGAGCAGTTAGATGTGATTTTAGATGGTAGAGTATCAGCATCATAAACAATGTGAAATTTGATTTTAATGAACAAAACTATTCTAGTGTTATCTGAGATGATCTTAGGGCTTAAAAATTGTGTATGTCACTAAATATCAATTTTTATATCCATTTGTCCATCCATCCATCTGTTGATCTATTCATCCATCTGTCTGACCATCCATCTGCCCGTCTGTACATCCATCCATCCATTTGTCCATTCTTCAATCCACCCATTCATCCATATGTCCTGTTGATCCAAATATCCATCCACTCAGTCATTTACCCACCCACATATCCATCCATCAGTCAATTCACCCACTTACTCATACATTCTTATGTTCTTCACCCACTTACTCATACATTCTTATGTTCTTCACCCACTTACTCATACATTCTTATGTTCTTCACCCACTTACTCATACATTCTTATGTTCTTCACCCACTTACTCATACATTCTTATGTTCTTCACCCACTTACTCATACATTCTTATGTTCTTCACCCACCCAGTCACCATCCATTAATCCGTCTATCCTTATGTCCATCTATTAATCCATCCATCCATCATTCATCCAATCATCATCTACCTACCCGTTCATTAAGTTGTACTTCATTCATTCATCATCCACCCATCTGTCCAGTTGTCAGCCGTCCATCAGGTTGTCATCCATTCATCCATATGTCTGGTTGTCATCCATTCATCATCCATCCAGTCATCAAAGTTCAAAATTCAGATTCCGACTTCACTGCATTCGGGACAATCCCATATATGCTCCCCCGCATACTGCAGCATCCATGCAAGTGTATGTTTGATAATAGTTCCTGTCATGTGCTGGTTGTTTAAGATGCATTTTCTGCCACACATTTCAGATTTCCTGCCAGCACCTTTAGTTTGTCCTAGCTCCAGCAGTCTCCTCACAGCTACATTGTTCTTCCATTCACGCTCTTCATTCTCCCGCAGTCTGTCCAATACAGCCTTAGCAACGTCCGCCTTGTCCATTGTCAGTCTGCCATTTATATGGCTCAGTGACTCGGAGCAGCAGAAGTGGTTGGGGTTTTGTTGCCTATCTAAATGGAAGAGTTGTGGCACAGAGTTCGGGAGACTTTGAAGTCAGCATTTCAAGCATGAGAATGGAAACTGAGACTGTGTCGGCGGCAATGGAAGGGTTAGTTGCTCATGATGTGGTTAATAGTGTCATTGTGACGGATACGCAGAGTATGCTTCGGAAGACTGAGAAGAATTTGCTTGAAAAAGAATGGGTTCATCTGCTAAGCAAGTCAGCTGTGACAAGCCTAAAGTGGCTTTACTGCCCAGGGTATGCCGGAGTACATGGCAATGACGGGGTAGACAGACTTGCTAGACAGGTCGAAATAAATGGCAGACCCACAGTTATGCTGGATGAGATCTTGAACCCAAAGTTCAACTGCTCCTTGTGCCCAGTCTCTACATTCAGGGCCCTTCTGTATAATAACCTTTGTTAGCTGAGGTCTGTCCTGTACCCGTAACCAGTCATCACCTCTAGGCACATGATCTTGACCGCAAATTGATTAACCTCTGCCTCAACCATCCCGGATCTGCCTCGTTTGATGCGTCTTCCCTTTATCAACCCCAGCTCTTTATGGAGAGGACGATCCTTCAAGCCAGCAACCCTGATGTATGCCTTTACCTGAGCATGTGTTTAGACCTCAACATATCAAGCAGAAACTTCATGGCTGCCAGTTTCCCTGGTACAGCCTAAGACCACTCTCACTGCCTCGTTGTGTACACGCTCTAGTTTATATTCAGCTGTGCATTGGACACGGTGAGCAGGCCAAGACCATACTCCAATGGTGACAGTGACAACACATGCATCAGCAAGAAGAGAGTGCACTGGACAGGGTGAGCAGGCCAAGACCATACTCCAATGGTGACAGTGACAGCACATGCATCAGCAAGAAGAGAGTGCACTGGACAGGGTGAGCAGGCCAAGACCATACTCAAAAGATGACAATGACAGTGCATGCATCAGCAAGAAGAGAGTGCACTGTGGAAAGCTCGCTGCGGGCCATTATTCTTACCTCTCCCAGAGCTTTCCTGGTTTTTGTGTTTCACTGTCCACGTGGTGTGCAAGGGGCAATGAATGAGCAAATGTGATCCCTAGATACCTCACGAAATGTGTTCTCTTAATATTTACTATAATCTCTCTTTCCCTCCCTCTCTCCCTCTCTCTCTCTCCCTCTCTCTCTCTCTCTTTTATATATACATACATTGAAATATTTATGTATGTATGTATGTATATTCCAGCATAATTCTGGAATGCCTGGAGCTATTTCAACCAAACTTGGTACACATATGACTTACAGTCTAGAGAAAAGTACTGTGGGGGGGGGGGTAACACATCCCTAGGTGGAGTGTGATGGGGTGATATGTAAAATAATCGAAAACGACCGATCCTAGAAAAAAAGCCCAAGGAAGGAAGGGGTGTAACTCCCGTGATATTTATGTGCAATGCCTGCTTCGGGTTGTCGGCCGTGGCGGATAGCGAGAAGTCTATAGAACCCTCTGGACATGTTTAGAAATCGTTATGCCCCGGTCTTGGACTCGTGATGTTCCAGAAATGTCTAGCACCCACCCGAACCTTAGATGGTCGTATTTAAGGTACGCTAACTCGGCAAGTCGTCCAGTTTGTCATCTTTCAGGGAATGTGACAGTTTCATTTCGCTCTTTTATTTGATTGTATAACAGGAAAGAGAGAGCGTAAAACGGTTTTTATCCCACGGATACTACTCATTCCGACGGATCTCCCTTTTAGCTTTAAGAGATTGAAGTTTCCAGTGAGACTTGCTGTCTCGATCACGATCAGCAAGTAACACGGGCAGTTTATTACGTAAAGTAAGAGAACAAATATTGTAGGATTAAACCTCGAAAAAATCGTAGACAAAGCACTTTAGTGAGACGTGAGAGAAAGAAAAATCACAAGAGAATTACCTGGGATTCGAACACGGAATCCGGTAGGACGAGCAGCCGTCTAGCCTCGAGAGAACAGAGTACTATCGACTTAGCCAACTAGCACCCCAGGCTGCTCGTCCTACCGGAGTCCGTGTTCGAATCCCAGGTAATTCTCTTGTGAGTTTTCTTTCTCTCACGTCTCACTAAAGTGCTTTGTCTACGATTTTTTCGAGGTTTAATCCTACAATATTTGTTCTCTTACTTTACCGTACCAAAACCTCGTAGTTTCCTATTTATAAAAAAATTGTTCCTTAAGTCTATTACGTACTGCGGATAGATTTGAAATCGCCATCTTTCTCCCAGGAACAACTTTATGTTGCTTGATCAAGGGTGGGTTCACCCAAGAATTTATTTATTCTTGCTCCTGGAGGTGAAACTAAAAATGTTGTTTATAATCAAGTTTTGAGTTAAATTAATATTATAGTGAATGTGTAAAAGACTTTACTTTATAATTTGTATACTGTACTTAAATACCTGTAAATAAAATTACTTCGATCTTACACTAAAGATATTAGTGTGGAATCCATAGTTTTCGGGGGCTCTGAGATAAGTAGTGACATTCCCGATGGCGGTTAAGTTCATGTTCAGCCCCCATAAGGGGGGGGGGGGTTGGGGGGGGGTAAGAATGGTGACAAATAAAATGTCCACAACGACCGAGATTAGTGTTGACTCCGTAGTGCGCAGGCTCGCTAAGCTGAGTGGTGACACGATGACATTTAAGCCCAAGTTTAGTCGAACAGAACAAACAGAACTCTGTAGAACCTTCTAAAAGATTGTGGAAACAATCTGGAAAAATATACTGTGGGGGTAAGATACCCTAAGCACCCATAGGGATGGGGTGGGAAAGGGGTGACATGTTAAAAAAAAATCGAAAACGACCAATATTAGTGTGGAATCCATTGTTGTCGGGGTCACTGAAAAGAATAGTGACATTCCCGATACCGTTTAGGTCCAAGTTCAGCCCAGTCGGCATGAGGGGTATGATGGGGTTTCTGTCTAATAGAAGATTGGGATAATAAATATCCAGCAAGTATATAATTTATAATTATAACTGAATATAATTTATGTAATTTATAATAATTTATATTATATTTATTTTATATATAATATAAATATTTATAATAATCATCCATCCAGTCATCATCCACACACCCATACGTCCGGTTGTCACCAATCCGTCTACCCACTCATTTATCCAGTCATCACCTATCCATCTAGTTGTCATCCATCTACCCACTCATTTATCCAGTAATCATCTATTCAACCTGTTGTCATCCATCTACCCACTCATTTATCCAGTCATCATTCATCAATCCAGTCATCATCTATCCATACAGTTGTCATCCATCTACCCACTCATTTATCCAGTCATCATCCATCAATTCAGTCATCATCTATCCATCCAGTTGTCATCCACACAGTCATCCGTCAGGTTGTCGGCCATCCATTCAGTTCTCATCCATCGAATCATCATTCACCTATCCATCAATCCATTGAGTGAACATTGATAGACGAAGCAGACTGCGCTCAAAAAATCGTGGTAGTGTCTTACATGGTAAACTACGTAGAAAGTGAATCCCTTCCCCCCCCCCCCCCCCAACCCTCTTTTTTAAAAAAAAGTTTACATTCATATTAAATCCTAAAACATCCTGCCTGTAACAGTACTATGCATGGGAGATGTGTAGATCATATTTAGTGACATATAGACATATGATAATATAACAATAGAAGAAATAGAGGCACTAGAGGAGACAGGAATAAAAATAATAACCAAGTTACTGAATGACATTTACAACAGTGGTTATATTCCCAGTGACCTGATTAAATCCACGTTTATAGCACTACCAAAGAAACCAGGTGCAAAGGAATGTGACGACCACCTGACTATCAGCCTCTCATGTCACATAATGAAGCTACTTCTGAGAATAATTATGAAAAGAACAAGGAAAAAAGATAAAAATGGAAATAGCAGATGAACAGTTTGGATTTGTTGAAGGAAATGGAACACACAATGCCATTTATGCTTTACGAACACTAACAGAAAGAGCTTTAGAAGTACAGAAAGATCTCTACTTATGCTTCATTGATTACACCAAGGCATTTGACAAAGTGAAACATAATGAAATTATTAAAATGCTTGAAGACATCAATATAGATGGCAAAAACCTGAGGATTGTAAAACATCTATACTGGCAGCAAGAAGCAGCAGTTCGAGTTGAAAATAGAATTGGAAAATATCAACCTATAAAACAAGGGATGCGACAAGGATGTGTACTATCTCCAGACCTTTTTTCTCTGTATAGCGAGAATATTCTAAGAACAATCATCACAGAACCAGGCATAAAAATTGGAGGATACAATATTAACAACCTTCAGTATGCTGACGACACAGTACTGATAGCTGAGAACCAACAAGACCTGCAAAATCTCTTGGATAAAGTCGCCAAAGAAAGTGAACAGAAAGGCCTTACTTTGAACATCAAAAAGACAGAGACTATAGTTATATCTAAGAAACAGACTCCACCAGCATGCAGTATTAAATTAAACGGAACTGTTCTAAAGCAGGTGCAGAAATTCAAATACCTTGGAGCAGTAATAAATTCAGATGGGAAATGCAGAACAGAAATTAGGAACAGAATAGGCCAAGCAAAGACTGCATTTCAGAGAATGAGAAACATATTAACCAACACATCCTTATCAATGAATGTTAGAAAACGAGTCCTAAAATGCTATATTGAACCTATCTTGTTATATGGAAGTGAATCATGGACAACAGGCAAGTCTGCACAAAAATCATTGGAAGCAGCAGACATGTGGTTTATTAGAAGAATGTTGCGAATCCCCTGGACAGCAAAAATAACTAATGAAGAATGTATGAGAAGAGCTGGAGAGACAAAAAACCTTGTCAAAAAGATCAGAGAGAGGCAATGTACTTTCATAGAACATGCAATGAGAAGAGGGGGCATTGAAAATATTATAACAACAGGAAAAATAGAAGGAAGAAGACCAAGAGGAAAACCAAGAGAAATGATACTGGACAGTCTGACGGGATGGTGTGAGAGGAGATCACCAACTGAGCTGATGGCCTGCATGAAGGATCGGGTACTCTGGAGAAGCATAATAGCCAAAGCCAGTCGGCACGGCACATGATGATGATGATGATGATGATAGACATAGTCATACAAACAAACCCGTCTGTGATCCCTGTATTATTTGTTTCTGTGCAGTCATTGACAACTAATTTGTTCAACACTTTTAGTTTTGTAGCCCAGAATTCGTGCATAAACTCAGTTTTATTCGTAAAAAGTAGAGAAACTGGTGACAGTTGTAATTACTAGGAGCAGTCATAACTTCTAGCTAGAGAGGAAAGTCTGTATGTTTATTTGTTTGTTTGTTTGTTTTTGTTTGTGAGAGAGAAAGATGTGGATGATGAATCAGCTGCTTTTACTTATCTTGTCTGGCTGTTGATTCACTAAAGATCTACATCTCCTCTTCACTTGTTCATGAACTTGACTGTTGCAATGAAAATGTCCCGAATGTTGACTTCGTGGAGAGAGAAGAAGATGAGGAAGTATATACTTGTGTACATTCTTCTCCTGGAAGTTGGGTCTTTCTGTGCTGGGCTTAGAGGAGCTCCAAGTGACGAGGAACCTGGCCGGTGGCTGTGTGATGCGCAGATCCAAGCTTGCTGTTACGATCTTGGGGTAGGTGTTTCATTTAGATTAATAACAGCAGTTCTTGCAGTTGATAACAGACTTGCAGTCTGTGTTTATGTGGACCGAACTGATCAAAGAATAGAAGCTGCTGATAACAGACTTGCAGTCTGTGTTTATGTGGACCGAACTGATCAAAGAATAGAAGCTGCTGATAACAGACTTGCAGTCTGTGTTTATGTGGACCGAACTGATTAAAGAATAGAAGCTGCTGATAACAGACTTGCTGTCAGTGTTTATGTGGACCGAACTGATTAAAGAATAGAAGCTGCTGATAACAGACTTGCTGTCAGTGTTTATGTGGACCGAACTGATTAAAGAATAGAAGCTGCTGATAACAGACTTGCTGTCTGTGTTTATGTGGACCGAACTGATCAAATAGAAGCTGCTTAAATACGACCTACCCTATGAGGCAGCTGTGGCTAGGGAGATAACAATGAAATATTTATGATAAGGGAGATAAGAAAGATTAAAATACTAAGAAACCAACTGATATTTCGATATCATTGAAATATGGTTTTACTGAAAATAGACAAGATTTTCGTAATAAATTGACATTATGTGCCGTACTGATTTACATGTACATATTCACAAAACCGGCACAACACAACATACACACTTATTACCTTCTGTGCTGAATAAGTTCGTGTTTCTTGTACTTGTTCTATGTTCCGGGTTTGGTTTTCCGCCTTTCTGTCAGCGAACGATGAGCAGAATTTAATCCACATTTCTTTTGTCTGTTCTTCCAGTCAGACATCTTCTTGTACAAGAGACAGACATGCAGTTTTATTAATATAATATTCAGCTCTACCTCTAGAATACCTCCATATTATCTGACTCAACATTTTGTGAAGAAGGACACGTTGTGACGCCAATCTTTCGAGCAAATCTGAAATGATATCTCCATGTCTTGTTACAGGACTGTTATGAAAGTTTGCTAGCGTTGACAGTCTCCGAGTGAAAGAAGCTCAAATGACTAAAACTAGTGCATTCTCTTATGTGCACGGCACACGAATAGTTTTTGGGTCTACACATTAACTGAAAGGTGTGAAAATAAAATGTTACAACTATTTACAACAAAAGCAGGAAGAACTTTATTAATTTACTAGCACACATTTGTGACATCTCACACAGACGGGTGTCCACGTGGCAGTGGAGTCCAGACCCCAGAACATATCCTTCAAGAGTGCCCAAACCATGCGGACCTGAGGCGTGAAACACGGCCAGAGGACACAAGCTTGGGGGAAAAGCTTTGGGGCTCCTCCAGGATCTGGAGAGGATTGCGGGCTTTGCCATGTCGACAGGGATCAGGATCTGATGCGACCAACAACCTCGAAAGAAGAAGAAAAAGAAGAAGAAGAAGTAGTGACGTTTCCGTTTGCACTTTAATCATACAAAAACACATAGGACAAAGAAGTAGGGAAAAATAGAATCTATAAATTCACATCAATGAAGAATAACAAACAAGAACGGAAACAAATAATAGAGGACCAGGAACACTTAGATGTGTGTTCCGAGAAGCTGGTTTGAGAATTGACCTGGTGGAGTACTGCGAATATTTAGATGGAGACCTGGGAAAATTGACCTGGTGGAGTATTGCGAATGTTTAGATGGAGACCTGGGAGACGTGACTGGCTGGTGGTAAAGAGTGCGCAGGAGGGTGAAAGTACACACAGTGCTTGTCAAGAAAAGAGTGAAAGGAATAGATGAATATTGTTGGGGCAGAGGTAACTAAAACAAGGGCCTAGCTCTGTAGCTGGCCCTGCGGAGCGGCTTCTTTACATTGGGGGCCTGCCCCACACGTGGTCAGCCTTGGACACTCGAGGCCTGCCCCACACGTGGTCAGCCTTGGACACTCGGGGCCTGCCCCACACGTGGTCAGCCTTGGACACCTGGAGCCTGCCCCACACGTGGTCAGCCTTGGACATCAGGTGTTTTTAAGGAGTTGATGCCGATGTTGCTGTGCTGACTGCGTGTTGCTTGTTATCTAGCAGATCATGGCAACACACAGTCAACTATATTATTTATTAGTCACTCAGTCGTTCGTATGTCCCTTGCTGAATTTTGCCTTCCTAACAACTCTCCTGTAGGACTCTCGGTTGTAAGCAAGATGCCCTGGTGCTGATGCATCCATTTGCAGATTATCAACGACTATAATATACATATATAGTATACGTAATCTATATAACAAACAAACAAAAATGGCCCGGGGTCGACCCAGCCTCTAAAAATGGGTACCAGAGAAATCTGGGAAGGTAAACCGGCCAACCATGATAATGACCACATCAGACTTTTATGTGCCGAAGGTCTTGAGAATACGAGCCTAACACCGTATCCGGAATATGTCTTAATGACCTGGAAATGGGAACTTTACCGCTATATCCTTCCCGTGCCGTTAAACGTCACATAGGGCTCGCAAACTAGTTCGCCAAATTTTCCTGTCTTAGGCGAGTCTTTCAACCTCATCAAAGGATTTTATGCCATATATATATGTATATATATATATATATATATATATATATATATATATATATATATATATATATAATGTTGGGGCTGAAGATATGTAGCACCACGCAGTGAAGGTCCAGGAAAAACAGCTGGGGGTGGGAGGGGGGGTGGGGGTGAGTAAATAGCAGACAAGAAGTTGGTGTGGCCGTTGTCCTGTTTGACAAGTTTGTGATGTCTCGTATCTAGATGTAGTTTCTATTGTTTGAAAAGTTTGTGATGTCTTGTATCTAGATGTAGTTTCTATTGTTTGACAAGTTTGTGTTGTCTTATATGTAGATGTAGTTTCTACTGTTTGACAATTTTGTGTTGTCTATATCTAGATGTAGTTTTTATTGTTTGACAATTTTGTATTGTCTCGTATCTAGATGTAGTTTCTATTCTTTGAAAAGTTTGTGTTGTCTTATATCTAGATGTAGTTTCTATTGTTTGGCCAATTTGTATTGTCTTGTATCTAAATGTCAGTTCTAGTTTTTTCTCCTAAAAAATAATTAAAGTAAATTAATGAATTCAGTTTGAATTGACAATTTTTTTTCAAACAAGTACAGAGCAGGAAATTATTATTGATCTTACACACACCAGCACGACATAATTTCAAACTGACAGATACCTAAATACACTTTGAGCTGTCGTACAACATATATCACGTGATCATCGCCAATATTTTTGTGTTGCCAGAAAGGCTGCGAGGAACCGTGTGGTAGAGCAAACATTAGTCAGGCACTGGAAAATGTGAAGTGGGTCGTGAACTGCAGTGAAGAAAACAACACAAGTGAGGATAGCTGCCACGGCTTCTGCTCCGTGCCAGGCAATGAGACAGGTGAAACAACAGGTAAAGTAACACGTGAAGCAACGGGTAAAACAACAGGTGAAACAACAGATTTGACAGTTTTAATTAAGGAGAAAACAACCACTCACACTTACAGATCAAGCTGCAAAATACAAAGTAGACTGCAGACATTTGATCAGTGACAGATTAACTATTACACAGGCTGACCTTAGTAAAGGCTTCTGCTCCAGTAGGGTCCATCTATGGCCTCATTCTACTTTAATCTCTACTATGATCTTGTATTACACAAACTGAACAAACCTGATACGGCAATGTCTTTTGTGTAATATAACGTGCTAATACAACAATGGCTTTTATATAACATAACGTGCTAATACAACAATGACTTTTATATAACATAACGTGCTAATACAACAATGACTTTTATATAACATAACGTGCTAATACAACAATGGCTTTTATATAACATAACGTGCTAATACAACAATGACTTTTATATAACATAACGTGCTAATACAACAATGACTTTTATATAACATAACGTGCTAATACAACAATGACTTTTATATAACATAACGTGCTAAAGCAACAATGGCTTTTATAAATGATTGCTATAGGAGAAATAATCAGTGTTTGCATTTTTTTCCCTATGACGCTGGGCCCCTAGTCCTTTAGGGCCCCTAGTCTTAGCCTTTTCACCCTCATCAGCCCATGGACTTGACTGAAATTGTAGCCCGGACAAGAATAAACAAAACACACGTGTTATCGCAGTTTCTAGTACAACAAATAATAAAGTTGTTAAACTTAACATTATTACATCGTTATATATAAAGGTGTTAAACTTAACACTATTACATCGTTATATATAAAGTTTGGAAGCCACTGACAACAATTATTGAGGAAAGACGCTGGCGATGGTTGGGACATGTGCTCCGAATGACTGACAACTCACTACCAAAAATAGCACTAAGATGGACACCACAGGGGAACAGAAGTAAGGGTAGACCAAAAGAGACATGGAGAAGAACAACAGAAAGGATGTTGAGCAATAGAGGGCTCACCTGGGCAAGAGCATTTGTGGAAAACCCTTGCGGAAGTCCCATGTGCCCTGGGCACTTAAGGTTCAGAGAGAGAGATATATATATAAAGTTTGGGTCAGTCATTTTCTTACGCCAAGCGTTCTTCCGCTCGAGCAATGTTTTACTTTAATACACTGACAGATTTGTTTGTTGAGTATTCTGGTACGTCTCCTCACGGATGCAGACATTCCTTGGTTTCAGAGAAAGTTTTCTTCCCACAAAATGTCAGGTACCCATTTTGAAAGACGAATTGATCAGATCGTGAGTGCGAAGGGAGTATACCTCACGTTCTAAGCGCGAAAAACTTATTCCATTCTGCTTTGCTACTCTTGCCTCTTAATGTCTATAAATGTCGTTTTGAAAGTCCATATAAAATAGAGGCAAGTACTCGTAAAATTAGAAGAATGTTCTTTTCTGTACTGTTTAAAATAAGCGAAGGTAATATTTTAATTTAGCCACGAGTCCCACAAAAAACTGTCACACTGAGGTTCCGTGTTTTAAGTTTCGTTAATGTTCAAAATGACCTGTTACTTTTGATTGTCACTTGTAAATAAAAGTAATCCAGGGAGGCGCACATCAATCCAGCCCCATCCTGTCTGCTAATCTAAAAGAATCTTTTTTTGGTTGGCGCTGGTTTTATGTTCTCCACCATTATCTAATAGCGTGCTAATAAGTGCTTTTATGTTCCCCGTCATTATTTAATAGTGTGCTGATAAGTGCTTTTATGTTCCCCGTCATTATTTAATAGTGTGCTGATAAGTGCTTTTATGTTCTCCATCATTATTTAATAGTGTGCTGATAAGTGCTTTTATGTTCCCCGTCATTATTTAATAGTGTGCTGATAAGTGCTTTTATGTTCTCCATCATTATTTAATAGTGTGCTGATAAGTGCTTTTATGTTCTCCACCATTATTTAATAGTGTGCTGATAAGTGCTTTTATGTTCTCCATCATTATTTAATAGTGTGCTGATAAGTGGTTTTATGTTCTCCATCATTATTTAATAGTGTGCTGATAAGTGGTTTTATGTTCTACATCATTATTTAATAGTATGCTGATAAGTGCTTTTATGTTCCCCGTCATTATTTAATAGTGTGCTGATAAGTGCTTTTATGTTCTCCATCATTATTTAATAGTGTGCTGATAAGTGCTTTTATGTTCCCCGTCATTATTTAATAGTGTGCTGATAAGTGCTTTTATGTTCTCCATCATTATTTAATAGTGTGCTGATAAGTGGTTTTATGTTCTCCATCATTATTTAATAGTGTGCTGATAAGTGGTTTTATGTTCTACATCATTATTTAATAGTATGCTGATAAGTGGCTTTTGAAAGTAATAGTTGACAGTCATTTTGTTTATTTGTTAACGGCGGTACGATGTGATACAATTATAATTATTTTCATCAATAATGTTTGGCAGTGATGTAGGTATGACGTCATTTTCACTCATGATGATCACATGATTACAGCAAAATCCCTTCAGTAGTATCTTTCAGTCGTGGTCATAGAAAAATTGATTGATTGATTGATCTTTATTTCCTAAGGGTTGAGAATTGGGCACGCAGGCTCGTCTGACATTCTGCTCTTTATTACAACAACTTTCTCCCTGTTCCAACAGTTATGATGGGCATTTATACTAAACATAATTAATTGAGAGAACTGAAGAAATATAACAAATGAGGTATTTACTAGGAAACATATGGTGATACTTAATCTTGTGATGATATTGTTGGCGGTGATATGATGATGACATTAGATGAGGTCACGATAATGATGTTACCATGAAATCTCTTCTTCTTCTTCTTCTTCTTCGCTTCTATCACCAAAACTGCACTGTGATCCTACTGAATTTACGCCTGTGGTCCTCGTTAGGTCCCGTGGTCTCCTGTGTGGTCCCCGAAAGGACCACACGAGATCCACGTGAGGACCACAAGGGGTTCAGAGTATCACATGGCTTTAGCCTGTATTCTTGGTGGGTCTCAGAAGCGGGATTGCGTGACACCGTGGTTTTCGTTGCACCAGTTTAGTCTAGGGTTGGACTTTCTCACCGGAAGACCTCGACGTGTTTAGGATATCAGTGCATCCCCGCTGGGTGAGAGGCGGTAGCCCACCCAAGCCAGAGTTGGAACTTCTCACCGGAAAACCTCGACGTGTTTTGAGATACCCGTGTATCACAGCCGGGTGAGAGGTGGTTGCCCATCCAGTCCAGAGTTGGACTTTCTCACCGGAGAACCTCGACGTGTTTTGAGATACCCGTGTATCACAGCCGGGTGAGAGGTGGTTGCCCATCCAGTCCAGAGTTGGACTTTCTCACCGGAAAACCTCAGGTGATTAGGATACGCAGACATCCCCGCCGGGTGAAAGGTGGTTGCCTATCTAGACTTCCCTGGTCCAGTGTCTCCGACTTCAGCATTTTGCGGTCGTGGCCGCTACCCTTCCTAGTTGTGACCAGGATGGAGCTTTTGTCCAGGAGGACGAATCCTCGCCACTAGTGACTTCCACCCCTGGGTTGAGCCGGTTTAGGCATATTATCCTAGTATGGGCGTGTTTGGGACGTGACCGACCTCTAGAGCAGAGGTACTGTGACATGCACAGCCTTCAAGATTCACCCCTGGTGTGAGCTGGTTTAGGTAAAATTCACCAGTATGGGTGTATATCAGGCGTGACCGACCTCTAGAGCGGAGGTGGCATGACATGTCTAACCATCAAGTTCCATCCCTGGTGTGTGCCGGTTTAGGCATATTTCACCAGTGTAGGTGTATTTCGGACGTGGCCGGCCTCTAGAGCAGAGGTGCCATGGTAAGTATAGCTCTCGCAGCGATACTATTGGACATACCGATTAAACTTCACTTTATCCTTTCCTTCACCTTTTCACATCGGCACCGCACAGCAACCTTTATTTCTTTTCCGCATTTTCTTCCTTGACCGGGAGGAACTTCACTCCACGCGCGGCATTTGAAGTGTCTCGCCAGCAGTGAGACAAGCCGGTTCATGCATTTCACCCGATAGGACTGCACTCAGGACGTGGCCGACCTCCAGACCAGAGGTGCCGTGATTTGACTGTTTGCTTCGCTTTATCCTTTCTACCACCTTTTCCGCAGTGATGGTGCGCGGCAACCTCATTTGCACCTTTCTTCATTGGCCGGGAGGAGCACCGCTTCACGCACGGCAGCTGAAGAATATCGCCAACAGCGGCAGATGAGCTACCAAACGTGCCACTCATCTACCCTAAGTATCTGGTTTTCAGGCGCCAGATATTCGCCCTCGCCCCTTCTCCTATCAGTTTAAACAGTTCTGCCACGGGAAGGCCAGGAGCTGGACTTGACTGCCAGATGCTGTTTGAGACGCAATAACAGTCCTTAGAACCGTTACCATGAAATGAATTTCGACATTAATGTGACATGCTCATAGTTAAAATGCCGTGGTGGTATTGGCTGTGATACTGAGGCTGACTGTGTGAATGTGGTAACACTGTTATGAAAGTGTAGACCAGTGTTTCCCAGGCTTATTCCGGCTGCCGCCCCCTTTTCACCCAAGCCACATCCTCAACGCCCCCCCCCCTCATGTACTACTCGTATATTGGCCTATTAAACTAGGATATGCACTGCACAACTCAAATCTTCAGCTAATAAACCAGTTACTCAGTATGAAGGAGCACATTTATAACTCACCCACTGCATTATTTTCTCAACTTTTAATGTGATGGATGAGTTTCACGTAGAGGCACAAGTTTCTCAATATAAGGTTGAAAAGTGCTAAGAAGGAAGGTAATATTGCACCCCCCCCCCCGGTCTGCTGCTTCGTTCTCCAGTAAACCCCCAACCCCCTCCCCCAACTATCCCCTGCCCACTACTGACCCTTTTTCTTTCACCGCCCCTTTCCAACGCCGAAAAAGAAGAGGGGGGGGGGGGTAATCGCCCACTTTGGGAAACACTGGTGTACGCGGATGTCTACCATGATGAAATGACACAAGTGGTAGTCACATGATGATGATGCTCATGATAACTGTGTTTATAATACACCTGTTCAGGTTACCTGCCGCCCCGACCTAATGTAACAGTCACCAGGGATTCCTGGAGTAAACACATTGTTTTAAGATGGCCGTCTCACCCTTCATCCACCTCCGCCACTGTCTATGTTGTGACTGAACTGAGGCAAAACTCCACAAGTTATTCATGGTGGCTGCAGGCAGTCCAGGTACGTCCAGTCTTGTGTCTGGTCCTTCTTACCACAATCAGTATCTCATACCTGCACTACATACATTCTTCTTTCCATAATCAGTATCTCATACCTGCACTACATACACATACAACTACTACATACATTCTTCTTTCCATAATCAGTATCTCATACCTGCACTACATACACATACAACTACTGCATACATTCTTCTTACCATAATCAGTATCTCACACCTGCACTACACACATACAGGCGTGTTTGGGACGTGACCGACCTCTAGAGCAGAGGTACTGTGACATGCACAGCCTTCAAGATTCACCCCTGGTGTGAGCTGGTTTAGGTAAAATTCACCAGTATGGGTGTATATCAGGCGTGACCGACCTCTAGAGCGGAGGTGGCATGACATGTCTAACCATCAAGTTCCATCCCTGGTGTGTGCCGGTTTAGGCATATTTCACCAGTGTAGGTGTATTTCGGACGTGGCCGGCCTCTAGAGCAGAGGTGCCATGGTAAGTATAGCTCTCGCAGCGATACTATTGGACATACCGATTAAACTTCACTTTATCCTTTCCTTCACCTTTTCACATCGGCACCGCACAGCAACCTTTATTTCTTTTCCGCATTTTCTTCCTTGACCGGGAGGAACTTCACTCCACGCGCGGCATTTGAAGTGTCTCGCCAGCAGTGAGACAAGCCGGTTCATGCATTTCACCCGATAGGACTGCACTCAGGACGTGGCCGACCTCCAGACCAGAGGTGCCGTGATTTGACTGTTTGCTTCGCTTTATCCTTTCTACCACCTTTTCCGCAGTGATGGTGCGCGGCAACCTCATTTGCACCTTTCTTCATTGGCCGGGAGGAGCACCGCTTCACGCACGGCAGCTGAAGAATATCGCCAACAGCGGCAGATGAGCTACCAAACGTGCCACTCATCTACCCTAAGTATCTGGTTTTCAGGCGCCAGATATTCGCCCTCGCCCCTTCTCCTATCAGTTTAAACAGTTCTGCCACGGGAAGGCCAGGAGCTGGACTTGACTGCCAGATGCTGTTTGAGACGCAATAACAGTCCTTAGAACCGTTACCATGAAATGAATTTCGACATTAATGTGACATGCTCATAGTTAAAATGCCGTGGTGGTATTGGCTGTGATACTGAGGCTGACTGTGTGAATGTGGTAACACTGTTATGAAAGTGTAGACCAGTGTTTCCCAGGCTTATTCCGGCTGCCGCCCCCTTTTCACCCAAGCCACATCCTCAACGCCCCCCCCCCTCATGTACTACTCGTATATTGGCCTATTAAACTAGGATATGCACTGCACAACTCAAATCTTCAGCTAATAAACCAGTTACTCAGTATGAAGGAGCACATTTATAACTCACCCACTGCATTATTTTCTCAACTTTTAATGTGATGGATGAGTTTCACGTAGAGGCACAAGTTTCTCAATATAAGGTTGAAAAGTGCTAAGAAGGAAGGTAATATTGCACCCCCCCCCCCGGTCTGCTGCTTCGTTCTCCAGTAAACCCCCAACCCCCTCCCCCAACTATCCCCTGCCCACTACTGACCCTTTTTCTTTCACCGCCCCTTTCCAACGCCGAAAAAGAAGAGGGGGGGGGGGTAATCGCCCACTTTGGGAAACACTGGTGTACGCGGATGTCTACCATGATGAAATGACACAAGTGGTAGTCACATGATGATGATGCTCATGATAACTGTGTTTATAATACACCTGTTCAGGTTACCTGCCGCCCCGACCTAATGTAACAGTCACCAGGGATTCCTGGAGTAAACACATTGTTTTAAGATGGCCGTCTCACCCTTCATCCACCTCCGCCACTGTCTATGTTGTGACTGAACTGAGGCAAAACTCCACAAGTTATTCATGGTGGCTGCAGGCAGTCCAGGTACGTCCAGTCTTGTGTCTGGTCCTTCTTACCACAATCAGTATCTCATACCTGCACTACATACATTCTTCTTTCCATAATCAGTATCTCATACCTGCACTACATACACATACAACTACTACATACATTCTTCTTTCCATAATCAGTATCTCATACCTGTGCAACACACACACATACAACTACTACATACATTCTTCTTACCATAATCAGTATCTCACACCTGCACTACACACACATACAACTACTACATACATTCTTCTTACCATAATCAGTATCTCACACCTGCACTACACACACATACAACTACCACATAAATTCTTCTTTCCATAATCAGTATCTCACACCTGCACTACACACACATACAACTACCACACATATTCTTCTTTCTATACATAAGTACACGTTTTTTTTCCCCAACTCTGAAAGTGGAAGGTCTTGGAACTAAGTTGCTCATGATTTTTTTGTTCGCCTTTCATCCACTAACAGCCTCTCTGTGTCTGTGTGTATGCAGTGTGTGCAGTGTGTGCAGTGTGTGCAGTGTGTGCAGTGTGTGCAGTGTGATCTAATGTACCTGGCATTGTAACATATTATCTTTGTTTTTTTGGTGCAAGTTTCCTGAACACAGGGTGCCGAGCACCCATTTCACAGCTAGTTTGACTGAAGGGTGACGGCTGCAACAATACAACCTGCTGTCTTCTGTCCGAAGAAGCGCGTTGCTAGGTATCCGTTAACTTTGTTATTTGTGTACACACACACATCACACACGCGCACGCGCACGCACACGCACACACATTTACGAGGACTATTCCAAACGTAACCTCCGATTGCCTGGTTTTAAAAAAAAAAAGTCAAAAATAGAGACAAAAAACAAAAAAAGTTTCATACAAAACTACTTATTTTCTAAAAAGTCGCCATCCAGATTAAGACGGATGTCGCACCGTGGCACCAGTTTTTACAGTTCCTCGTCATGGAACAGATCTGTAAGGATATCTAGCCAGTTGTTTACTCTATCCTTAAACTCCCCGTTGGTTTCTGATCGCTGAGTGTAAAGCTGAGCAGGAACCGAATTAGGAACCAATTCTTTCGGTTCATCCAGTAAAAGAGGGTACACTGTTCTTACAAACCCATTCCTGATACCGAGAAGTATCCACTTTGAACCTATTTATAAAAAACGGTTTCAAATGTGAGTAGAATAGTTTTCGGAACAGTTTACTGACGCCAACAGCGTAGACGGGCTTGCGTGCGGTAGCGGGAGAGTCTGACGGTCCTGACATCAAAAGAAACCGCCATCCCGCTGTCACTACACAGCTTCCCCCTCCTTTTCTCTCCCCTTCCTTTTACAATACACATTACAGCCTTTATTCATTCAGTATTAATTGATGAACCATTGAAAGCACAATAGCCACATATTTCTGTGTTGTGCAGTTACTAAACGCGCTGATTTTATTTCTTAACGTTGGTATCACCTCAAAAAGAATTTTTTTCCCCTTGAATCACCGTTTCTATATTTATTTTATTCACCGCGGTTCAACGTTTTACTGTGAACATTATGTATAAATAATGGCTCAAAGATCTAACAGAAGTTCTGTGTGTTTTACTGTGAACATTATGTATAAATAATGGCTCAAAGATCTAATAGAAGTTCTGTGAGGAGACATAGACAAGCTTGGGGAAATTGTTATTTGCCCTGTTTGCAAATAATCATTCACATTTACCAACACACAAATAGTTTTTGAGTATAAGATCAAATATATAACTATACATAAAGCCACTGCAGTAAAGCTGTGATGAGAAAATGTTAAAACTACTTAAAACAAAAGTAGAAGAAGCTTTATTAGTTAACTAGATAGTTCGAAATTAAACTAAACATTCCCTTTCTGCACAGTGATTATTCCCTCTCTACTAAGTTCTACTCTTTTATCATCATCATCATCATCATCATCATCATCATCATCATCACCTTTCACTCCATTGAGACCATAGGTCACAGATAAAGGCTCTCCATTCATTCCTGTTCTTGGAATTATTCTCTGCTTTCTTCCATGTGTATCCCTTGTCTCTGAGCACTGTCATAATTTCTCTTTTCCAAATAAGTCTAGGTCTTCCTCGTTTTCTATTTTCTTGAGGATTTCATGTCAGTACCTGTCTTGCTATGCTAGTGTCGGGTTTCCTTAGAGTGTGGCCAATCCGCCTCCACTTCCTTGACATGATTTGTCAAATATGTGAATTTGTAGAGTTATTTCATAAAATTGCGGTAAGACATTCTTTCTCTGAGTTCATAGTGCTCGCCAGATTTTACCACCATTTTTCGATAAGCCACGCGGTCTCCCCAGTGTCAGCCAGAATGTTTTATTTGTTTAATCTGGACATTATGTAACAATGATAGAAAGCGGGACAGACGGTTTAATCTGGACATTATATAACAATGATAGAATGCGGGACAGAAGGTTTAATCTGGACATTATGTAACAATGATAGAATGCGGGACAGAAGGTTTAATCTGGACATTATGTAACAATGATAGAATGCGGGACAGAAGGTTTAATCTGGACATTATATAACAATGATAGAATGCGGGACAGAAGGTTTAATCTGGACATTATGTAACAATGATAGAATGCGGGACAGAAGGTTTAATCTGGACATTATATAACAATGATAGAACGCGGGACAGAAGGTTTAATCTGGACATTATATAACAGTGATAGAATGCGGGACAGAAGGTTTAATCTGGACATTATGTAACAATGATAGAATGCGGGACAGAAGGTTTAATCTGGACATTATGTAACAATGATAGAATGCGGGACAGAAGGTTTAATCTGGACATTATATAACAATGATAGAACGCGGGACAGAAGGTTTAATCTGGACATTATGTAACAATGATAGAAAGCGAGACAGAAGGTTTAATCTGTGAGGTGACGAACAAGCCCAGCCAGCGGGATGGTCTCCGGTCTACCACAACAAAGAACTAAACAAACACAAAGCCGTGGGAACAAAGCTAAAGAAATGCAGTAACCCACCGGACTTAACAATAAAATACACCAACAAGGGACAATGTGTCGCTGTGACATGTTACAACACACTTCAGTACGAGTCCCTGAGGCAAGCCCTTAGGAAGGTCTATCAAGCAGAAAGAGAGGAGAGGTATGACAAGCTAGGCACTAATGTTGAGGACATCATAAAAACACCAGTCCTCACAGTTCATCTTTACCACACCAAGAACAAAGTGATAGTACAAGGTGACGCCGAGGCCATTGAATCCTGGCTAACAAAACAGTTTATTGAGCTGCAAGAAGGAAACCTAAACACAGTCAATGAAGTGATGGCCAGTCAGTTCCCTCAAGCAAATAACCCAGATGAACTAAACACATCAATTACAAACATGGCTGAAAGTTTTGCAAGTCCTGCAAAGAAGTCTACTGACATAGTCGGCGACAGAATAGAAATCACGACAGCAGAAGAGTATGTGCCAGAAACCTCTGTTATTATCACCAGCAAAGAAGCCTACAGCAAACATGAATCACTATCTACACTTGTTGCAGAAGAACCAATAATCCCAGATACTGCTGGAGAACATGGAGCAATAGCTTTACCGAGAAAGTTCCACTGTCTTCAGACACCTTCACTCATAAAGACAACCCAGCTAACAGATCTAGCGAAACTGATATAATAACGGAACCAAACTCTGAAAATTTTTGGAGAGCAATGTACCTAGACTTAGTGAGACTGTTAGTTCTCATCAAGCTGTTGGTACAGATACAAAATCACTTACTTGTCTCTGCGGCCATAACTTCACAGAAGCTATTAAAGACTTCGTGAAAATACTCGTCAGTGACATGAAGTCGGAAGTTGTAAAGTCACTCAGTGAGGAGAATGACAATATCAAAAAAGAGGTTGAACAGCTGAGAGAAGAAAATACCACACACTGAAGCTGCTCATTGAATCAACGAACAGCGGAAACCGCAGTAGTAGAAAACTACAGAAAAACACAGTAGTAGCAGAAAACTACAGAAAAACACAGTAGCAGCAGAAAACTACAGAAAAACACAGTAGCAGCAGAAAACTACAGAAAAACACAGTAGCAGCAGAAAACTACAGAAAAACACAGTAGCAGCAGAAAACTACAGAAAAACACAGTAGTAGCAGAAAACTACAGAAAAACACAGTAGCAGCAGAAAACTACAGAAAAACAGTAGCAGCAGAAAACTACAGAAAAACACAGTAGCAGCAGAAAACTACAGAAAAACACAGTAGCAGCAGAAAACTACAGAAAAACACAGTAGCAGCAGAAAACTACAGAAAAACACAGTAGCAGCAGAAAACTACAGAAAAACACAGTAGCAGCAGAAAACTACAGAAAAACACAGTAGCAGCAGAAAACCACAGAAAAACACAGTAGCAGCAGAAAACTACAGAAAAACACAGTAGCAGCAGAAAACTACAGAAAAACACAGTAGCAGCAGAAAACTACAACACAGTAGTAGCAGAAAACTACAAACACAGTAGCAGCAGAAAACTACAGAAAAACACAGTAGTAGCAGAAAACTACAGAAAAACAACCAGACAGAAACTGGTAGTCACAGCCAGTCAGTGGCTGCTGGTCAAAGTAATTTTAACATGAACGAAGGCTCACCCATCGGCGCCAGCCAGTGTAAAAAAACTTCACCAGAAAAAAACGACGAACAAAAACAGAGTGAAGTCAGTGACTCTTTATCAGGTGAGCAAGACCAGCATATCACAAAATACGAGTACCCCATCGAGGTCCAGATCACCAACAGATTCGACGCTCTACAACAAAGCTCTGTACCAGATACTCAGCAGACAGACAGGACGCAGCAATCACCTCAGTCAAACAACGCATCCCACCTCCAGTCACGATCTAACCAAAAACAACGTGAACGAAATACGCAGCAAATTCCCACTTACAAAATCAGCAACGGTACAACACATTTAATAACTGGGGATTCTCTGATAAAGGGTGTATATGGTGAACGGATCTCCATAGCAGACGAGAGCTGCCTCAGTAGTTGCAGTACGGAGAGCTGGTATTGTGAAAATAACGCAAACACTGAGAAGTTTTAATATAGACCAGGGCGTGAGGAAAATCTCCGTACATGTTGGCATAAATGACAGCATGAATGACCAGAACATCAGACGTTCCGACATACAGGCTTTGACTTCCGCCATCAAGGAAAAGTATCCGACTGCAGCCATCTTCCTATCTTCCATCATTCCACCCTGCTCCGGTCCTGGACGCCGCCTGGTAGACATCAACAAGGCATACTGTCGTGATAACAACATTGTCTTCATAAACCACACTGTGTTCTTCATCTCAGTCTCTGGTGCCCCGAAGAGACGGATGTACAGGGACCACATACATACATCAAAACTTGTTACCAGCATCCTTGCCAAAAATCTAAAGTTTCCAGAACGTACACTACAGAAAGACGCAGTACAGTTGGACGTCCACAAACAACACCCACATCCAACAAAAAACCCCCATAAAGCCAACTCTACTCCGAGACTAGAACCGGAGGAACCCCCAAATCTGCACCACCTGTTCCACAGCAAACCACCGACTATGACACAATGTTTCCACCCCTACCCTCACGTCAGCCTCAGACGATCAGACGAGCTGATACGAGCGTCAAGAACGTCAAGATTCTTCCTCGGGTCGCACAGCTCATTGGAAGACTTCAGCACACAAGCACGTTCCATGTAATATCCTCAAATAAATTTGGAGCTGCAGTATTTGTTGCAATTTAGCCCTGCAGCCTTGAGTCATGCCTATATGTTATCTTTGCATAATTCACATGGCATGGTATCTTACAGACACCACATGCCTTAGACTGATGGCAGTATCATCGTAATCCATTACAAACTGAAACCTTCAACTTGCATTGTCACAAAAAAAGAATTATTACTCAGCAGGATATAGTGACTGATAACTTTTCCCTTAAGTTTATTTAGAATTCTTTACTTTTTATTATTGCATTTTATTTCTTGCCCATTTTCTTTTCTACCTATTTTTCTAATTCTTGTTAACTTTCTATAGGTCCTTGCAGTTTGTGAGTTGTATCTGTTTGTGTGTGAGAACTTCATTACTCCACTTGTTAGTGAATTCTCATATTTCAGCGTTTAATTATCAATAGTTAGACGTGTCTCTCTTTCAGCTTCCAGTTATTTTATTTGGTGAGTTGTGTACCAGTTGAAAGTTTAATATACAGAGTGTGTCTCTGTGTAGTATTTAAAAGTTTATTTACTTCAGTATTAAGTATCATAATAGGAATTACTTTCAAACCAATAACAGTAGACAGGAAAATAAAATGACCCCACCTACCGAAAATTGGTTACATAAAGAAGGACTTCGAATACGCCATCTGAATGTATATCACCTATTAGGTAAAATTTCTGAAGTAACACACATATTACATCAACATTTCCACATTTTTGGCTTCTCTGAAAGCCGTTTAAATAGGAACATAACCGATGAAGATATTACAATTAACGGTTTTAATCTGATCCGGAGTGACCCAACTAGAAAACTAGAAACAGGTCTAGTAATGTGTCTCCACAGCTATCCTTATCCGGCGAGACACAATCTGAAAACTAGAAACAGATCTAGTAATGTGTGTCTCCACAACTATCCAGTTTAGTCTTAGAGAAGACCTCGAATCATCAGAGGTAGAGTGTATTTGGGCGGAAGTTAAAATGCCAAACCAGTCCATTAGTTATTGGACTTTTGTACCGTAATCCAAATGCATCATCCCTGTGGTATGATCACTTCACGACTATGATGGATGAGGTTTCAACCTTTAAGCTAAAAAATATTATCATTGTTGGAGATTTCAACATAGATCTAACACAATCAAATCCAACTTGGAGCAATATTATATTATCGTACAATTTTTGCCAAATTGTCACCAAACCTACTAGAAGAACAAAAGTATCATCCACATTATTAGATCATATATATGTAGCCCACTCATAAAACATTGAATGTAGCATCCCTCATATTTCGTTAAGTGATCATTACCCAGTCTGCTGTACGTGGACAAGAAAGGGGTATAAACTTCTTAAACACAATCACATCAGTATGAAATTTAGAAGCTTCAGAAAATTTAACCTAGAATTATTCCTTAATGATTTGCAAGAATCTTCACTTACACACGTGTACCAACTAACTAACCCTGATGAGGCAATAGAATACTGGCTAAAGATCTTCAGAGATGTATTAGACAAACATGTCCTCATGAAAGAGGTGACAGTAAAACACCAGACGAAGTCACCTTGGATAACACCTGAAATATGACATGCCATGAGAGAACGTGACCGGGTGCACAAAATCAAGGACTTTATGACCTACTGCTCACTCAGAAACAATGTTCAATACTTAATAAGACAAGAGAGAAAAAAATTACTTTAGGAATCTGGTACAGAATAAATCTGACAGTAAATCAATTTGGAAAGCCATAATTATCCTATCAAATAAAAGAAAAGAATTTGATTTTCAAGCCATCAATTGTGCATACACTAGCGCACATATCAGTACATATATCAGAGAAGAAATCAACGTTCTTAAATCATCAATACCAGCTCCTGTATGCGACTTACATGAACTACAAACATTCCTGGACAGCAGATGTACTGATTTTAAACAGTTACACATTCCATTCTTAACAGTCAGTGAAGTTCACAGTTATCTCTTAACCTTAAGAAACAACTATACAGTTGGACTTGATGATATTAGTAATAAGATCTTACGTTATGCTGCACCTGTCATTTCACATACACTAACATACTTTTACAATACACTGCTGGCGAGATTCTTCGGCTGCCGCACGTGGGGTGAAACTCCTCTCGGCCAATGAAGAAAATGCGATTATGGTTGCCGCTCGGCGCCGCTGTGAAAAGATGATGGAAAAGATAAAGTGAAGATTAATCGGTATGTCCAGTAGTCTCGTGACGAGAGCTACTCATACCACGGCACCTCTGCTCTAGAGGCCGGCCACGTCCGATATACACCCATACTGGTGAAATATGCCTAAAGCGGCTTAACCCAGGGGTGAAACTTGATGACTACTCATGTCATGGTACCTCCTCTATAGAGGTCGGTCACGTCTTAAACGCGCCCATACTGGGATAATAAGGCTAAACCGGCTTAACCCAGGGGTAAAACCTACTAGTGACGAGTATTCGTCCTCCTGGACAAAAGCTCCATCCTGGTCACAACTAGGAAGGGTAGCTGCCACGACCACAAAACTCTGAAGTCAGTCGGAGACACTGGACCAGTGCAGTCTAGATGGACAACCACCTCTCACCGGGCTGGGATATACATCCAAAAACACGTCGAGGTTTTCCGGTGAGAAAGTCCAACTCTAGGCTGGATGGGCAACCATCTCTTATCCGGCGGGGATATACTGATATCTAAAACACGTCGAGGTTTTCCGGTGAGAAAGTCCAACTCTAGATTAAACTGGTGCAACGAAAACCATAGTGTCACGCAATCTCGCTTCTGCGACCCATCGAGAATACAGCCCCCAATCCCCGCTATATTCTGAACCTCTTGTGGTCCTCTCGGGGATCTCTTGTGACCCTCTGGGGAACCACAGGAGAACCACATGACCAATTAAGGACCACAGGAGTAAATTCAGTAGGATCACGGGGCGATCCTGGTGGTAGAAGCGAACGAAGAAGAAGAAGAAGATACATTTACAGTCAGTGCATTGCAAAATGTTATTTCCTCGAGGTTTTTAAAACTGCTAAGGTGTATCTTCGCTTTAAATCTGTCTCATCCAACAATCTTACCAACTATAGACCAATATCCATATTATCGTCATTATCAAAACCACTAGAAAAACACATAAACAAAATAACTCTACGACACATGCAGGAGAACAATTTACTCATAGACAGTCAGTCAGGCTTTAGACCCAATCATTCCTGCCACACAGCTCTTACCAAAATGACAGAAAACTGATTAGTAAACATAAGTGACGACAGACTATGTGGTGCCATCTTTGTCGACTTTAAAAAGGCATTTGATGTGATAAAAAAGGTAAAGTTAATCCTGTCATGCCTTTGTGGCACATAGGGATATGGTGTTAGTGCCCATATTTTCTTTGACATGTCAACACGCTAGAGGGTGATATGGTCAGTATTACGCCTGGCTGCCTTTCCTTCCCCAACTCCAGAAGAAATCTGGTACCCATTTCTACAGTTAGGTGACTAGGGTGCTTCCGGTCGGATTCGAACCCCCGACCGTCGCCAAGAGAGACTAGTGCACTAACACTATATTCCTGTAAGAAAAATAAAGACTTATAAATTGCACCCTGACCTAATACAATTAATTGCATCATTTCTTTCAGACAGACAACAGGTAGTATTCTTCAACAATTCTCTATCAAACTCTGCTACAGTTGACATTGGTGTTCCGCAAGGTTCTATTCTAGGCCCGTTACTCTTTGCTATCTATATCAATGATCTTCCACTTCATCTTAAACACTCTTCTTGTGACCTTTTTGCTGTTGATTGCACAGTCTACACCAGTGACTACGATTGTGTTAATCTAGAATCAACTCTTCAGATCGAGTTATACAATTTGGTTAGATGGAGCAAAAACAATGGCATGATTATAAATACCGATTTAAAAAATAAATGCTCATAACAATAAGACAGAAACTACAAAACGCAACAAAAACAACACTTCGGCTCAGCACGGAAACATCACAGACAGAAAACGTTAGCGAGCACAAAACACTAGGTCTTATTATTGACCAACATCTGACCTGGAACTCTCATGTGCAAGGTCTAACAAAACTCATCGCACAAAAAGTATACCAGTTAGCCAAAATTAAGCACTTCATCGATCAAGACACAAGGAAGATATACTACATATCACATATACAAACACATTTAGACTATTGCTCAACAGTCTGGGATGGTTGCTCAGTGTCAAATACAAAGAGGTTTTGCTCACTCCAAAAGCGAGCAGTAAAGCTTATTAGTGACAAAGATCAAGCACAAACAACTAACCAGCACAAACGTATCAAAATACTACCTCTTAAGAACAGGTTCCTCTTCAACAAAGCCAAGTTAGTACATCAAATTCTTTCACGGCTTTCCCCGCCTTATCTATGGAACCTGTTTAAATATAGCCCAAAGTGCAGCCAATGCTTGAACAGCATATGTCTTCCAAAACCTAGACTTGATCTTTACAAGAAAAGCTTTAGTTATTCTGCTGCTCATCTTTGGAATACCCTCCAATCCTGTATAAAAAATATAAATTATGCTTCTTCCTACAACTACAAACTTTAGACCAATATCCATATTATCGTCATTATCAAAACCACTAGAAAAACACATAAACAAAATAACTCTACGACACATGCAGGAGAACAATTTACTCATAGACAGTCAGTCAGGCTTTAGACCCAATCATTCCTGCCACACAGCTCTTACCAAAATGACAGAAAACTGATTAGTAAACATAAGTGACGACAGACTATGTGGTGCCATCTTTGTCGACTTTAAAAAGGCATTTGATGTGATAAAAAAGGTAAAGTTAATCCTGTCATGCCTTTGTGGCACATAGGGATATGGTGTTAGTGCCCATATTTTCTTTGACATGTCAACACGCTAGAGGGTGATATGGTCAGTATTACGCCTGGCTGCCTTTCCTTCCCCAACTCCAGAAGAAATCTGGTACCCATTTCTACAGTTAGGTGACTAGGGTGCTTCCGGTCGGATTCGAACCCCCGACCGTCGCCAAGAGAGACTAGTGCACTAACACTATATTCCTGTAAGAAAAATAAAGACTTATAAATTGCACCCTGACCTAATACAATTAATTGCATCATTTCTTTCAGACAGACAACAGGTAGTATTCTTCAACAATTCTCTATCAAACTCTGCTACAGTTGACATTGGTGTTCCGCAAGGTTCTATTCTAGGCCCGTTACTCTTTGCTATCTATATCAATGATCTTCCACTTCATCTTAAACACTCTTCTTGTGACCTTTTTGCTGTTGATTGCACAGTCTACACCAGTGACTACGATTGTGTTAATCTAGAATCAACTCTTCAGATCGAGTTATACAATTTGGTTAGATGGAGCAAAAACAATGGCATGATTATAAATACCGATTTAAAAAATAAATGCTCATAACAATAAGACAGAAACTACAAAACGCAACAAAAACAACACTTCGGCTCAGCACGGAAACATCACAGACAGAAAACGTTAGCGAGCACAAAACACTAGGTCTTATTATTGACCAACATCTGACCTGGAACTCTCATGTGCAAGGTCTAACAAAACTCATCGCACAAAAAGTATACCAGTTAGCCAAAATTAAGCACTTCATCGATCAAGACACAAGGAAGATATACTACATATCACATATACAAACACATTTAGACTATTGCTCAACAGTCTGGGATGGTTGCTCAGTGTCAAATACAAAGAGGTTTTGCTCACTCCAAAAGCGAGCAGTAAAGCTTATTAGTGACAAAGATCAAGCACAAACAACTAACCAGCACAAACGTATCAAAATACTACCTCTTAAGAACAGGTTCCTCTTCAACAAAGCCAAGTTAGTACATCAAATTCTTTCACGGCTTTCCCCGCCTTATCTATGGAACCTGTTTAAATATAGCCCAAAGTGCAGTCAACGCTTGAACAACATATGTCTTCCAAAACCTAGACTTGATCTTTACAAGAAAAGCTTTAGTTATTCTGCTGCTCATCTTTGGAATACCCTCCAATCCTGTATAAAAAATATAAATTATGCTTCTTCCTACAACTACAAACTTTCCCAATATCTATTTGATATCGACTACATACCTCCATGAATCACAAAACTTAAAAATTATCTTAGACTGCTCTTACAGACACAGAAAACAGTTAATTGTTTATTTTGAATAGTCCCGAAATTTTTGTTTAGTAGATAGTCATTTATATATGTATGTAGTTACTTCTGTACTGAGTGAATGGATAAGAGCGAAACGTAAATGTTATATTTTATTTTATGTCTCTGAGCTTCAATGTTAATTGTGCTTTTTACATGAACAACATATTTGTAGAATGTCTGGAACAGAGTGAAAGATGTATGATAAAGGGCAGAATGTCAGATTTGCCTGCGTACCCAATTCTTAACTCTTTTGAAATAAAGATCAATCAATCAATCAGACGTTTCTGGACATCTGAACCATGTCTCATCCATAGTCACAAGATTCTGGACATCTGAGCCATGTCTCATCCATAGTCACAAGATTCTGGACATCTGAGCCATGTCTCATCCATAGTCACAAGATTCTGGACATCTGAGCCATGTCTCATCCATAATCACAATATTCTGGACATCTGAGCCATGTCTCATCCATAGTCACAAGATTCTGGACATCTGGGCCATGTCTCATCCATAGTCACAAGATTCTGTACATCTGAGCCATGTCTCATCCATAGTCACAAGATTCTGGACATCTGAGCCATGTCTCATCCATAGTCACAAGATTCTGGACATCTGAGCCATGTCTCATTCATAGTCACAATATTCTGGACATCTGAGCCATGTCTCATCCATAGTCACAAGATTCTGGACATCTGAGCCATGTCTTATCCATAATCACAATATTCTGGACATCTGAGCCATGTCTCATCCATAGTCACAAGATTCTGGACATCTGAGCCATGTCTCATCCATAGTCACAAGATTCTGGACATCTGGGCCATGTCTCATCCATAGTCACAAGATTCTGGACATCTGAGCCATGTCTCATCCATAGTCACAAGATTCTGTACATCTGAGCCATGTCTCATCCATAGTCACAAGATTCTGTACATCTGAGCCATGTCTCATCCATAGTCACAAGATTCTGGACATCTGAGCCATGTCTCATCCATAGTCACAAGATTCTGGACATCTGAGCCATGTCTCATCCATAGTCACAAGATTCTGGACATCTGAGCCATGTCTCATCCATAGTCATGATTGTGTCATTCCCGTCTTCCAGGTAGCGCAGAAGGAAATACAAACTGAGTCCACGGTCTAGGTTTTGCGAACGTCACTCAGTTATTTAAGTACCCACTATGCACAGATCTTTATAAGTGAGACACAATATTAAATATCATATGCAAAGCATTTATATTACTAAACCACTTAACATCAATCAATCAAGTGCCGTGCCGTGTGGCGTATGCGATCATTTCTCTCCACAATTTCCTGTCTTTAGACTTGATTATGTGTGCGCCGGTGACTTTCTTCCTAGCCACACTGACAGCCCATCCAGTAACTTATCTCTCTGTCTTCCTCTGTCTATTCTTCCCTCAAATTTTCCAGTTGCCACAATGTGTTCCAATTTTCCTCTCCTCAGAAAATGTCCTACAAATCTCGCTTGTCTGCCTCTGATCTTTGCTATAATCTGCCTTTTAACTCCAGCCTCTCTTAAGACTTCTTCGTTGGTTTTCTTGGCTGTGCATGGTACCTTCAACAGCCTTCTTATGAACCACATTTCTATGCCCTCCATTTCTCGCTGTACTCTCTTATTCATGGACCATGCTTCACATCCATAAAACATAACTGGCTCGATGTAACATTTAAGTACATTTAACATCAGAGGAACAAATTTCTAAAATGCAGCATTAGAGCCTATCCTACTCTGTGGAAGTGAGTCATGGATCATCCACAGATCCATGCAAAGATCACTAAATCCACAGATCCATGCAAAGATCACTAAATCCACAGATCCATGCAAAGATCACTAAATCCACAGATCCATGCAAAGATCACTAAATCCACAGATCCATGCAAAGATCACTAAATCCACAGATCCATGCAAAGATCACTAAAGGCAAAAAAAAAAAAAGAAAGTTTCTTAAAAGAATGATAAGAGTAACACGGGCAGCTGATACATTGAAATTGTTTCACAAAAACAAATGTAGAAAGGAACCTAATTACATCCACAAGAAAACGACAGTCATCATTCACTGGGTATATAATGAAAAGAGGAACACTTGAAAACATGATAACAACAGGAAAGATAAGTGGAAAGAGAAGCAGGGGAATGTCAAGAAAAATCATGGACACAGTCTAACACAATGGCACAATAAAAAGTCACCATCTGAGTTCATCCAAAAATTTCGAGATCTGTGGAGAAGCATGACCATCAACGACCACACACACTGCACTTAATCATGATAAAAAATTACATACATACACATAAATACATGCATACACAAACGTACATACATACACAATACATACATACATAAATAAATTACATACATACATATCTTGACAAGTGATAAACATACTTTGAGGAGAGCCTGGCATGTTTTGATTTGGTATATCCACTGATCTTCAGATACTTGGCAGTGAGTACTGGATCAACTCACTCACTGACATTTGTACGCTACCTGTATTTCAAGTGGCAGCAGTGTCACGTTTCGGATCTCGTGGCTTCAGCAAAAGTGTACGAACGCCAGGTAAGACAGAATGTCAGTGTCACTAAGATTTTGTCCACTACGATCCTTTTTATACATTCTAAAAGTGAAGTCTTTGTTTTTAATACACTCTACAACATCAAGGACATCTAGGTGGAGACAGCGGTCGGCAAACTCGTTTGTACATGGATCAGAAGTAAATAGTTTATATTTGCATGAATAGTTTGCCGACATGTGGGGCCAGCGCTGATAAAACTGCTCAAAGATTCTTTTAACTTTGTTCCAGAAAAACATGGCGTATTAAAAGTCATAGTTCTTCTTCTTGATAAGTGTTTGATCTCAGTGTTTTATCAATAAACAATGAAAAATCTTCATTTTTTCCAAATGTATTCTTTAGATTTTTTACACACACACACACACAGGAAATAGATGACTAAACTGTTCACGAAAGGGAGAATTTACATGAATAATGGCTGTCTTGCTACGTCCATGTTTGTAATCTCCCCTGCAATATGTGTACACCAGTAGCTGCGGCAGACATTTTCCCCCAAAAATATTTAGAAGTTCTAAACATTTCAGCGCTTCCATCGGCTAGAACTCCGAGCTGGTGTTCTTTTGCAGCCGATGCGGTGAAGATGTTGAGGCATGTCATCGTGTTGGATTAAAAGCGGGTTATGGCCGCTATATTTTCAATTTCTGAGCGGAGCTAGCAAGCAGTGGGCGTGCACTAGGTCTCTAGCAGACTCCACCGCCATAGAGCTATGGCTACCACTGTCCCGTCAGCCAGGATAGGTCAGTTACTAGGGGTACCAACTAAGAAGTGAGACACGGTCTTGGTCAGCTATGGTCTGCCAGTGCTAGCATGTCAGCTATGGTCTGCCAGTGCTAGCATGTCAACTATGGGTCGCTAACTGCCCAGAAATCGATATAGCCACATCGTAAGAATATTTACAGAAGTGATTCAGTTTGTCTGTGTTCACCGCAGAGTACCAGGTTATTTCACTGATGTGATTTGTTTGCAGAATGATAACACTAATGTGAAATAATAACACTGCTTCCTTCACATCTTCATGTGAGTTGGAGAAAGTGACTTGTGAAACTGTCCTGGTCATATGACTGCTGTTGTTGTTTGTTAGGTCACATGACTGCTGTTGTTTGTTAGGTCACAAGACTGTTGTTAGTCTTTTACATCACATGATTGTTGTGTTGTTAGTCTGTTAGATCATGTGACTGTTGTTGTTGTTAGTCTGGTAAGTCACATGACATGTTAGTTAATTATTGTTTCTAGTCTGTTAGGTCACATGACTGTTATTTTTGCTAGTCTGTTAAGTCAGATGACTGTTGTTGTTAGTCTGTAAGGTCACAAGGCTGTTGTTGTTATTGTTAGTCTGTTATGTCATGTGATTTGATGGTCTACTATTGAAAAATGTGATTGCTGGTAGGTCCAGTGATGTGATGATTTAATGTTCACAGATCTGATACCAGGCCCACCACAAGAGTTTGACCTGGTCATGCTGACATACTCACCATCTGTTAGTGACAATGACACAATATACTTCACCTTGGACTGGCATCCCCCTGCTGGTACTGTATAACTTCTTTTTTTTCCAGGCTTTTCTCATACTTTCTTACCATTTTGTGTATTTCTTAACGCATCCCTTGCTTTCCTCATTTTTTTTTGCATTAAATTATTACTTATTTTTTTATCTGTTTGAGAATGTTTCTTTTTCCTCTTCTTATTTATCAAATGCCTGATCATAATGTTGCTGCTGCTGCACAAAGTTTACGATAACAAAGACCAAAAAACCATCATCAGACAATGACTAAAACCCTGTCTTAACACAAAGACCAAAAACCTATCATCACACAAAGACCAAAAAACTTATCATGACACAAAAACCAAAAAACCTATCATCACACAAAGACCAAAAAACCTATCATCAGACAAAGACCAAAAAACATATCATCACACAAAGACCAAAAACCATAATCTGACAAAGAGCATAACCCATCATCAGGCAGTGCTTTTAGCCTTCTGGGTTCTTCATTTTTTGCATGTGAAGCAATTTTTGTGTTAAAACATGAAACTCCAAAAACACTAGTTTCATTCTCTGGAGAAAAGTCTCAAAATTTCTTTATTTTCACACATTTTTTTTACTTAGTTTACTTAGCATCTCTTCACTCATGATAGTAATATCTTCACTCATGATAGTAATATCTCCGAAACTCATAATAGGTCATGATGTTTCCTGTTGGGCTTTTGTGAAAGATAGGATAATAGTTTGGTATAAGAGAGGGAACAAATGAATGAACGAACAAATGAACATACTTTACTTTCATACTTTACTTGTTGGTGAATTTTGTTAATTTCTGTCTTGTTGTAATGAGCATGGATTTTATTTTGCTGGTGTTTATGAGCATTCTGTTGTTGTTGCTCCAGTTAATTAGACTGTTTATTTAAATTTGAAGAGCTGACTCAAGGTTAATACAGTCATTGTCACTAGTGTAAACTGTGCAGTCATCAGCAAAGAGATCACAAGATGATTTTTTGAGATGAAGTGGAAGATCTTTGGTGTAGATGGTAAACAGGAGAGGACTAAGAATAGATCCCTGTGGAACACCATTATCAACCACAGATGAACTTGACTTAGAGTTTTTGGGGCAAATGTATCTGTTGTCTGTTGGAAAGAAAAGATGTAATAAATTTTGTCAAGTCAGGGTGTAATCTATAAGTCTCAGGTTTTCTAACTAGGATTTCATGATCAATCATGTCAAATGCTTTTTTAAAGTCAACAAAGACAGCACCACATAATTTATCATCGTTTATATTAGATAACCAACATTCTGTCATTTTTGTGAGAGCTGTGTGGCAGGAATGTTTTGGCCTAAAACCTGACTGACAGTCAACAATCAAATCATTTTCCTGCATGTGTTGCAAGGTTGTTTTTCTGTATGTGTTTTTCTTGGGGTTTTGACAGAGTTGATAGAATGGAAATTTGTCTATAGCTTGAGGGATTTTTCTCTCAACCAGATTTAAAAAGGGGAGTTGATATTAGAAACTTACAGTGATGATGATGATGATGATAATGATAATAATGATAGTGATGATGATAATGTGAAAAACCTTAGAGATGAATATCTGATATGCACAGGGCAGTTCAATTTTATGGCAGCTACAAAAATATTTTGCAGATGACATACCTCTTATCGGTGACATTGTGAAATCGATACAGGAAAAAACAGATTCCCTGTCTTTCTTCACTAGCAAAATAGGTATTGAAATTAACAAAGACAAAACAAAAATAATGAAACTTCTCATTAATCAGGAAGGAAAAATATACATAGAAAGAACAGCTGTTGATGAAGTAAACCAATTTGCATACCTTGGCAGCTGCATAGACCAGGATGGTGACACCAAGAAGGAAGTTAGAATTGCAAAAGCAGCATTGTCCTTTGAAAATCTTGAGAACATATGGCATTCAAAAGTTATAAGCACAAAAACCAAGTTAAGATTACTCAATTCAAATGTTATATCCACTCTCATTTATACATGCAAAAGCTGGAAATCAACTAAAGAAATAGATAAGAAATTAGACTTTTTTTAAAACAAATACCTAAGGAAAATACTTGGTATAAAGTTGAATGAATTCAAGAACAACACAGAGATAAGACAGATGAGCAAACAACCTGTCTCATGGATGATCAGAAAAAGAAGATAGACATATATAGGCCATGTGATGAGAAGAGATAATCAGAGAATACCAAAACAAGCTATCAAGTGAAGCACAACAGGCTGAAGAAAAAGAGGTCGACCACGTGAGACTCTAAAGAGGACACTGTTAAGAGAGGCCTGTTTAGTGGGCATAACATCCCTTGATGAAGTTGAAATACTTGCTGAAAACAGGAAAACTTGGCAAACAACTATGCGAGCCCTATGTGATATTTAACGGCACAGGAAGGAGGTAAGACAAAAATACGCTTAAAATGGACCGGGATTTTTAAAGAAACTTGTAAGTTACTGGAAGTTCACTAATTTTCCAAGTAACCATGGCAACATACACCTAAGACTGTGGACAGGGTGATAATGTTTATGTTAATGAAGATCAAGATGTCTGTCTTTCATTTCAGAATGGGCTGCCTTGGACATTGGTTATCATGATGTCCAGTACGAGATCAGCTGTGATCCAAGCAACACCTTAGATGTTATGTATATCTTCACTGATGATATTAAATTGGTCCAGAATGAGGTATGTTGACTGACAGATGTTAAATTAGTCAAAAGTGATATGCATTTTATAGCTAATGTTACATTTACCACAGATTGATTCACATTTATTGGCTGATTCTAATTTTGGCCAAGAGTTTGTTGATCTTCCTAAAATGTGTTTCTTCAGAGAGATGGACGTGGCCACTGGGAATACCAGGTGCCCATGTGACTCATCAGTTCAGATTACAAGTGGAAAAACAGAGAAGAGTGAAGACAAAGAAGCTGAGAAGAATGAAGACAAAGAACTTGAACATAACATTTGGATATCCAAGATGAACATCTGGGTGACTGCAGTAAACAACATCATATAGTTCTACAGTTTATTCAGTTTTTAAACTCTGCACGTTATTCTTGAACCACGATATCTTCCAGTCCCCATTTTAAGATCACTGTATTTATAAATTCAAATAAATGCTTTGAGATTATAAACTGTAACATGAGATCAGTGTTAAATATCTTCTGCAAATTTCTACAGAACACAACTATATTTTTCCTACTTTCCACAGACTAGAGGTAAATATTTTCTACTTTCCACAGATTGGAGGTAAATATTTTCTACTTTCCACAGATTGGAGGTAAATATTTTCTACTTTCCACAGATGAGTTAAATATTTTCTATTTTCCACAGACTAGAGGTAAATTTTTTCTACTTTCCACAAAGTAGAGTTAAATGTTTTATACTTTCCACAGAGTAAAGTATTCCAATTTCCATGCCATTAAGGCATATTGGGGATAGGGTGTTAGGCCTGTATTTCCCATGACCTTCGGCACATGAAAGTGTGATGTGGTGAGTGTTACACCTGGCCACATTTACCTTCATATGATGGGCAGAATGTCAGACGGGCCTGCGTGCCCAATTCTTTACCCTTTAAAAATAAAGATTATTCATTCATTCATTCTCATATTTCTCTGGTACCCATTTCTAAACCCTGGTATCTTTTTTGGTGTATATCAGAAAAAAAACCCATTGCTGGGACTGAACCTGTTACTACCATATTAGTAAACCCAGGGCCTAACCACTTGGCTAATCAGGCTGCTTTCCACAGAGTATGGCTAAATATTTTCTACATTCCACAGAGTACGGCTAAATATTTTCTACTTCCCACAGGGTACAGCTGAATATTTTCTACTTTCCACAGAGTATGGATAATCATTTTATACTTTCCACAGAATACAGAAAATTATTTTATACTTTCCACAGAATACATATAATTATTTTCTGCTTTCCACAGAATACATATAATTATTTTATACTTTCCACAGAATACATATAATTATTTTCTGCTTTCCACAGAATACAGATAGTTATTTTCTACTTTCCACAGAATACATATAATTATTTTCTACTTTCCACAGAATACATATAATTATTTTCTGCTTTCCATAGAATACAGATAATTATTTTCTACTTTCCACAGAATACATATAATTATTTTCTGCTTTCCACAGAATACATATAATTATTTTCTGCTTTCCATAGAATACAGATAATTATTTTCTGCTTTCCACAGAATACAGATAATTATTTTCTACTTTCCACAGTCAATCATTTGCATGTCCCTTGCGAAACTTTGCCTCATTTAACAGCTCTCATGTAGGCCTCTTGGTTGTAAGGAAGATGCCCTGCTGCTGATGCATCTATTTGGAGATTATCAATGATGTCTTGCAGCCATCTTCCCTTGGTCTTCTTCTCTTTCTTTTTCCCATTATGTACCCTTCCAAGACGGTCTTCTCTAGATTATCATGATGTTTAATGTGTCCAAAATATTTAAGTTTTCTCTGTTTAATCCTCTGAACTAGCCAACCTTCTTCAGTATTAAGTTCTTGTAGTATGGATATATTTGTTCTTTTTTGTGTTCATGATATTTGAAGAACTCTTCTGTAGCATTTACATTCAAAGGCATTTATGTGTTTCTCAGCTGTTCTGTTAAGTGTTCTGGTCTCACAGGCATATGTTGCGATGGGAAAGATGCATGCCTTTAAAAATTTTATTTTTGTAGTTCTGTCAGTTCCTCCCCTCAGATTCTTTAGTTGTTACACTTTCTAAAGAGAAATAGATGTCCTCCTTTTAATTTCCCTCATTGTATCTCCATTATTAGTTAGTGGCGATCCAAGATATTCAAAACTCTCCACTTCTTCCAGTTTTTCCTCATTGATATATATTTCAACTGCCTTATTTGTTTCCACAGAGTACAGCTAAATATTTTCTACTTTCCACAGAGTACAGCTATATATATTTTCTACTTTCCACAGAGTACAGCTGTATATATTTTCTACTTTCCACAGAGTACAGCTGTATATATTTTCTACTTTCCACAGAGTACAGCTATATATATTTTCTACTTTCCACAGAGTACAGCTATATATATTTTCTACTTTCCACAGAGTACGGCTAAATATTTTCTACTTTCCACAGAGTACGGCTAAATATTTTCTACTTTCCACAGAGTACAGCTAAATATTTTCTACTTTCCACAGACTAGAGAAGTCTTCAGAATGAGAGGGAGGATACCAACATATCTGTTTCGTTGTAACATCACCTTTCTCGTGAGTTATGTTTACCTTTTTGTTGTTGCTTTTGGTGTTTTGCTGAGAGTTTTTATCATATATTTACATAATACATTGACATAGTTATTCTCACTGTTTTAATCATGCATTTATGTAATTATCTACACTTATTTGTAATAAACCTCTTTTTTTTCATTTAATTGTAAGAAGATTATGAAAGATGTACTCCTCCTTCTTTTTCTCTCTTGTGTTTCCCTCCTCACTCATTTGCAAGAATTATTTTCTGTGTAAATATTCACCTTTTAGCAAATTATTGGCCTATCTTTGATGAATATTGGTAATTGTCCAAGCACCTTCTCTATCTCATTTCCTTGTTATCTCATATCTGATATCTTTGCTATCTCTTCTCTGATATCTTTGCTATTTCATCTCTGATATCTTTACTATCTCATCTCTGATAACTTTGTTGTCACATCTCTGATATGTTTGCTATCTCATCTTTGATATCTTTGTTGTCTCATCTCTGATATCTTTGTTATCCCATCTCTGATATCTTTGCTAAATCCCTAATCTCTGTGCCATCTCACCTCTAATATCTTTACTATATCTTCAACTTTTCCTCTTATACAAGTATATAGAGTTATTATTATTTTTGACCATCACCAACTTGCTGACAGTGCTGTATTTGTGACAAGAAAAACCATACTCATTTTAACACATTCATTATTTCAAGTGTAAATTTAGATTCTCTGAATCTCAAATATGAGAAATCTAAATTTTCACAAATGAGTGTACATTTCAATTCACTGAATCTCATATTTCAAGTGTAGACTGGTTGAATCTAATATTTCAAGTGTAAGTTTAGATTCCTCAAATTTCATATGTAAGTTTAGATTCTCTGAATCTCATATTTCAAGTGCAAGTTTAGATTTGCTGAATTTCATATTTCAAGTGTGTGTTTCAATTCACTGAATCTCATTTTTCAAATGTATGTTTAGATTCACTGAGTCTCATATGTCAAGTGTAAGTTTAGATTCACTGAATCTCATGTTTCACATGTAAGTTTAGACTTGCTGAATCTCCGCAGGTAAGAGCTGCTTCTCGTTGTAAGGACACACTGACTGGCATTCCCGGGAATTACACGCTAGAACTCAGTCAGTATACAACAAATGTGTGATACTGTAAACATGCGCTTAACTCTTTCTACATCTGTATTCTTTTACATTATCACCTGTTATTATAATTAATAATAATTCTTAACCAATCACTGGCCTAAGAGATGAATGAATGGAACTGGTTATTGAGTTGTGAGGTCTTACTGTGTTGTATTTTCTTGATTGTTTGAAAATTTTGTAGAGAACTGCTGACTGTGTGACTTGCTGATGAAATATAAAAGATGGCTGTCTGGTTTATTGGCAGTTCATATTCTGTTTTACTTATGTGATGTTAACAGTTCATGTTTTGTTTGGCTGGTGTCATGTCAGCAGTTCATGTTCTGTTTTGCCTATGTCATGATGATGGTTCATGTTCTGTTTTGCCTATGTCATGATGATGGTTCATGTTCTGTTTGGCTGGTGTCATGTCAGCATTTCATGTTCTGTTTTGCCTATGTCATGATGATGGTTCATGTTCTGTTTTGCCTATGTCATGATGATGGTTCATGTTCTGTTTGGCTGGTGTCATGTCAGCAGTTCATGTTCTGTTTTGCCTATGTCATGATGATGGTTCATGTTCTGTTTTGCCTATGTCATGATGATGGTTCATGTTCTGTTTGGCTGGTGTCATGTCAGCAGTTCATGTTCTGTTTTGCCTATGTCATGATGATGGTTCATGTTCTGTTTGGCTGGTGTCATGTCAGCAGTTCATGTTCTGTTTTGCCTATGTCATGATGATGGTTCATGTTCTGTTTGGCTGGTGTCATGTCAGCAGTTCATGTTCTGTTTTGCCTATGTCATGATGATGGTTCATGTTCTGTTTGGCTGGTGTCATGTCAGCAGTTCATGTTCTGTTTTGCCTATGTCATGATGATGGTTCATGTTCTGTTTGGCTGGTGTCATGTCAGCAGTTCATGTTCTGTTTTGCCTATGTCATGTTGATGGTTTATGTTCTGTTTGGCTGGTGTCATGTCAGCAGTTCATGTTCTGTTTTGCCTATGTCATGATGATGGTTCATGTTCTGTTTGGCTGGTGTCATGTCAGCAGTTCATGTTCTGTTTTGCCTATGTCATGATGATGGTTCATGTTCTGTTTGGCTGGTGTCATGTCAGCAGTTCATGTTCTGTTTTGCCTATGTCATGTTGATGGTTTATGTTCTGTTTGGCTGGTGTCATGCACGTAATGACTGACAGAATTATTCAGTTTTAGACAATCATTCATCATTCATAGTTTGTGTGACCCACCCCCTGCTGAGCTGAGATGATGCTGGTGGTGGTGGATGATCAAGCGTTAGCATGCTTTAAGTTTGATGTAGCTTGTAGTCAGCTGTGAGAAAAGCTGTAATTAATTTTTTTTCTGTTATGTAAGATGGTACTGTAAACTCTTTCCTTTCTACAGGATGTGACCTTATTACAAATTACACAGGTCGATATTGTGAAGAACCTGAAGGTAAGCGAGGAGATGATGTAATGTAGCATTCCAATGTAACAGCTAATGTAATGTAATGAATAATATGGTTCTCAAATTAACACAGTTTGTTAAATTGCATGGAAGATAAATGATAGATAATCATGGAAGTAAATAAGCGTTATAGTAATGATAATAATCATGATTTTCTCACTTTAGAAAATGATTCTGATGCAGGTAGATGTACAATGATCATGAACTCAGCTGAACATCATTCAAGTGCAGGCAGAGTCTTGTCTGTTTGTGCCAATATTTCATTAACATCTGTCACACTAACAAACCAGAGTTCAGTTTTCTTCATTCTTGCACGTTCCTTCTTCACGTTTGACCTTCACTTCCTTAGAGGCAAAGATGCTGTCTGATTTTGAGGTCAAGTGACCCATATCTGGCATGCTAGTGTCAAGGTTGAATCACAGCTGATCAAGACCCTGTCCCACCTCTCACTTGGTACCCTCCATAACAGGCCTAATCTGGCTAACAAGGCAGGGACCACTGTAGTTCCCACAGTGGTGGAGCCTACTAAGAAGATTTGCACACCCCTGCTTTTTAGCTCCAATCAGGCACTGAAAAAATAGTAATCATAACCCACTCCTGTTCTGATATGATCCTGTGTCTCAATATTTTCATTGCACTGGCTGCAGCTAACACCAGCTCACAGTTCCAGAGAGATATAAGAACAGCAGCAACATCACAAGACCAGCTCCTCTATAGAATAACAACAACACACAAGACCAGCTCCTCTATAGAACAACTACAACACACAAGATCAGCTCCTCTATAGAATAACAACAACACACAAGACCAGCTCCTCTTTAGAATAACAATAACACACAGGACCAGCTCCTCTATAGAACAACTACAACACACAAGATCAGCTCCTCTATAGAATAACAACAACACACAAGACCAGCTCCTCTATAGAATAACAACAACACACAAGACCAGCTCCTCTATAGAACAACTACAACACTCAAGATCAGCTCCTCTATAGAATAACAACAACACACAAGATCAGCTCCTCTATAGAATAACTACAACACTCAAGATCAGCTCCTGTATAGAACAATAGCAACAACACACTTGACCAGCTCCTCTATAGAATAACAACACAGAGTACCAGCTCCATTATTGAATAAGAACAACAATAACAACAACACACAAGACCAGCTCCACTATAGAACAGCAATAATAACAACACACAAAACCAGTCAGTTCTACAGGTCCTCTATAGAACAGCAACAACAACAACAACAACAACAACACTACTCAAGGCCAGCTCATCAATAGAACAACAACAACAACAACAGAACCAGGTCCTCTATAGAACAACAACACAGAAGATCAGCTCCTCCATAGCACAACAGCAACAACAACACACTAGACTAACTCCTTTATAGAACAATAACAACAACACACAAGACCAGCTCCTCTATAGAACAACTACAACACACAAGATCAGCTCCTCTATAGAATAACAACAACACACAAGACCAGCTCCTCTTTAGAATAACAATAACACACAGGACCAGCTCCTCTATAGAACAACTACAACACACAAGATCAGCTCCTCTATAGAATAACAACAACACAAGACCAGCTCCTCTATAGAATAACAACAACACACAAGACCAGCTCCTCTATAGAACAACTACAACACTCAAGATCAGCTCCTCTATAGAATAACAACAACACACAAGATCAGCTCCTCTATAGAATAACTACAACACTCAAGATCAGCTCCTGTATAGAACAATAGCAACAACACACTTGACCAGCTCCTCTATAGAATAACAACACAGAGTACCAGCTCCATTATTGAATAAGAACAACAATAACAACAACACACAAGACCAGCTCCACTATAGAACAGCAATAATAACAACACACAAAACCAGTCAGTTCTACAGGTCCTCTATAGAACAGCAACAACAACAACAACACTACTCAAGGCCAGCTCATCAATAGAACAACAACAACAACAACAGAACCAGGTCCTCTATAGAACAACAACACAGAAGATCAGCTCCTCCATAGCACAACAGCAACAACAACACACTAGACTAACTCCTTTATAGAACAATAACAACAACACACAAGACCAACTCCTCTATATAACAACAACACCAACAACAACAACACACAAGACCAACTCCTCTATATAACAACAACACCAACAACAACAACAACACACAAGACCAATTCCTCTATATAACAACAACACCAACAACAACAACAACAACAACACACAAGACCAACTCATCTATAGAACAACAACACCAACAGCAACAACACACAAGACCAACTCCATTGTCAGACACACTCTCTGTATTAAAATTATTGTATTAAAAATAATTTTAATTGTAAACTATTCTTGCTTACATGATTTTCAGTGCTCACAAAGGCAGGTACAGCTGTCTGTTATGTGTACTTCACATGCACTGCAACAGTGCAGCATTCTTTTTGTAAATATTGTTTTAAGGAACTTTTTAATTTTGTAATTCATTTTTATACAATTATGAAATTTTAATGTAACTTTCTTACTGTGCTTCTTAATGTAACTTGTTACTTTCTGTATCTGTGAAGAGACTCAGCTGTAAGGTCTTTTACTTTTTGTGCAAATTTCGAATTCATGAAATTTTGTTCAAGAAGACCAAATAATTTATGAACCATTTGTCTCATACAAACTTGCTGGTTGTAATAAATTGATGTGGACATTGGTTTCTTCCACTGTCTTCCTCAGTTGTACCCCCTGAGCAGGTCAAGGACATCAGACTTATCATTGTTCCAACTACGGATGCCATTCTTGGGTGGGTATCATGGTCACCACCTGACAAGCTGGGAACTGCAGGGAGGGTGGGACTATATCACCTGTTCTGGGGTGTCATTGACCTGATGAACATCAGCCCAATAAATGTCTTTAAAAGGGTCCTTGGACATACTACAGTGTCAGGAGTAAGTTTTGCTTCTGCTTTATGTAAGATAAGGACAAGAAGAAGAAAGTCACATAAGCAGTCACTTTATGTAAGATAAGACAAGAAGAAGAAAGTCACATAAGCAGTCACTTTATGTAAGATAAGGACAAGAAGAAGAAAGTCACATAAGCAGTCACTTTATGTCTGTTTATATCATTTATCCACACTGTGTGGTGCCATCTTTTGAAGAATCTGCAGGTACTTTTTTCTGAAGAAAACATGGCTTAAAGTAAAGTAAAATGGTATACAGTTATATTGATTCATACATGATACAACAGAAGAAGTTTTATGGGCAATATCACCATGATGTGATAACACCTGAACTTATTACAGCAGGAGGAAAGGAATGTGCAACAATCTATCATGCACTATGTAAAAAGATATGGCATTCAGGTATTTGGCCAAAAGAATGGAAAAGAACTGTATTCATACCACTGCCAAAAAAGGGTAAGTTGAAATTATGCACAAACTACAGAACTGTTGCCCTGATTAGTCATGCCAGTAAAATTCTGTTAAAAATCATAATGGGTAGACTTCATAAGAAAATAGAAGAAGTCAATATGGTCCAAGCTGGTTTCAGGCAAGGAAGAGGATGAAGAGATCATATATTCAACATACGATTAATAATGGAGAAATGCAGAGAGTTTAATGTAAACCTATATTTATCTTTCATAGATTATTCAAAGGCATTTGATTGTGTACAACACCAGAAACTTTGGGAAATAATGGAAAAAAATAGGATTTCCAACACATTTGGTACAATTAACATCACTGCTAGACCAACAGGCAGCAGTAAGAATAAATGGTGAAACAACAACTTGGTTTGACATAAAACAAGGGGTCCGTCAGGGAGGCATATTGTCGCCTTACTTATTTAACTTGTATATGAACATATAATGAGGAATGTTAGAGAAGATGTAGACTAAGAATATTACAATGCCATACCAATTGGAGGTTATGAAATACCAGAGATCAGATATGCTGATGACACAGTGTTACTGTCCACAACACACACAAAAATGGAAAAACTAATTATGTCAGTCTGTAAGAACAGCAAAGAGCAAAACCTCTATCTTAATGCGAAGAAAATTAAATTGATGACAACTGACAAAACAAATAAGGCAGCTGAAATATTTATCAGTGAGGAAAAATTGGAAGAGGTGGAGAGTTTTGAATATCTTGGATCACTACTAACTAATAATGGAGATACAATGAGGGAAATTAAAAGGTGGACATCTATCGCTCTTCAGAAAGTAAAACAAATAAAGAATCTGAGGAGAGGAATGGTCAGAACAAACAAAAAAAAAAAAGATTTTTAAGGGCATGCATCTTTCCCATAGCAACATATGCCTGTGAGACCTGGACACTTAACAAAACAGCTGAGAAGCACATAAATGCTTTTGAATGTAAATGCTACAGTAGAGTTCTTCAAATATCATGGACACAAAAAAGAACAAATATATCCATACTACAAGAACTTAATATTGAAGAAGGCTGGCTAGTACAGCGGATTAAACAGATAAAACTTAAATACTTTGGACACATTAAACATCATGATAATCTAGAGAAGACTGTCTTGGAAGGGTACATAATGGGAAAATGAAAGAAAGACCAAGGCGAAGATGGCTGCAAGACATCATTGATGATCTGCAAATGGATGCATCAGCAGCAGGGTATCTTGCTTACAACCAAAAGTCCTATAGGAGAGCTTTTAGGGAGGCAAAGTTCCACAAGGGACATGAAAATTGACTGACTGACTGACTGACTGACTGACATGAAACAGACGGTTAAAGAGCCTGAACTATACAGTAACATGATAAAAACAATACGGAATAATTGTAATGTTGGCTGCAGTAAAACTAGTTCTAGCAGAGAAGAGTTAGATGAAGGTTTATAGTAAAGTAAGTAAAGGTAACCCTGTCATGCCTTAGAGGCACATAGGGATATGGTGTTAGTGCCCATATTTTCCTTGACCTGTCAGCACACTAGAGGGTGATATGGTCAGTATCACGCCTGGCTGCCTTTTCCTTCCCCAACTCCAGAAGAAGTCGGGTACCCATCTCTACAGCTGGGTGACTGGGGTGCCGCCGGCCGGATTCGAACCCCCGACCTTCGCCATGAGAGACCAGTGCACTGACCACTTCGCCACTCAGACACCCAGATGAAGGTTTATATTGCAGTTTAAAAAAAAAGAGGAAGAAAGAAATTGTGAAAATTGTGGGAAAAAAAAAAAAAAGCAAAAGGTTTATTAAAAAAAAAACAAAAAACAACAGCATCTCAATATTTAGACAAAAGAGCCTTATCAAGGACAAGAGAAAACAATGCTAAGATAGATCCGTGATGACGTCATGTAGTAAAATGTTATAAAAAATAATCTGAAATCACTGATCAAGAAAAGTATACACAGAGATATTTTTCTTTTCTATTTTGTATCTGTATTTATATAAATTTTTTTTTTCAGACCATTCTGGGAACTGACCTTGACCTGAATGTCACGTCATTAAGTCAAGAAGAGACTGTTGGAGTCATGGTGAGAACATTTTGTGAAGTATATTACCTGAATATAGAGTAAAGGATGTTTAGTATGAATTATGAAAGAGTACAGAAACTTGGTACTGAAAAATTTAAAAAGTACAGAAACTTGGTACTGAAATATTAAAAAAGTACAGAAATTTGATTCTGAAATATGAAAGAGTACATAAAACTTGGTACTTAATAAATATGAAAGAGTACAGAAACTTGGCTCTGAAATATGGCAGAGCAAATACTCTTCAAACTGAAATACAAAAAGTGTTATAAAAAAAATAGACAAGAATCAGGTGAAGGAATAGACAAGAAAGAATTATGTGAAGGAACATACAGAAATAATCAGGTGAAGGAATAGACAAGAAAGAATCAGGTGAAGGAACAGACAAGAAAGAATTATGTGAAGGAACATACAGAAAGAATCAGGTGAAGGAACATACAGAAAGAATCAGGTGAAGGAACATACAGAAAGAATCAGGTGAAGGAACATAGAGAAAGAATCAGGTGAAGGAACATACAGAAAGAATCAGGTGAAGGAACATACAGAAAGAATCAGGTGAAGGAACATACAGAAAGAATCAGGTGAAGGAACATAAAGAAAGAATCAGGTGAAGGAACATACAGAAAGAATCAGGTGAAGGAACATAAAGAAAGAATCAGGTCGAGGAATATAAAGAAAGAATCAGATGGAGGAACGTACAGAAGAGAGACTGAAACAGTTTCCACGTCCAAGCGTTGGCTGAGAGTCATGGAGACTGAGCAATGGCCGTGCTGCAGAAGTCAGCAATACATCATCACCATGGTAACTCACCAGGCACTGGTGCTCCTGGCTGCTGTGCCACTTCAGAGATAAATGTGTTTCCTGTGTGGACAGGCCTGTCTGTTCTTTTTCCAGGTAAGCTCAAGATACAACCTGCTCCTGATCTGATATCTTGGCCACCTTTTCCAGGAGCCGTAAATTAACAGATAAGAAGAGATGCAACAATAGCTACAACGGTGTCCAAATCTGTCTAAAACATCTGAGATAAAGCAACCTTAGATGCAAATAGAGAATGACTTGGAAAAAATAAAAACAAAAGAAAAAGACTGAGGAAGAGAAGAAAGAAAGAGAAGGCAGCAAAGGAAAGCCACATGACTGAGTAAAGGAAGGACGATAGCCAAGAAAATAAACACACAGAAGGAACATAACTCTGTGAACCTGGAGACAATGATGTATGACTTTTACACATTAGAAAATAAATTCATTTGTCTATGATAGGTCAAGAAGACTGACAAAACAAACAAGGCAACTGAAATATGTATCAATGAGGAAAAACTGGAAGAAGTGGAGAGTTTTGAATATCTTGGATCACTACTAACTAATAATGGAGATACAATGAGGGAAATTAAACGGAGGACATCTATTGCTCTTCAGAAAGTAAAACAAATAAAGAATCTGTGGAGAGGAGCAGACAGAACCACAAAAATAAGATTTTTAAGGGCATGCATCTTTCCTATCGCAACATATGCCTGTGAGACCTGGACACTTAACAAAACATCTGAGAAGCACATAAATGCCTTTGAATGTAAATGCTATAGAAGGGTTCTCCAGATATCGTGGACACAAAAAAGAACAAATATATCTATACTACAAGAGCTTAATATTGAAGAAGGCTGGCTAGTAAAGAGGATTAAAGAGAGAAAACTTAAATATTTTGGCCACATTAAACGTCATGATAATTTAGAGAAGACCGTCTTGGAAGGATACATAATGGGAAAAAGAAAAAGAGGAAGACCGAAACGAAGATGGCTGCAAGACATCGTTGATGATCTGGAAATGGATGCAGCAGCAGCAGGCCATCTTGCTCACAACCGAGAGGCCTACAGGAGTGCTGTTTGGGAGGCAAAGTTCCGCAAGGGACATGCAAAGGAATGAATGAATGAGGTCAAGAAGTCTTTCATCACTGAAAAGTATATGAGAAAGGTGACAGAACAGGGCAAAATATTTTGTCTGAAAGTAAAGCTGTTTTTTTTTTTTTTGTTAACTCACTCAGGTGAGTGCTGTTAGCCCAGGTCAAGTGGTAGATGTACCTCTGGGAGACATTTGTCTTCCTGTAAACACAGCTACAGAGACAGGTAAACTTTCACCATTTCTGACTGTCTGTGTTTGAACCATTTTGTCTGCTTCCATGTCACTGTTTGTATTTGTAAGCATTCTGTTTGCTTTCATGTCACTGTTTGTATTTGTAAGCATTCTGTTTGCTTTCATGTCACTGTTTGTATTTGTAAGCATTCTGTCTGCTTCCATGTCACTGTTTATATTTGTAAGCATTCTGTTTGCTTTCATGTCACTGTTTGTATTTGTAAGCATTCTGTTTGCTTTCATGTCACTGTTTGTATTTGTAAGCATTCTGTTTGCTTTCATGTCACTGTTTGTATCTGTAAGCATTCTCTCTGCCTCCATGTCACTGTTTGTATCTGTAAGCATTCTGTTTGCTTTCATGTCACTGTTTGTATCTGTAAGCATTCTCTCTGCCTCCATGTCACTGTTTGTATCTGTAAGCATTCTGTTTGCTTTCATGTCACTGTTTGTATCTGTAAGCATTCTCTCTGCCTCCATGTCACTGTTTGTATCTGTAAGCATTCTCTCTGCCTCCATGTCACTGTTTGTATCTGTAAGCATTCTCCCTGCCTCCATGTCACTGTTTGTATCTGTAAGGTCCAAGAACATTCTAGACAGATGTCAAGGTAAAAGCATCAGTTATGACCAGACATAATTCTAGACAGATGACAAGGTAAAAGCATCAGTTATGACCAGACATAATTCTAGACAGATGTCAAGGTAAAAGCATCAGTTATGACCAGACATAATTCTAGACAGATGTCAAGGTAAAAGCATCAGTTATGACCAGACATAATTCTAGACAGATGTCAAGGTAAAAGCGTCAGTAATGACCAGACATAATTCTAGACAGATGACAAGGTAAAAGCATCAGTTATGACCAGACATAATTCTAGACAGATGACAAGGTAAAAGCATCAGTTATGACTAGACATAATTCTAGACAGATGTCAAGGTAAAAGCGTCAGTTATGACCAGACATAATTGATCAGGAGTCAATCTTTCTTCTCCAAGCTGTTCTCTCTAAGCTAAATCAATCCTTTTTTCAGTATGAGAAATTTTTAAAATTCAATTCAGAAACAATAAAAATATGATAATGATGTAGATAAGCAGACATAGTTTGGAAATGGAAAGAAAACAGCTTTTCCAGGTGTACAACCCAGGTAAGAGAGAGTGTAAACAGTTATTTGAAGTGTGCAACCCAGGTAAAAGAGAGTGTAAACAGCTTTTCTGTGTACTAAACAGGTAATAGAGAATATTAACAGCTTTCCATAAGGACAGCCCAGGTAAGGAGAGCATAAACTGAAGATTCACTGGAGTCACTCCTCATTGATAAGATAGAACATGATGATGATTGATAGTACCCTATTTATTTGTTCTGTGGCATTCCAGATCTTGTGCTGAATGTTTTAACATTTTTCTATAAAGGTCAAGTGCTAACGAATGACAATATTTTCCTGGCTGTCCAAGTAAGAGAGAATCTCAACAATTACTCTGTGGATGTTGATGTTTACTGGCGGAGATTCACCGTGGAAAACAGCCCAACACCATGGCATGCTCTGCAGTGGGGGCTGCTTAGTAAATGGAACAGCACATCAGAGAATGTCACAGACAAAGATTTGCCTTGGACTAATATAAATGTGACTGAACAAGTGAGTTTCACTTTCTCAGCAGTTTTGTGTAAGTGAAGACAATATAATATTATATACAAACATAAATACATGTATAAGTGCATATATACATAGTACATACATTCATTCACACATGTGGACATACATATATACATACATATATACATACATATACACTTACATAAGCACATAGATTAAAAGGGTATAGAAAAAACACAGTGGTTAGAACAAAGGTCCCTCCATGTTTTGCTGAAATATTGGTTATGCTTATGCTCTTGGCTTGCTCTTTTATTTTTCTTGGTCCATTCTTTCTATAAACTCTTTTTAATCAACAACTATTTAACCATATAACACAACTTTAAAACCACACAATATAACTTTTAAAGCACTCACCCCAGAACACAGCTTCGTCCTGATAATTAGACTGTTTCAGAAAGTTATGAGCAACTTTATTTCTTAATGAAGCACAGAGATGTCACATTTTGCCTGTCACATTATTCATATACTTGCAGTATATCTTACTTACATCCTTCCTGTATCGTTAAACGTCACATAGGGCTCGCATAGTTGTTTGCCAAGATTTCGTGTTCTCAGCGAGTCTTTCAACTTCATCAAGGGATGCTACGCCCATTAAACTGGCTTCTCTTAACAATGTCCTCTTTAGAGTTTCACGCGGTCGATCTCTTTTTCTTCGGCCTGTTGTGCTCCCCTTGATAGCTTGTTTTGGTATTCTCTGATTGTTTCTTCTCATCACATGGCCTACATATGTCCATCTCCTTTTCCTGATCACCCATGAGACAGGTTGTTTGGTCGTCTGTCTTTTGCAGTGTATACAGGATGAAGAAAAGACCAGGAAGAAAAATATGTAAGGTTTAATATATAAGAATGGAAGAAATTCAATATCTGCTTGTACAGTTTCACCCAAAACAAGTGAAGCTAATTATGTCTGACATTTGCTAATAATACATTTGACAGGAATTTTTGACTCTGTATGACCTGGGACCTAACATGACCTATGGAATACAAGTAAGTAAGTCACTGTTAAGAACACTTCAGTAAATGCTTTCTTCTATCTTCTGTCTTGTTCTTTCTCTGGTGTCAGGTATTCTCAGACTTTGTCTGCCTGCCTCCTCTTTTGCACCCAGGCAGATCCCTAGCCTCCCACCTGCCAGATTTTGGAACCACTGATGTACATTGTTAAGAGAAGCCAGTTTAGTTGGCACAACATCCCTTGATGAAGTTGAAAGACTCGCTGAGAACAGGAAAATTTGGCAAACAACTATGTGAGCTCTATGTGACATTTAATAGCATGGGAAGGATGTAAGAATATAAGATGTAAAATGTACATACAGGGATTCAGTTCTGTGACAAGAGAGGAAAAGTGGAAAAATAAATCCCAACATAAATCCTCACACATCTCTTGAAGTCTTGTATGAGATGTTAGGAATGAGGGAATGATGAAGATGAGATAGACCAAGGTTAAAAAATGAGACAATGGTGAGATAGACAGAGGTTAAAAATGAGGTGATGATGAGGTAAAAGTTTAAAATGAGATTTTAAAAATATCTTCTAGTATTTGTATTATCCTACCTTCATCTCTCAAATTCAGATTGTCCCCCTTAGTTTGGAAGTTGGTGACATTTACGACAAACAGAACCAAGTATGGAGTCACAGCCAGCTTCACACATTTACTACTTTACCTGTGAAAGGTAAGAACATACTACTTTACCAGTGAAATTTATAATTTACCTGTGAAAGGTAAGAACATTCGATAATGTAAGGATCTCTTATAGTAATAACGATCACTTGATCATGATGATTTGTTATTGTTACATGCAGACCTATTGGAGGACAAAAACTATCGCATTATCATCTTATTGTTGACATCACTATGATCAAGAGAGAGAGAAAGAATTACAGAAATAGATAGAAAAAGAGAAAGGTACAGAGACAGAGAGAGATGGAGAAAGAGAGAGTTACACAGAGAGTGATATATAGAGAGAGATACAGAGAGAGATATAGAGAGAGATATATATAAAGAGAGATAGAGATATATATAAAGAGAAAGATATATAGAGATATATATATAGAGAGATAGATATATATATAGAGAGAGATATATAGAGAGAGATATAGAGAGAGAAATATATATATAGATATATATATATATATAGAGAGAGAGATATATATATATAGAGATATAAAATAATGAACTAAATGAGAGGTAACTAATCTAACAAGATAATGTGCACAGATGCATACACGCATGCGCACACCCACAAAAATACATTTTCAGTGAAGTTCTTCTAACATCACACTCTTACACATTCATTAAGATACTTTCTAACAAGATCTAACAAGTTCTTTTAGAGTCATGGGATGACTGGCAAGTCATGTGATGAGAGGCTATTAGATATTCTATAGAGGCCATAGTTCTCTCTCTCTGGTCCGTGCCAATCAGTTGCTGGTTGTCACTGACTTCCACAACCACCTGTCTTTTGCTCTTTCTATAAGCTGTGTTTTGGACTGTGCTATGTGCCACTCTTTTAGTCCATCAAGTATCTTGCTTCTTTGTCTTCCTCTATCATTTTTCCTTCTAGTTTTCTTGTTGTTATTAAGTGCTCTAGTCTGCCTCTTCTTAAATAAAACATGTCCTACAAATGTGGTCTGTTGTGTTCTCAATTTTGCCATAATTTCTCTCCTTTGCCCAGCCTCACTTAGAACCTGTTCATTTGCTTTCTTGGCTGTCCATGGTATTCTCATCATTTTTCTTTAGAACCACATCTCTGCCGCTTCCAGTAGATTTTGAATGCTCTTTGTTATTGTCCATGCTTCGCATCCATATAATAATATAGGTATAGCTACAAGCCAGTAAATATTGAAAAAAGGCTTGAGTTAAAGGTTTAAGTATTACTAATGGATTTTAAGAAGGTAGGGGAGGGAGTTTCAGAGCTGTACTGCAGATTATGCAAGGCTTTTCTTGTACAGATCAAGCCTGGGTTCAGAAAGAAGACAGTTTTTTAAACGTTGGCAATGTTTTGTGTTAGATGTAACAGTGGCCACAAGTAAGGTGGAGCATTATGCCACAAAATTCTATGAACAAATTTGAGTTTGTTAAATTAATTCTATATCTGAGAGCTAGAATTTTGAGTTCTTTGTGCTGAACTACAGTCAGTACTGGGTGTTTGCCACAAATCAGATTTAATGCTCGTTTGTGAAGTGAGTGGAGCCTTTTTGTGTTTGAGACTGAGCATCCGTCCCAGATTATGGAGGAGTAATCTAAGTGTGTTTGTATGTGTGATATGTAGTATGTCTTTCTTGTGTCTTTGTCAATAAAATGTTTAATTTTGGCTAGTTGAATGAGAAAAAGAGAGAGAGAGAGAGAAAAAAAAGACAGTTACAAAGGGTGAGAAACCGAGTTACAGAGAGAGAGAGAGAGAAAGAGAGAGAAATGGAGAAAAAGAGGGTTCATTCATTTATTTGCATGTCCTTTGCGGAACTTTGCTCTCTAACAGCTCTCCTGTAGGCCTCTCGGTTGTAAGCAAGATGGCCTGCTGCTGATGCATCCATTTGCAGATTATCAACGATGTCTTGCAGCCATCTTTGCCTTGGTCTTCCTCTCTTTCTTTTTCCCATTATGTACCCTTCCAAGATGGTCTTCTCTAGATTATCATGATGTTTAATATGTCCAAAATATTTAAGTTTTCTCTCTTTAATCCTCTTTACTAGCCAGCATTCTTCAATATTAAGTTCTTGTAGTATGGATATATTTGTTCTTTTTTGTGTCCATGATATTTGAAGAACTCTTCTGTAGCATTTACATTCAAAGGCATTTATGTGTTTCTCAGCTGTTTTGTTAAGTGTCCAGGTCTCACAGGCATATGCTGCGATGGAAAAGATGATTTCCCTTAAAAATCTTATTTTTGTGGTTCTGTCTATTCCTCTCCATAGATTCTTTAGTTGTTTTACTTTCTGAAGAGCGATAGATGTCCTCCTTTTAACTTCCCTCACTTTATCTCCATTATTAGTTAGTAGTGATCCAAGTAGTGATCCAAACTCTCCACTTCTTCCAATTTTTTCTCATTGATACATATTTCAGCTGCCTTGTTTGTTTTGTCAGTTGTCATCAATTTAGTTTTCTTCGCATTAAAAAAGAGGGTTACAGAGAGATTTAAAGGAGAGGGGGCAGTAGAGGGAGAGAGCTAGAGGATACGTGGGGGTTTGTGGTGGGCCAGGTGATTATAAAGATATCGATTAAATCAGAACTGACTGAAACTGTTAGCACACTGTGTTTTCTTTTTCTCCTTCTTTTTCTTCTTGTCTGAATTTCTCAAGATGATGAATTTAACTTTCTTCATGTCCAGCAGTCACCGTAGACACAAGCACTCCTCCACCGACGACCGCAGCAGCTAAAACAAACAGAAATGGTAAAGGAATATATAGTTCTGTGTGTCAAGAGTGTGAGGCTCTGTACGTCTATATGTCAAGAACATGAGGCTCTGTAGGTCTGTGTGTCAAGAATGTGAGGCTCTGTAGGTCAGTATGTCAAGAATGTGAGGCTCTGTAGGTCAGTATGTCAAGAATGTGAGGCTCTGTAGGTCAGTATGTCAAGAATGTGAGGCTCTGTAGGTCAGTATGTCAAGAATGTGAGGCTCTGTAGGTCAGTATGTCAAGAATGTGAGGCTCTGTAGGTCAGTATGTCAAGAATGTGAGGCTCTGTAGGTCAATATTTCAAGAATGTGAGGCTCTGTAGGTCTGAATGTCAAGAATGTGATGCTCTGTAGGTCTGAATTTCAAGAATGTGAGGCTCTGTAGGTCTGAATGTCAAGAATGTGATGCTCTGTAGGTCTGAATGTCAAGAATGTGAGACTCTGCAGGTCTGAATGTCAAGAATGTGATGCTCTGTAGGTCTGAATGTCAAGAATGTGAGGCTCTGTAGGTCTGAATGTCAAGAATGTGATGCTCTGTGTCTTTGTCGTCTCCCCCCCCCCCCCCCCCCATTCTCTCTTTCTCTTATTCTGACATCTTAAACTGTTGTAAGAATCTGTGTAAATATTACTGTTCAGATTCTTTTGTACACATACTTTTGTTACAAGTTTCGTATCTACAAGTATAATCTGTAGTTTTGAGCATGATCTGATTTGACATGTTAGGTTTCATGTTACAGATCTGTGTTGTAACACAAAAAGGCCTTTGTTTCTCATTGCTCATGATCTTCTTTTTTTTTTTTTTCTCTAAAATTTCATCACACTCTGATTATGTTTCTTCACACTCATTTTTCTTGTTGTTCATGTAAACTTATTAGCGAGTTTTCTGTCTGTTTATCTGCAGACACACAAATAATGTCATATACAGTTTCTTGTCAGGTATGAATATTTGCCATAATTTTTTGTAACTTCTTTACTATCAGAACCTGAGAATGTGACAACAGTGATCTACAGCGTACTGACTATCACTGCAGCCCTCGTCGTGGCGACTGCTGTCCTGATACTTCATAGAATCAGGCGCAGACAACATCACCAGAGGGCGCTAGCACTGGCGGTCTCGGAACCAGAGTTTAGGGACTATTTTCTCTTTCCCCCTGGAACAAGGTCAGTCATAGACAGAATTAAGTCAACACATGTGTACACTGACAGATTGACACAGCGGACAGACTAAATGACACGATGAAAGAAGGGTGAGTGGATATATAGGCAGTGAACATTGATATTATATGTGGCAAATAAGAAACAGGCGCAATACATAGACTGTCAGAGAGATTAATAGACAAACAACATTCGAATGGATGGATGGAGTGACAGACGGGCAGACGGACGGTGTGTGATATAATGTATTCAACACTTAGATTGTAAAATACTGACAGTTTTATTAATCACATATTTACATGCACACACTGACAGCTTAGAAACAACTCGGACCGCCCACTGTCCAATCGTTGCTGACGAATGGGAGCTACCTTTGAGCGGTGTCAAGTTTGGACCAATCCTAGGATCGGGCGCCTTTGGAAAAGTTGTGAAAGGGCGTGTCACAAAGGCCCTATTGACACATAGGGGCGTGTCTTCACTGTTTGAAAAACGTGGAGCTTATTCACAGGACGACAGCAAGTTGCATGTCACTGTCGCCATCAAAATGCTCCAAGGTTAGAATGATGTAAATATATAAGATTCTAGTCACATTATTATCTTGTAGACAATGTGATAAGACAATGTGATAAGACAATGTGATAAGATTGTGGTTGTGTTTACAAAAATGGAAAACTTCACTGAAGCAAATGAAAATAGCTGAAATATGTTTTGAAGATTAGAGACAGGAGAAAACAAAGATGTATCTCAAGGAGAGAACTATAGGTGTTGGGAGAAAAAAAGGGGAAAACAAAGTAGCAGAACAACAGCAGAGAAAAAGATGAGTAATGTAACTGTTGGAAGTACGGGTTTTTTAAATATTCATCTGTTGTCAAATCCAGGAGAGTCCCAGCACTATAGAGATGACATTCATATGAGCATCTCTTTATATTCTTCCTGCACTGATATCATTGCATGCAGTGTATTCTAGTGCGTCTTGCCCTGCAGGTGAACATTCTAATAATTTTTAAGCAGTTTACCGACACAGAGTTTTATTACAGTACAGGGCACATAATTTTTACAACACATTCTCTTTAGTGAAACACAGCTGGCTTCAATTCTACCTTCTTCACGTGAAAGCACAGTTTTCTGTCTACTCAGTCACATCTTATGCTCAGAATAAACACAGTTTTTTGTCTACTCAGTCACATCTTATGCTCAGAATAAACACAGTTTTTTGTCTACACATCTATATCATACACTCAGAATAAACACAGTTTTTTGTCTACACATCTATATCATACACTCAGAATAAACACAGTTTTCTGTCCACACATCTATATCCTATGCTCAGAATAGACATAGATTCTAAAATATCCTCGAAACTGATGATCATGAAACAAAACGGCATTTAATGATTGATCACAAACTAGTTACAAGATTATACCTTGACTAGCCCACAAAAAGCCACATAACCTACCAGCATAAATCGGGAAATTATATTTAACTTTCTTGAAAGTTAAAGACAAAAACAAATTTACATACAGGGCAAAGAAATGTTCGTTTTAATCGTATAAAAAATTATACAAGAATTGACAGTTCACAGAATTTTGGTTTTACAAAAAGATGGAAAAAATCATGGAACAAAAACGACAAGAACTGAAAAACAAACAGTAACAATCTAATATTTTGGCAGTATGCCTTTTTCAGGGGCATCCCAAATGCAAAACAACACATAAATATGTGAAAAAAAGTTGGAACTATACTATAAAAAATCCTAGTTTGAAAATAGACACAAAATGTCATAAATTATCGCACACTGAAATTGCTACTTCAACCAAGGACAATACAGAACCTCTACACTAATAGCAAGACTAAAAGAGCACAGCCCACTGTTACAATCACAATGCACTGTTGCTGTAGTTATAACGCACCGTTGCTGTAGTTATAACGCACTGTTGCTATGGTCACAACGCACTGTTGTTACAGTTATAACGAACTATTGTTACGGTCACAGTGCACTGTTGCTAAGGGATTTCTGCTACATTCAAGACTAAGTTAAAAGCTGTAGTCTTGAATAGCTCTCGTTACCCGAGCCCCTGCAGTTACGGCAACCATCTGTCGCGGTCATGGTTGTACCTACAGAGTTGTACAAATCTTTGAGCAGGCACTAGACAGTAAAACAAGAAACTATTGTGCTATCATACTATTGACTGACTGTGTGTGGTCTGCAGACGATGCTGATAGTAGGTACAAGCAGGACTTCCTGAAGGAGATGCAGCTGATGAAGAAAGTGGGTCACCACGAGAATGTGGTCAGTATGCTGGGATGTTGTACCCTCCGTGATCCTGTCTGTCTCATCGTGGAGCATGCGGAGTATGGCGACCTTCTCAGCTATCTCAAGGACGTTCGTTATAAAATGATCAGTGTAAGGAATATATCTGTATGTCTGTTTGTCTGCTTATTTGTCTGTCTCTTTGCTCATCAGTCCTCTGTTTCTGTGCTTGTCAGTCTCTTTGTTTGTCTGTCTGTCTGTCTCTTTGCTTATCTGTTGTCTGTCTCTTTGTTTATCTGTTGTCTGTCTCTTTACGTCTGTTCATTCTTCTGTCTGACTGTTTTCTGTTTGTCTGTATGTTTATCATCTGGGCGTCTGCATAGCTGTGCGTGCCAGTGTGCTACTGAACTTTCATTTCTGAAGGGCAGAATGTAAGACGGGCCTGCGTGCCCAATTCTTTACCCTTGAAAAATAAAGATTATTCATTCATTCATTCATTCATTCATTCATTCCTTGAAGAATAAGATGAGAAGAACAGAAGAACATATTGGTACTTGCAGGTATCAGAGACAAGCGATTATGTAAACAAGAACATATTGGTACTTGCAGGTATCAGAGACAAGCGATTATGTAAACAAGAACATATTGGTACTTGCAGGTATCAGAGACAAGCGATTATCTAAACAAGAACATATTGGTACTTGCAGGTATCAGAAACAAGCGATTATGTAAACAAGAACATATTGGTACTTGTAGGTATCAGAGACAAGCGATTATGTAAACAGAGACGTGGACACGCCCACATACACTGACCTGCTGACCTTTGCCTGGCATGTATCACGTGGAATGGTGGGTACTATCTCAGAGTGTGTGTGGTTATGTGTATATGCTTTAAGTGATAGTGAAGTGATGACAGTTGTGTGATACACATGACTGTGATACATATCATAGGTTACACGGTATAGAAATTAGTTATACATACTACGTATGTATGTAAATACATTATACACACAAACACACACACACTAATGCCTATACGTAATAATATAAACAGTATATTTCAACCTGAAACATATGTTTGTCACCAAACTCCGCCACTTGTCATTGATTTAAAAGCAGTCTACAGGACTTTCTGGCCTCCAAGGGCTTCGTTCACCGTGATCTGGCTGCTAGAAACGTCTTGGTTTGTGCTGGTAAAATCTGTAAGATCGGTGACTTTGGTCTGGCCAGATACATCTATGACGACGCCATCTACGTCAACAGACGAGGTGGACGACTGCCAGTAAAGTGGATGTCAGTGGAGGCCATCTTTGATTTGTCTTTCTCTACGGCCAGCGATGTGTAAGTTGTTTCTTCTTGTCAGTGCACTTTTATGTCTTGTTCAGCCATTACACGAGTTCCCTTCTTGGTGATAGGTGGTGATATGTTCTTGCTGATAGATGATGATGTTTTTGATGATAGGTGATATGTTCTTGCTGATAGATGACGATGTTTTTGATGATAGGTGATATGTTCTAGGTGATAGATGACGATATTTTTGATGATAGGTGATATGTTCTAGGTGATAGATGGCGATGTTTTTGATGATAGGTGTTATTTTCTTGCTGATAGATGACGATGTTTTTGATGATAGGTGATATGTTCTTGCTGATAGATGACGATGTTTTTGATGATAGGTGATATGTTCTAGTTGATAGATGACGATGTTTTTGATGATAGATGATATGTTCTTGCTGATAGATGATGATGTTTTTGATGATAGGTGATATGTTCTTGCTGATAGATGACAATGTTTTTGATGATAGGTGATATGTTCTAGGTGATAGATGACGATGTTTTTGATGATAGGTTATATGTTCTAGGTGATAGATGATGGTAATAAGTTCATGATGACAAAAGATATTTTTGTTTCTTTCCTGCTGACTGGAGATGACATACGAGTACTGTGTTCTTTGTGACAGGTGATGAAGGTATGACCTATGATATAGCTAACGTGGTTGTCCTCATTCCCTGAGGCTTACCTAGTGAGGCTGTGAGGCTAAACATCTCAGTGTTCACTGGACGGCTTGCCAGGTTGTAGTGACACTACCTAAAACTATGACACACTTCGATAAAACCAGAAATTATACAGAACAACGGTTTTCAACGGGGGCAGTCGGGGAGATCCAAGGGGAAGGAGTGGGAATAAGATTAGCAGGTATATGAACCAAATAAGGGAAACATTGGGGGCGGGGTGGGGGTAAACAGGGATTTAGCCTGGGAGGAAGTGACAAGTCGGAAAAAATTTGGTGAACCTTTGATGGAGGCCACTGTAAACAGGGGAAATAATCTCAGATACCGCGAGCAAATGTATTCACTTAATTACTTCCCTTATGCCGCATCTTTCCCATCGCGACATATGCCTGTGAGACCTGGACACTTAACAAAACAGCTGAGAAACACATAAATGCCTTTGAATGTAAACGCTACAGAAGAGTTCTTCAAATATCATGGACACAAAAAAGAACAAATATATCCATACTACAAGAACTTAATATTGAAGAAGGCTGGCTAGTAAAGAGGATTACACAGATAAAACTTAAATATTTTGGACACATTAAACGTCATGATAATCTAGAGAAAATCGTCTTGGAAGGATACATAATGGGAAAAAGAAAGAGAGGAAGACCAAGGCGAAGATGGCTGCAAGACATGGTTGATGATCTGCAAATGGATGCATCAGCAGCAGGCCATCTTGCTCACAGCCGAAAGGCCTACAGGAGTGCTGTTAGGGAGGCAAAGTTCCTCAAGGGACATGCAAATGAATGAATGAATGAATGAATGATGCCGCAACTTTTATTTTGTGTTCCAATGATTCTCGTTTCTGTTGCTTACTCTTCGTTGGACCTGTCTTTCTGTCAGTATTTTTGTCAAGTTTTTGTCATGTTGCTTAAGGTGTTAATGACAGACAGACTGACAGACATTATGCCTGTGACGAAGTGAAGAAACGGACATACTCGCACCAGGTGGTCGTTTGGCATCCTTCTGTACGAGATTGTAACGCTCGGAGGAACGCCATACCCAACAATACCAACACGAGATCTCTTGGCGGAACTCAGACAAGGATACAGGATGGGAAAACCTGACAACTGCTCGCCAGGAACGTGAGTATTATATTCGCGCACGCATGCACGCACGCACACGCACAAAGAAACAAGACAGAGACAGAGAAGCAAATGACCACCATCTCCCTGCAAACTTAGACACCGGCACTTCAACAACAAACTGTTGCTCGTATTGCTTTCCTTGTGAACATGGGGACATAACTCAGGTATTACTGCTGGGCTGTGTCGCTGTACTTTATCTTGCTGCTGTTATCTAGCTTGATACCCTCATCTGTTAGACAATCATTCACCGAAGATCTCTTCTGTTCTAGCTTGATACCCTCATCTGTTAGACAATCATTCACCGAAGATCTCTTCTGTTCTAGCTTGATACCCTCATCTGTTAGACAATCATTCACCGAAGATCTCTTCTGTTCTAGCTTGATACCCTCATCTGTTAGACAATCATTCACCGAATATCTCATCGGTGAATGATTGTCTAACAGATGAGGGTATCAAGTGGCTGGCCATTAGCGAGTGAATGATGATTGTTGGATAATTTTTGTTGAGTGACTGATGATTGTTGAATGTCTGATTATCTGTGAGTGAATGATTGTTAAATGTCTGATTATCAGTGAGTGAATGAATGCTGTGAGTGAATGATTGTTGGATGATTGGTGATCAGTGAGTGATTGATGATCTTTGTAGACTGGTAATCAACGAATGGTTGATGATTGTGTGATGAATGGTAATCAGCAAATGATTGATGACTGTTGGATGACTGGTATCTGATGACTGTTAGATAACTGATACCGGCGAGAGATTGATGATTCTTGAGAGTGACTTAGGACTGATAATTGCTTCCTGTTTATTAGAAACGGGCTGCAAGCTGACCACAGTCACCATGGTAACTGTTTTGGCGGATGACAAATGAGAAAGGTCGACACGTGACAAGATCCTAATACGGTGTTTTACCGGTGGAACTGTTTACACGGACAGTATTTGCAGACGCTCCAGGTTTGTGAGTCAAAGATGGCGCGAATGAAAACTTCCTGTTCTCAGAAGATGACCTAGATGCAAACATTACCCGCTGAAAAGATGAGTAAAGTCCAAACTTAACGGTTTTTAGTAAGCAAATTTGTTGCTTTGAGAAGACATGACTTTACATTTACTGTTCTATGCTAACAGGGCTCACATGTACTACTCAGACGCGGTCGAGCGCTCGATGTGTTAACATAAACGCTCGAAATGTTAACATAAACTGTCGAAGTGTTAACATAAACGCTGGAAGTGTTAACACGTTGCTGCGGGACGATTCGCTCCAAAAACCCGCTCCCGCTTTAAGTGATCATCGATTTGAAAAAGTTCAAATATTTCACAGTGAAGGATATTTGTCGTAACGAAAGCGTGTTTCATACGAGTTGGTTCCTTCTTTAGATAACTAATTATTCTCGTATAAAGTCTGGAAACTGCTTGTGAAACATGAAATACTGAACTATTAACCATAGTATCACAATAAAGGCAAGATCCCCAACAAGCAATGTATTTAACAAATAACAAATGACCGTTGTATGCTTATTCACTTGACTAACTCAAATTACACACAGGAAGTATCACTAGACACCCAGAAAACAGAAGGTAATCTAGAAACTGAGATAGTATACTAAACAGAGTGTAATTTAGAACAGTGTTTTCCAGACTCTGACTACGGCACACCTGGTAAGATAAACTTCTGTTGCAGCATACCTGTGTTCTTAATGCTGGACATGAAGGTGCCTAAAGAAAAGAAGGCAGTCTATAAAACAGAAGTTTTTTCAGCAAGCAATAATAGGTGTTCATAAAAATTACTGTCTAGAAAGCAATAGACGTCTAGTAAACAGAGAGTAATATAGAAAACAGAGAGTAATACAGAAAACAGACAGTAATCTAGAAAACAGAAAGTAATTTAGAAAGTAGAGAGTAATCTAGAAAACAGAGTAATTTAGAAAATAGAGAGTAATCTAGAAAACAGAGCAATCTAGAAAACAGATGGTAGTCGAGCAAACTGCATCTTGGATAGTCCAGCAAATAGAAAGTAGTAAGGAGAGGGTATTCTGGTAGACAAAGTGTATTCTAGAAAACGGAGGAGTCTAGTAAACAAAGTACTGATCAGCAAACATAGGGTGGCTGTGATCACCTATGCGAACAAAGTTGCAACCCTAGATAAATATTTTCGGCACTAACAGAGAGCCTTGCTTTACTTCATTTTTTTTTCAAAATATCCATAAAGACATGTATAGATGTGCCGCGAGACATTTAGAATTGTGCCGCGAGACACGTAGAGGTGTACCGCGAGACAATTAGAGGTGTGCCCTGAGACATTTAGACGTATGCTGCGAGACATTTAGAGTTGTGCCGCGAGACATGTAGAGATGTGCCGCGATACATGTAGAGGTGTGCCGCCAGACATGTAGAGATGTGCCGCGAGACATTTAGAGGTGTGCCCCGAGACATTTAGAGGTGTGCCGCCAGACATGTAGAGATGTGCCGCGAGACATGTAGAGATGTGCCGCCAGACATGTAGAGATGTGCCGCCAGACATGTAGAGATGTGCCGCGAGACATTTAGAGGTGTGCCCCGAGACATTTAGAGGTGTGCCGCTAGACATGTAGAGATGTGCCGCCAGACATGTAGAGATGTGCCGCGAGACATTTAGAGGTGTGCCGTCAGACATGTAGAGATGTGCCGCGAGACATGTAGAGGTGTGCCGCGAGACATGTAGAGGTGTGCCGCGAAACATGTAGAGGTGTGCCGCGAGACACATAGAGGTGTGCCGCGAGACAAGTAGAGGTGTGCCGCGAGACATGTAGAGATATGCCACGAGACATGTAGAAATGTGCTGCGAGACATGTAGAGATGTGCCGCGAGACATGTAGAGATGTGCTGCGAGACATTTAGAGGTGTGCCGCGAGACACGTTGAGGTGTGCCGCGAGACATGTAGAGATGTGCCGTGAGACATGTAGAGGTGTGCCGCGAGACATGTAGAGGTCTGCCGTCGGAGAGATAGAAGTGTGCCGCGAGACATTTAGAGGTCTGCCGTCAGAGAGATAGAAGTGTGCCGCGAGTCATTTACAGGTCTGCCATCAGAGAGATAGAAGTGTGCCGCGAGACATGTAGAGGTGTGTCGCGAGACATGTAGAGGTCTGCTGTGAGAGAGATAGAAGTGTGCCGCGAGATATTTAGGGGTCTGCCGCGAGAGAGATAGAAGTGTGCCGCGAGACATTTAGGGGTCTGCCGCGAGAAAGATAGAAATGTGCCGATAGACATTTAGATGTGTGCAGCGAGACATTTAGATGTGTACCGCTGAGACATTTAGGGGTCTGCCGCGAGATATTTAGAGGTCTGCCGCGAGACATTTAGGGGTCTGCCACGAGAGAGACAGAGGTCTGCCGCGAGACATTTAGAGGTCTGGCGCGAGAGAGACAGAGGTCTGCCGCGAGAGATTTAGAAGTGTGCCGCAAGAGAGCTAGAGATGTGTCGCCAAAATTTTAGATTAAGAAATATTGTCGACCAAATTACAGCTCTGTTTACAGCATATATAAATAATAAGCAGCCGCCAGGTAGAGAAACACAGTTATTTGTCCGAGTCCAGCGCCAAGTGAAGTGGCCTCTAAGCAGGATCATATTTCACAGTGAAGAGAATGTTGTCGTTAACAAAACATATCACATTTGAACATGGTCATTGTAGTATGGCAGTTAGGGAAAATACTAAAACTATCTGCTTAACTACACGGTGGTCCAGCATTAAAAACACTGGCGTGCCACCACAGAAGCTTATGTTAGCACTGTGTCGCAGTCTCACACTGTCTGGCAACCACTGTTTTACGTTATTTAAAGAATAATCTGAAGAAGAAGAGGAAGAAGAAGAAAACCTGCCGTAGAGGACTGGCATGAGGCGTATCTGTAATACGGCCGAGGTTCAGAGGTTTCTGTAGATGCTCTATGCGCCGCTATAATTCATACATGGTCACGTGCCAGCCGTTTTTCCGTGGCTTCCTCTCACGTCAGTAGAATAGTTCATTAATTTTTAAACATACTATTTTATGTTTGTTATTTTTAACACAGCTTCACATAAGTGCCATTGTACATGTTTGTATGTTTAGTGTTGTTTATTTGTACATAAAACTTTTTCTCCTACCAGATGTGTTCCCACAAGTTCTTTGTCGCGTTAGATCTCTCCGTGTGTAAATTTGTCACGTTAGATCTCTCCGTGTGTAAATTTGTCACGTTAGATCTCTCCATGTGTAAATTTGTCACGTTAGATCTCTCCGTGTGTAAATTTGTCACGTTAGATCTCTCCATGTGTAAATTTGTCACGTTAGATCTCTCCGTGTGTAAATTTGTCACGTTAGATCTCACCGTGTGTAAATCTGTCACGTTAGATCTCTCCGCGTGTAAATTTGTCACGTTAGATCTCTCCGTGTGTAAATGTGTGTCACGTTAGATCTCTCCGTGTGTAAATTTGTCACGTTAGATCTGTGTCCACACGTGCCTTGAAACGTCAGATCTATTTCGACAGGTACTTTGTCACGCCAGTGCATGTGTCCACTGTCACGGCAGAGTACATCCTGCATGCGTCTGTGTTAGTGTACTACGTAGACCGTGTCACGTCTGGCACGCACTCTGTCACGTCACAACACGTACTGAGTACAACCAAGTGTAGAAATTGGGACTGCCGGAGCACCGAGAGGGATGTTATAATGCTCCAAGATCACATAAATCCAAAAAGATCTTTAAAATGCATAATCAATTAAACAGTCCATAAAACGGAGAATTTATAAAACGGGCGGTCCGTACAGCGGGGAGTCCGCACTCAAAGGGTCCATAAAAAACGATAATCTGTACCTGGAGTGTCCGACTTCAGTGGCCTCAAGGGCCACAACTATTTGTGAAAATGGAGTGGTCGGGTCGCATCTAAATCAACCAGTTTTTGCCAGCTTAGATAAAAAGTGAGAAGTGACAATTATAAAGTACGAGTGAACTGTTTTTAAATTAGCTTTAACAAGTTTTTATGTTAAAAAAATATATTTCTGTTCATTTTAATCAAATAAATTACATTTCCATAATAATAATAATAATATCGCGGGTCGTAGAAGGCATCAGAGAGGAATGTGACCCACAGGCCGCCAGCTCCAATGATCTTTACTTAGGCCCTCAAGCTCTAAGCACACACTGTTCGTCATACAAATGAGCCTCCATGTGGAGATTTCTGTCACTGACAGTTCACTATATAACAGTTCTTTCCCCGTCTTGTCTGAAGATAAGGAAATAACTGTACTCACCTATGACACTTTCTTGAGAATTCTTATGGTGGAGATGTATCTGAGATATACCTGGCAGAGTGTGACACAGGTGAATCTTGCACTTAAACCGTGTCGTGTTCGCTGGAAAAAAAAAGAAAATCTTTTGTGGAATGCAAATATTTTACAGCGTCATTTACATATTTCGAGTTATTTAAATGTTAGCACGTGCTGCAGGATAACAGCCTGCACCACCACCACCACCTGTCTCAGCCGTGACCTTGTGGGTACCTCGGGAGTCTTAAATCCAGAAAGAAAAAAAATGCAAGCCCTAAGACTTCTGGTGGCCCGGTTATTTGAGCTACCCATGCCCTGGCATTCCCCCTTGATTCTGCTACATTTTCAGATCCAGATGTAGAGATTGCAGAAACTGTTTTCTAGGTGGGGTGATGTGGCCTTGGGGTCAGACTTTCGCCTCAGGTGTTGGAGGTCGCGAGTTCGAATCTCACCAGACGTGGCAGGGATTTATTCGCTTGGATCTGCCGGTGGGAAGTCGTAGAAAGGGCGGGCTAGGCGGCGGCTACTCTGGCAAGACTCTGGGGGGAAAATCTCACAGAAACTGTCGCTGATGCCTGGCTTGTCTGTGCTGACATCCACACAAGTTCTGACATGTCAACTGAGAGTTGGCACTTTCTCTGTATCAGTTGCCAGGAGAAGTAGGTTATATTCACAACCAACATCTGCTTGCTACACAACCAACATCTGCTTGCTACACAACCAACATCTGCTTGCTACACTGTCTTTTGCCATGAACATTGCCATTGTAATTGCTACTTTCACGTCCAGTTTGAAGTATGCCTGCTGTGGCGACACTGATAGAGATGATGATCATTTTCTACTTACAAGGTTTTAATATAGGAAAGTATTAGACGTTACTGGAACTTATCTAACATCAATTTGCTGACGCAGGAAAGTATTAGACGTTACTGGAACTTATCTAACATCGTCTTGCTGACGCAGGAAAGTATTAGACGTTACTGGAACTTATCTAACATCGTCTTGCTGACGCAGGAAAGTATTAGACGTTACTGGAACTTATCTAACATCGTCTTGCTGACGCAGGAAAGTATTAGACGTTACTGGAACTTATCTAACATCGTCTTGCTGACGCAGGAAAGTATTAGACGTTACTGGAACTTATCTAACATCGTCTTGCTGACGCAGGAAAGTATTAGACGTTACTGGAACTTATCTAACATCGTCTTGCTGACGCAGGAAAGTATTAGACGTTACTGGAACTTATCTAACATCGTCTTGCTGACGCAGGAAAGTATTAGACGTTACTGGAACTTATCTAACATCGTCTTGCTGACGCAGGAAAGTATTAGACGTTACTGGAACTTATCTAACATCGTCTTGCTGACGCAGGAAAGTATTAGACGTTACTGGAACGTATCTAACATCATCTTGCTGATGCACTATCTTCATTCTTGATTCTGCCAAACTAGACTAACAAAACAGCCACAGCAAAAGTAAAGCAAAATCCAACCTATTTGCTCTTACATTTTCTCTCTTCAGAAATATCAAGTTTCCTCCTCAACTTTTGTTGACCGCCAAGAATCAGCCAAGAATTCTGCCAACAATTTCTGAACCTGTACTCTGCCAGGAAGACTTCTGCTCGACCATGATCGTTCATTAAAGAAAGGAAATAATTTCCTAAGACTTCTGTTGGCCGGGCATGGATAACACTCCCATATTCTGTAGCTGCAGGCTCAGAACAGTGACAACCACTGCTGATTAGCTCCAGCGCCTAGTTTTCCGCCATGATCACAGCACAGCCAATAAGCCAGTGTTGCCAGTCTGATAAGATCTTCCGGGAACACGGCGGGGTAGATACAATCTTCCAGGGGTAAATGATTTCATTTTGCTGCTCGCCAAACTCCGCTGATCGGGAGGAGTGGAGGATTGAGATCCCAGCTGAGATAGCTGTGCGGATTATAGAGTAATTTTCCAGGGCTTTCAAGCCCGGGTCACTGACGTTTCGTCTCCCTGTTGTAGAGTGACAAGCAGTGAAGAACGGACATGATTCCCGTGTCTTCTCTTGTATGTTTCATGTTTGTGCATGCTCAGAGTTCTCTTATATGTTTCATGTTTGTGCATGCTCAGAGTTCTCTTATATGTTTCATGTTTGTGCATGCTCAGAGTTCTCTTATATGTTTCATGTTTGTGCATGCTCAGAGTTCTCTTATATGTTTCATGTTTGCACATGCTCAGAGTTCTCTTATATGTTTCATGTTTGCACATGCTCAGAGTTCTCTTATATGTTTCATGTTTGTGCATGCTCAGAGTTCTCTTATATGTTTCATGTTTGTGCATGCTCAGAGTTCTCTTATATGTTTCATGTTTGTGCATGCTCAGAGTTCTCTTATATGTTTCAGGTTTGCGCATGCTCAGAGTTCTCTTATATGTTTCAGGTTTGCGCATGCTCAGAGTTCTCTTATATGTTTCATGTTTGTGCATGCTCAGAGTTCTCTTATATGTTTCATGTTTGTGCATGCTCAGAGTTCTCTTATATGTTTCATGTTTGTGCATGCTCAGAGTTCTCTTATGTGTACATCATGTTTTCTGTTGCAGCATTCTGTACCATCAGACGACTTGTAAATGTGAAACGGTTCAGCGTACACTTGTGTGCCCAGGCTTGTTTTCGCTTCAGTTTTTTTCCTATACATGGCTAATCTGTGTTTCTCTGGGTTTTTCTTTTGTTGTTTTTAACAAAGCAGAACCTCTCCGTCTCTTTTTCTCTCTCCGCTATACTCTTCTTTCTCTCTATCTCTCTCTGCCTCCTCTTTTCTCCTTTCAACACTTCTATCTCCCCCTTTCTTTCTGCCCTTCTCTCTCTCCTTCTTTCTCTGCCTCCCACTCTCTTTGCCCTTCCCTCTCTCTCTCTCTCCTGCAACACTACACCTACAACACTAGACCAGCAACACTAGATCTACAACACTAGACCAGCAAAACTAGACCTACAAAACTAAACCAGCAGAATTAGATCTAAATTAGACCAGGTATATAGACCTACAGCACACGATCAGCAACACTACGCCTACAACAACACTAGACCAGTAACACCAGACCTACAACACTAGACCAGCAATACTAGACCATTACCACTAGACCTACAACACTAGACCAGCAATACTAGATCAACACTAGACCACCAACACTAGACTTACAACACTAGACCAGCAGATCTAGGCCTACAACACTACACCTGCAACACTAGACCAGTAACACTAGGCCTACAAAACTAGACCAACAACATTAGTCCAGTAACACCAAGCCTACAATACTACACCAGTAACACTAGGCCTACGACACTAGACCAGTAAAACTAGACATGTAACACTAGACCAATAACACTAGACTTACAACACTAGACCAGTAACACTAGGCCTACAACACTAAACTAGTAGCACTAGGCCTACAATACTAGACCAGCAACACTAGACTAGTAACACTAGGACAGCAACACTAGACCAGTAACATTAGACCAGCAAAACTAGACCAGCAACTCTAGGCATACAACACTAGACCAGTAACATTAGACCAGCAAAACTAGACCAGCAACACTAGGCCTACAAAACTAGACCAGCAACGCTAGACCAGTAACACTAGACCAGTAACACCAGGCCTACACAACTAGACCAGTAACACCAGGCCTACAAAACTAGACCAGCAACACTAGACCAGTAACACTAGACCAGTAACACTAGACCAGTAACACCAGGCCTACAAAACTAGACCAGTAACACTAGACCAGTAACACTAGACCAGTAACACCAGGCCTACAAAACTAGACCAGTAACACTAGACCAGTAACACTAGACCAGTAACACTAGACCAGTAACACCAGGCCTACAAAACTAGACCAGCAACACTAGACCAGTAACACTAGACCAGTAAAACTAGACCAGCAACACTAGACCAGTAAAACTAGGCATATAACACTAGATCAGTAACACTAGACCAGCAACACTAGACCAGTAAAACTAGGCATATAACACTAGACCAGTAACACTAGACCAGTAACACCAGGCCTACAAAACTAGACCAGCAACACTAGACCAGTAACACTAGACCAGCAACACTAGACCAGTAACACTAGGTATATAACACTAGACCAGTAACACTAGACCAGTAACACCAGGCCTACAAAACTAGACCAGCAACACTAGACCTGTAACACCATGCCTACAAAACTAGACCAGCAACACTAGACCAGTAATACCAGGCCTAGAAAACTAGACCAGTAACACTAGACCAGTAACACCAGGCCTACAAAACTAGACCAGTAACACTAGACCAGTAATACCAGGCCTACAAAACTAGACCAGTAATACCAGGCCTACAAAACTAGACCAGCAACACTAGACCAGTAACACTAGACCAGCAACACTAGACCAGTAAAACTAGGCATATAACACTAGACCAGTAAAACTAGGCATATAACACTAGACCAGCAACACTAGACCAGTAACACTAGACCAGTAAAACTAGGCCTATAACACTAGACCAGTAACACTAGACCAGTAACACCAGTCCTACAAAACTAGACCAGCAACACTAGACCAGTAACACTAGACCAGCAACACTAGACCAGTAAAACTAGGCATATAACACTAGACCAGTAAAACTAGGCCTATAACACTAGACCAGCAACACTAGACCAGTAAAACTAGACCAGTAAAACTAGGCCTATAACACTAGACCAGTAACACTAGACCAGTAAAACTAGGCCTATAACACTAGACCAGAACACTAGACCAGCAACACTAGGCCGGTAAAACTATGCCTATAACCAGTAAAACTATGCCTATAACACTAGACCAGCAACACTAGACCAGTAACACTAGACCAGTAAAACTAGGCCTATAACACTATACCAGTAACACTAGACCAGCAACACTAGACCAGTAAAACTAGGCCTACAAAACTAGACCAGTAACACTAGACCAGCAACACTAGACCAGCAACACTAGACCAGTAACACCAGGCCTACAAAACTAGACCAGCAACACTAGACCAGTAACACTAGACCAGTAAAACTAGACCAGCAACACTAGACCAGTAAAACTAGGCATATAACACTAGATCAGTAACACTAGACCAGCAACACTAGACCAGTAAAACTAGGCATATAACACTAGACCAGTAACACTAGACCAGTAACACCAGGCCTACAAAACTAGACCAGCAACACTAGACCAGTAACACTAGACCAGCAACACTAGACCAGTAACACTAGGTATATAACACTAGACCAGTAACACTAGACCAGTAACACCAGGCCTACAAAACTAGACCAGCAACACTAGACCTGTAACACCATGCCTACAAAACTAGACCAGCAAAACTAGACCAGTAATACCAGGCCTACAAAACTAGACCAGTAACACTAGACCAGTAACACCAGGCCTACAAAACTAGACCAGTAACACTAGACCAGTAATACCAGGCCTACAAAACTAGACCAGTAATACCAGGCCTACAAAACTAGACCAGCAACACTAGACCAGTAACACTAGACCAGCAACACTAGACCAGTAAAACTAGGCATATAACACTAGACCAGCAACACTAGACCAGTAAAACTAGGCATATAACACTAGACCAGCAACACTAGACCAGTAACACTAGACCAGTAAAACTAGGCCTATAACACTAGACCAGTAACACTAGACCAGTAACACCAGTCCTACAAAACTAGACCAGCAACACTAGACCAGTAACACTAGACCAGCAACACTAGACCAGTAAAACTAGGCATATAACACTAGACCAGCAACACTAGACCAGTAAAACTATGCCTATAACACTAGACCAGCAACACTAGACCAGTAAAACTAGACCAGTAAAAATAGACCAGTAAAACTAGGCCTATAACACTAGACCAGTAACACTAGACCAGTAAAACTAGGCATATAACACTAGACCAGAACACTAGACCAGCAACACTAGACCAGTAAAACTATGCCTATAACCAGTAAAACTATGCCTATAACACTAGACCAGCAACACTAGACCAGTAACACTAGACCAGTAAAACTAGGCCTATAACACTATACCAGCAACACTAGACCAGCAAAACTAGGCCTATAACACTAGACCAGTAACAGTAGGCCTATAACACTATACCAGTAACACTAGACCAGCAACACTAGACCAGTAAAACTAAGCCTACAACACTAGACCAATAACACCAAGACTACAACACTAGACCAGTAACACTAGACCAGTAACACTAGACCAGCAAAACTAGGCCTATAACACTATACCAGTAACACTAGACCAGTAAAACTAGGCCTATAACACTATACCAGTAACACTAGACCAGCAACACTAGACCAGTAAAACTAAGCCTACAACACTAGACCAATAACACCAAGCCAGTAACACTAGACCAGTAACACTAGACCAGCAAAACTAGGCCTATAACACTAGACCAGTAATACTAGGCCTATAACACTAGACCAGTAACACTAGGCCTATAACACTAGACCAGTAACACTAGGCCTATAACACTAGACCAGTAACACTAGGCCTATAACACTAGACCAGTAACACTAGGCCTATAACACTAGACCAGTAACACTAGACCAGCAACACTAGGCCTATAACACTAGACCAGTAACACAAAACCAGCAACACTAGACCAGTAACACTAGGCCTACAACACTAGACTAGTAACACTAGACCAGTAACACTAGACCAGCAACACTAGGCCTACAACACTAGACCAGTAATACTAGACCAGCAACACTAGGCCTATAACACTAGACCAGTAACACTAGACCCACAACACTACATGCTACCGTAGACCTGCAGAACTATACATATTCTTTTCTCAGCTTATTTTTTTGGGTGGTCCCATGAGAGAAGTCGCTGATAACGCCGCGGATACAACAACAGCAGCAACACAAGCGACGACTACAACGTAGCGTCCCCCTTGTCATCATCCTCCTCTAGCTTATCTACTGAAATGACGAGCACCTGTAGGTGTATATTGCCCCGCTGCTGTCAGTGGCCAGATAGCACTTGATTTCCCATTTAACGCGGTTCACAAATCACTCATGAACTAAAAACTGGAGATAAATAAACCACACACAACCTCCAGGTTCAGCGGCGGGGGCTTGGCCTGCCCGCAGACTTGCTCGGTGCCGGTTAAACGCGATAAATGGCCCTGGAAAGAGGGCATTCCGGGCCCCCAGAGAATGACAAAAGACCAAACACTGCAGTTCCACTCTGTGGCTCGGGTTGATGCAGGGCCTGTATTGTGCCGGCTCTGTCGTGATGGAGTGTTCGCTGCGTGTGACCTATTTATTGGGAAGATATACCTGGAGGGAGACCATCTTCTCTACCTCTCCGCTCTGAACATAGCAGGTGTGCTGGCTTGTGTCCTGACAAGATGGAGTTTACGGCGTCCAGATGAAAAGGTTATCTGAAACATTTTACCCCCCCCCCTCCCAAGTTTGTGTAGTAGTAGATTTTGCTTATCACTTTTTCCCCCTTTCTTTTTGCGTTTTGTCGGCAGCCCCCTCCCCCTCCCCTGGAACATTCATGTAATCCTCAGCAAAAGTTGCTTTCTTAGACATGGCAAATATACGCACACAAGATCAGAATTTATTTAACAAAGACAAAAAAGAAGTGTTATAGCGCTATACACAACCAACATTATTTAGTGTTTTTAAGATGTGGACACCATACAGATGAAACAGAAATCAGAGATGTCATTTTAGAGAAGCATGTAACATATACTTGTGATGTGATTTTAGAGAAGCATGTAACATATACTTGTGATGTGATTTTAGAGAAGCATGTAACATATACTTGTGATGTGATTTTAGAGAAGCATGTAACATATACTTGTGATGTGATTTTAGAGAAGCATGTAACATATACTTGTGATGTGATTTTAGAGAAGCATGTAACATATACTTGTGATGTGATTTTAGAGAAGCATGTAACATATACTTGTGATGTGATTTTAGAGAAGCATGTAACATATACTTGTGATGTGATTTTAGAGAAGCATGTAACATATACTTGTGATGTGATTTTAGAGAAGCATGTAACATATACTTGTGATGTGATTTTAGAGAAGCATGTAACATATACTTGTGATGTGATTTTAGAGAAGCATGTGACACAATTGTGATGGCCTAAAAAAAAAGCCGTCGTGGCCCGCAGATGCCTAACATTTTAAACCAGTTCAAATTAAACAGGAAAAACAATGAACATTCTTTAATATTTCCAGAGAAAAGAGAAGTCAGAATTCTTGACAGTCATTGCAAAGCTTAATGGAAAAAGAAAGAGGAGGAAGTCAAAATAAAAAACAAACTGACTTGGTTAGAATCACCACGAGAACATAAATACAATTTTACTTGTAACAGGATAGTACACAAGAGCATTCCACAACATCTGTCAACGTTGCATGATGATGATTGTGGTGGTGATATGAAAGGAAACATTCACAAAATAACGAAATTTCCAGAACAGAAACATTTTGGCCAGGGCACTGACTTCGGCGGCAAATCTACAAGCCAAACAAACGGTGTCATGAATTTCTTCACGCTTGGGTTGTCGTGCTAACCGGCAATATAAAGACGTTGCTACATGCCAACACGCAGGTATTCTCACTGGCACTGCAGATGTGCTTTATGTTGCCATATCTGTACAATGAGAAGCTGAGATTGTAATCATCGATATGTCACCAGGATTACCTGTATCCCCAGGTGCGAGCGGGATATCTTCCTCTTCTCCCCCACCTCGTTCAGAAGCTTCAGACAGTTTTCAAAATGACGGCGCAGAGATAACATCATCTTCTCAAGTGCTCTCCATGTTTTCCCAGGGGCAGATAACCCTTGAGAAATCCTCCAAACTTCGTGAATTATCTGTCCCTGCACTGTACCGTATCAGTTTCATTCATGAAGTTGTGAACAGGTTTTTGATGGTGTTTGTAGCACTAAGAAGAGTGGAGAGTCTAGAGAAGGGTCTTGAGAAGATAAGTCTTAACAGACACATTCAAGCACGCTCTTTGTTGCAACCACGAGCTGGAATTAAAAGCCAGAAAAGACAAAGCCAGGCTAAACAAAGTGTCGTTTTAGCTTGACTTTTTGTCCAGACATTTGAAGAGGTTCTCCGGCGGTTACTTGTCGATGGTCGTGAGGTCTAGACAGATGCTACTTCTACCCTGGATCCACTGCTCGGAAATTCGAGTCCTGTACCTATGCCAGGTGTCCACAGATACAGGTATATTGTAGAGTGTTCAACTTAAGAGTTGAGTTCAATATTCGTGGCTGATGGATAAAATAGATCACTGTACGAGGATTGTTTGAGGTTGTGTTTATAGTGTTCTGGTATGCACGTTCATATCACCATCACCTCTGTGATTCTATCACCATCACCTCTGTGATTCTATCACCATCACCTCTGTGACTCTATCACATTCACCTCTGTGATTCTATCACCATCACCTCTGTGATTCTATCACCATCACCTCTGTGATTCTATCACCATCACCTCTGTGACTCTATCACCATCACCTTTGTGACTATCAGCATCACCTCTGTGACTCTATCACCATCACCTCTGTGATTCTATCACCATCACTTTGTGACTCTATCAACTTCACCTTTGTGACTCTATCATCATCACCTCTGTGACTCTATCAGCTTCACCTTTGTGACTCTATCAACTTCACCTTTGTGACTCTATCAACTTCACCTTTGTTACTCTATCACCATCACCTCTGTGACTCTATCACCATGTGACTCTATCAACTTCACCTCTGTGACTCTATCGCCATGTGACTTTATCACTATCACCTCTGTGACTCTATCACCATGTGACTCTATCACCATGTGATTTTGTCATCATCACCTCTATGACTCTATCACCATGTGACTCTATCACTATCACCTCTGTGACTCTATCACCATGTGACTCTATCAACTTCACCTCTGTGACTCTATCGCCATGTGACTTTATCACTATCACCTCTGTGACTCTATCACCATGTGACTCTATCACCATGTGATTTTATCATCATCACCTCTATGACTCTATCACCATGTGACTCTATCACTATCACCTCTGTGACTCTATCACCATGTGACTCTATCACCATCACCTCTGTGACTCTATCACCATGTGACTCTATCACTATCACCTCTATGACTCTATCACCATGTGACTCTATCACCATCACCTCTGTGACTCTATCACCATGTGACTCTATCAACTTCACCTCTGTGACTCTATCAACTTCACCTCTGTGACTCTATCACCATGTGATTATATCAACTTCACCTCTGTGACTCTATCACCATGTGACTCTATCAACTTCACCTCTGTGACTCTATCACCATGTGACTCTATCAACCTCACCTCTGTGACTCTATCACCATGTGACTCTATCACCATCAACAAAGCCAAATTAGTACATCAAATTCTTTCACAGAATGCCCCGCCTTATCTATGGAACCTGTTTAAATTTAGCCCAAAGTGCAGCCAACGCTTGAACAACATATGTCTTCCAAAACCTAGACTTGATCTTTACAAGAAAAGCTTTAGTTATTCTGCTGCTCATCTTTGGAATACCCTCCCATCCTATATAAAAAATATAAATTATACTCCTTCCTACAACTACAAGCTTTCTCAATATCTATTTGATGTCGACTACATGCCTCCATGAATTATAAAACTTAAAAGTTATCTTAAGCTGCTCTTACAGACACCGAATACAATTAATTGTTTTCTGAATAGTCCCGAAAATTTTGTTTAGTAGATAGTCATTTATAATGTATGTAGTTACTTCTGTACTGAGTGAATGTTTAAGAGTGAAACGTAAATGTTATATTTTATTTTATGTCTCTCAGCTTCAATGTTAGTTATGTTTGTTATATGAACAGCATATTTGTAGAATGTCTGGAATAGAGTGAAAGATGTATGATAAAGGGCAGAATGTTAGACGGGCCTGCGTGCCCAATTCTTAACCCTTTTGAAATAAAGATCAATCAATCAATCAATCACCTCTGTGACTCTATCACCATGTGACTCTATCAACATCACCTCTGTGACTCTATCACCATCACCTCTGTGACTCTATCACCATGCGACTCTATCACCATCACCTCTGTGACTCTATCACCATGTGACTCTATCAACTTCACCTCTGTGACTCTATCACCATCACCTCTGTGACTCTATCACCATGCGACTCTATCACCATCACCTCTGTGACTCTATCACCATCACCTCTGTGACTCTATCACCATGCGACTCTATCACCATCACCTCTGTGACTCTATCACCATGTGACTCTATCACCATCACCTCTGTGACTCTATCACCATGTGACTCTATCACCATCATGCCGACCTCCTGTAACAGTATTTACCATGCTGTTTAGATGAGATCGTTTAAGATCGATTTGTTTTGCTGATCGGAAATATTAAACATTATTATAGAGTCACGTATGTTTAAGTCCTTAGATCTGAACCAAATGCACTATTTCCCTTGTATAGTTCACATAGTTTATATGAAAATCTAAAACACTAAGCATGAATACGAAAGTCAGGATATTTAAGAGTAATGTTCTAAGTGTACTACTCTATGGAAGTGAATGCTGGAAAATCACCAAAACCATAGAAAACAAGTTGAATTCTTTCCAGACTAAATGTTTACAAAGAATTAGAAAAATATTTTGGCCAAACACCATAAGAAATAACATCTTGTTGGCAGAGATGCAGATGAAGCCACTGACAGCAGTTAATGAGGAAAGACGCTGGCGATGGCTGGGACATGTGCTCCGAATGACTGACAACTCACTACCAAAAACAGCACTAAGATGGACACCACAGGGGAACAGAAGTAAGGGTAGACCAAAAGAGACACGGAGAAGAACAACAGAGAGGATGTTGAGCAATAGAGGGCTCACCTGGGCAAGAGCAGAAAAAAAGGCAAAGGACAGGCATTTGTGGAAAACCCTTGCGGAAGCCCCATGTGCCCTGGGCATTTAAGGTTCAAAGAGAGAGAGAGAGAGAGAGAGAGTTCACATAGTTTAGCACGTGATTTAAAGTGTCTGTTTCTGTAACGGCAGACAATATTTTAATCATCTTATGTTATTTTGCACGGGATTCTGAGAGAAAAGTTTCTTGGTTCTAGTAATTTTTAGCAGGTAGCGGAATTTCTCGTGATTATTATGAGTTTTGTAAGGGAAAGTTTCTTAAGTGTCAACGAGTGGAATGTCTGTGCTGACGTATCGGTTTAAATTTAGTTTTAAAGTTTTAATTGTTTGTTTTAGGAACGAAAGTTTAGGGTACGAAAGTTCAGGGTATGAGTTATGAATCTCGTGTTTTAGTGAAGCTCAGAACAGGTACCTTTTTTTTCCGTGAATGTAAATTGCACGAAGTGAAAGTTCTGGAAGGATTGAGTAAATGGGGGTTATATAAAAGAACTCGGAGCTTGTTAAGAGGATTGTGATGATTGTATTCGGAGTATGAGGATCGTCAGTAGTAGTTTTGTAGTGAATTCAGTCATGTCCTAGTTGAGTGTAGTAGCGCTTGTGTTGTCCTTTTTAGGACAAGGTTTTCCTTTTAATAGTATGATAGGAATTATGTTGTAGTGTCCTTGCTAGGACCAGAGCTTACTGTTTGTGTTTTCTTATTCTAGAAGATGAAGTGTTATTCTGAAAGTTGTTATTCATTCCAGACATGAGTAAGTACTGCGTTTTTGTAACTGCTTGCTGGTAGAATGTTTCTTTCTTATGGCACGGACTGCGTGCCCGGGAAGTTTTTCATGTTACACTTTTTGTCATTGCTGTATGACAGCAGTTTTTCCCTACCATCATCATATTCGTCATCCACATCTTCCGCACCAATAAATTTGTTGTGTATTGAATTTTAACTACATTCTTGACTGTTCCTACGTTTGAGTTGCTGTTGCGTTGTAAGCTTGAATTATGGCGTCCAGATGTTCTGTTGTTGTCCAGTGGAAGAAGGAGCGTGTATTGTTCTCTGAGTGTATCACAGAACACAAATCTTAGTCTCTAAGATCACTCTGTCTAATCTGATCCTGAGAGAGAGAGAGAGTGAGAGAGAGAGAGAGTAACTGATTTCTATCCATAGTTATTCCCTGGACCTTTAAACACAACAGATACATCTTTTCTGTTTACGTTGAAAAAATCGCATAGTTGTTCTTTCACCATCATGCCGACCTCCTGTAACAGTATTTACCATGCTGTTTAGATGAGATCGTTTAAGATCGATTTGTTTTGCTGATCGGAAATATTAAACATTATTATAGAGTCACGTATGTTTAAGTCCTTAGATCTGAACCAAATGCACTATTTCCCTTGTATAGTTCACATAGTTTATATGAAAATCTAAAACACTAAGCATGAATACGAAAGTCAGGATATTTAAGAGTAATGTTCTAAGTGTACTACTCTATGGAAGTGAATGCTGGAAAATCACCAAAACCATAGAAAACAAGTTGAATTCTTTCCAGACTAAATGTTTACAAAGAATTAGAAAAATATTTTGGCCAAACACCATAAGAAATAACATCTTGTTGGCAGAGATGCAGATGAAGCCACTGACAGCAGTTAATGAGGAAAGACGCTGGCGATGGCTGGGACATGTGCTCCGAATGACTGACAACTCACTACCAAAAACAGCACTAAGATGGACACCACAGGGGAACAGAAGTAAGGGTAGACCAAAAGAGACACGGAGAAGAACAACAGAGAGGATGTTGAGCAATAGAGGGCTCACCTGGGCAAGAGCAGAAAAAAAGGCAAAGGACAGGCATTTGTGGAAAACCCTTGCGGAAGCCCCATGTGCCCTGGGCATTTAAGGTTCAAAGAGAGAGAGAGAGAGAGAGAGAGTTCACATAGTTTAGCACGTGATTTAAAGTGTCTGTTTCTGTAACGGCAGACAATATTTTAATCATCTTATGTTATTTTGCACGGGATTCTGAGAGAAAAGTTTCTTGGTTCTAGTAATTTTTAGCAGGTAGCGGAATTTCTCGTGATTATTATGAGTTTTGTAAGGGAAAGTTTCTTAAGTGTCAACGAGTGGAATGTCTGTGCTGACGTATCGGTTTAAATTTAGTTTTAAAGTTTTAATTGTTTGTTTTAGGAACGAAAGTTTAGGGTACGAAAGTTCAGGGTATGAGTTATGAATCTCGTGTTTTAGTGAAGCTCAGAACAGGTACCTTTTTTTTCCGTGAATGTAAATTGCACGAAGTGAAAGTTCTGGAAGGATTGAGTAAATGGGGGTTATATAAAAGAACTCGGAGCTTGTTAAGAGGATTGTGATGATTGTATTCGGAGTATGAGGATCGTCAGTAGTAGTTTTGTAGTGAATTCAGTCATGTCCTAGTTGAGTGTAGTAGCGCTTGTGTTGTCCTTTTTAGGACAAGGTTTTCCTTTTAATAGTATGATAGGAATTATGTTGTAGTGTCCTTGCTAGGACCAGAGCTTACTGTTTGTGTTTTCTTATTCTAGAAGATGAAGTGTTATTCTGAAAGTTGTTATTCATTCCAGACATGAGTAAGTACTGCGTTTTTGTAACTGCCTGCTGGTAGAATGTTTCTTTCTTATGGCACGGACTGCGTGCCCGGGAAGTTTTTCATGTTACACTTTTTGTCATTGCTGTATGACAGCAGTTTTTCCCTACCATCATCATATTCGTCATCCACATCTTCCGCACCAATAAATTTGTTGTGTATTGAATTTTAACTACATTCTTGACTGTTCCTACGTTTGAGTTGCTGTTGCGTTGTAAGCTTGAATTATGGCGTCCAGATGTTCTGTTGTTGTCCAGTGGAAGAAGGAGCGTGTATTGTTCTCTGAGTGTATCACAGAACACAAATCTTAGTCTCTAAGATCACTCTGTCTAATCTGATCCTGAGAGAGAGAGAGAGTGAGAGAGAGAGAGAGTAACTGATTTCTATCCATAGTTATTCCCCTGGACCTTTAAACACAACAGATACATCTTTTCTAGTGCCATATTGGCACGTTAGTATTCAGTAAATCACACAGAACGGAATAGTATTTTACTCTCGATCTTGTCATTTCAATTGTTTCACCCACATCCGAATGTTGTTACTTTCATCATCTCGCCGACCTCCAGATGTTGTTCCTTTTCATTATTTCACCGACCTCCAAATGTTACTTTCATTGCTTCACCGAACTCCAGACGTTGTTACTTTACATCATCTTCCGACCTCCAGTTGTTGTTACTTTCATTATCCCACCGACCTCAAAATGTTATTACTTTCATTGTTTCATCGACCTGCAAATGTTATTACTTTCATTGTTTCACCGACCTCCAGACGTTGTTACATTCCATCATCTTCCGACCTCCAGATGTTACATTCATCATCTCGCCGACCTCCAGATGTTGTTACTTTCATTGTTTCATCAACTTCCAAATGTTATTACCTTCACTGTTTCACCGACCTCCATATGTTGTTACTTTCCATGATCTGGCCGACCTCCAGATGCTGTTATTTTCATTGTTTCATCAACTTCCAAATGTTATTACTTTCACTGTTCACCGACCTCCATATGTTGTTACTTTCCATGATCTGGCCGACCTCCAGATGCTGTTATTGTTTCACCAACCATCAGAGACGTTCTTACTTTCATTGTGTCAGTAACTTCGAGATGTTGTCACTTTCATTATTTCAGGAACCTCCAGATGTTATTATTTTCATCGTTTCACCAACCTCCTGATGGTGTTATTTTCATTGTTTCCCACCTCCGGATGGTGTTATTTTCATTGTTTCACCGACCTGCAGATGGTGTTGTTTTCAGTATTTCACTGACCTGCAGATGTTGTTACTTTCATTGTTTTACTGACCTCCAGATGTTGTTATTTTCATTGTTTCACCAACTTCCAGATGTTGTTACTTTCATCATCTCACCGACTTTCAGAAATGTTGTTACTTTCATTGTTTTAACTGCCTCTAGATGTTACTTTCATCGTTTCATCTACCTCTACATGTGGTTACTGTCATAGTTTCACTTACCTCTAAATATTGTTACTTTCATTGTTTCACCTATCTCTAGATGTGGTTACTTTCATTATTTGACCGATACTAAATTGAGTACACTATTCTAAAGTATGAGTGCTGAAAGATAAGGGATAAAACATGATAAAGGTCCTCTTGTTCAGGTCTCATTGTCCGAGTATTCGTCATTTAGAAAGAAAGTTCCTTTGTCATTCAAACGCCTACCTGTCCATGTTGTTACTTTCAATATGTCGTCTACTTGTACATGTTAACTCCAGTATCTTCCCTGCTTGTAAGTGCCGCTATCTTCGTCACCTCATCTACACCAACCTGTTTGTTACTTTTACTATTTCGCCTATCTCTAGATGCTGTTATTGTTTCACCAACCATCAGAGACGTTCTTACTTTCATTGTGTCAGTAACTTCGAGATGTTGTCACTTTCATTATTTCAGGAACCTCCAGATGTTATTATTTTCATCGTTTCACCAACCTCCTGATGGTGTTATTTTCATTGTTTCCCACCTCCGGATGGTGTTATTTTCATTGTTTCACCGACCTGCAGATGGTGTTGTTTTCAGTATTTCACTGACCTGCAGATGTTGTTACTTTCATTGTTTTACTGACCTCCAGATGTTGTTATTTTCATTGTTTCACCAACTTCCAGATGTTGTTACTTTCATCATCTCACCGACTTTCAGAAATGTTGTTACTTTCATTGTTTTAACTGCCTCTAGATGTTACTTTCATCGTTTCATCTACCTCTACATGTGGTTACTGTCATAGTTTCACTTACCTCTAAATATTGTTACTTTCATTGTTTCACCTATCTCTAGATGTGGTTACTTTCATTATTTGACCGATACTAAATTGAGTACACTATTCTAAAGTATGAGTGCTGAAAGATAAGGGATAAAACATGATAAAGGTCCTCTTGTTCAGGTCTCATTGTCCGAGTATTCGTCATTTAGAAAGAAAGTTCCTTTGTCATTCAAACGCCTACCTGTCCATGTTGTTACTTTCAATATGTCGTCTACTTGTACATGTTAACTCCAGTATCTTCCCTGCTTGTAAGTGCCGCTATCTTCGTCACCTCATCTACACCAACCTGTTTGTTACTTTTACTATTTCGCCTATCTCTAGATATTGCTACTTCCGTCTTCTAACCTACTTCTTCGTTTTGTCATTTGTTAGAAAGTAGTTATTTTTTAGAAAGTAAACTGTACCTCCTAATTCCCGCTCGTTTCTTTAAACTGTATAAAGTAGGAAGAAAGTAGGAACTATTTGCTTCCTAGTTCATACATTTTGGTATCACAGCTTTACTGCAGTGCTTTGTGTATAGTTGTATGACTATACACTAATTATTTGTGTGTTTCCTTAAACTGTGTCATCTACTTCCCGCTGGCTAGTTTTGAAGATTCAACTGCTTGATTATGACAACAACAAAAGACTTAGAATAAGAAGCCGTATAAACAAATCCCCATATGTTGAATTATCAGGAACATAAACATCGCACGTTCTTTTTTTTTAAATCAGGAATCTCTGAGTACAGCATACAGAACTTTTTCCCTGTTTTGTCTGAGTACAACACTAACACATTTTATCCTATTTTGTCTGAGTACAACATTAATACATTTTATCCTATTTTGTCTGAGTACAACATTAACACATTTTATCCTATTTTGTCTGAGTACAACATTAACACATTTTATCCTATTTTGTTTGAATACAACATTAACAAATTTTATCCTATTTTGTCCGAGTACAACATTAACAAATTTTATCCTATTTTGTCCGAGTACAACATTAACAAATTTTATCATGCTTTGTCTGAGTACAACATTAACAAATTTTATCCTATTTTGTCTGAATACAACATTAACAAATTTATCATATTTTATCTGAATGTAGCATCAAGAAATGTTATATTTTGTCTGACTGTAGCGTAAGCTGCCAGTACCATATTTGGTTCACATCAGTGCTACAATTTTTCTGCTTCATTTCCAGTATTTGTTGTCTCTTAAGCATTTGGGTGAAGCGGTTTAGAAAAATAGACGGACATATAGACATGCAGACAGACATACAGACAGACAGGCAGACAGACAGGCAGACAGACAGATGGGAAAGAAATGAAACTAACACTTTTCCCTATCAACAAAGTTAAGAAAGAAAACCCAGAAACCTATCTTCTGCCTCTCTCTCTCTCTCTCTCTCTTTCTCTCTCTCCTTCTCTCTTTCTCTCTCTCTTTCTCTCTCTCTTTCTCTCTCTCTCCTTCTCTCTTTCTCTCTTTCTCTTTCTCTCTCTTTCTCTGATATGACAGTGATTTATCTGCAGCCTAACTATGGTCTTAAGCCAGGCACGATTTTCTCAGCCTCATATTCGCCAACAGAAACTAAAAAGTTGACTTGTTCTGAGGCTGCCTCCAGGTGTATGCTCAGGTGTTCACTTATAGCAGCTCTTTACAGGACATTGATGTAGGACAGCAGCTATGAGCCTAGACAAAGCTGGCTGTCTGGACATGGATGTAAGACAGCAACTATGAGCCTAGACAAAGCTGAATGTGTTCACTTATAGCGGCTCTGTTACAGGACATTGATGTAGGACAGCAGCTATGAGCCTAGACAAAGCTGGCTGTCTGGACATGGATGTAAGACAGCAACTATGAGCCTAGACAAAGCTGAATGTGTTCACTTATAGCGGCTCTGTTACAGGACATGGATGTAAGACAGCAGCTATGAGCCTAGACAAAGCTGAATGTGTTCACTTATAGCGGCTCTGTTACAGGACATGGATGTAAGACAGCAGCTATGAGCCTAGACAAAGCTGGCTGTCTGGACATGGATGTAAGACAGCAGCTATGAGCCTAGAAAAGCTGGCTGTCTGGACCTGGATGTAAGACAGCAGCTATGAGCCTAGACAAAGCTGAATGTGTTCACTTATAGCGGCTCTGTTACAGGACATGGATGTAAGACAGCAGCTATGAGCCTAGACAAAGCTGGCTGTCTGGACATGGATGTAAGACAGCAGCTATGAGCCTAGAAAAGCTGGCTGTCTGGACCTGGATGTAAGACAGCAGCTATGAGCCTAGACAAAGCTGAATGTGTTCACTCATAGCGGCTCTGTTACAGGACATGGATGTAAGACAGCAGCTATGAGCCTAGACAAAGCTGAATGTGTTCACTTATAGCGGCTCTGTTACAGGACATGGATGTAAGACAGCAGCTATGAGCCTAGACAAAGCTGACTGTCTGGACATGGATGTAAGACAGCAGCTATGAGCCTAGAAAAGCTGACTGTCTGGACATGGATGTAAGACAGCAGCTGTGAGCCTAGACAAAGCCGGCTGTCTGGACATGGATGTAAGACAGCAGCTATGAGCCTAGACAAAGCCGGCTGTCTGGACATGGATGTAAGATAGCAGCTATGAGCCTATACAAAGCTGGCTGTCTGGACATGGATGTAAGACAGCAGCTGTGAGCCTAGACAAAGCTGGCTGTCTGGACATGGATGTAAGACAGCAGCTGTGAGCCTAGACAAAGCTGACTGTCTGGACATGGATGTAAGACAGCAGCTGTGAGCCTAGACAAAGCCGGCTGTGTCATGTTCCCAGGAATTTGACATTTAATCTCCGCCGGACCCCACCCCCCCCCCTCTCCCCAATCTCCCCTCTCCCACTTGCCCGTGTTTTTCCTAAAAAAAGGCGGGAATAATTTTATGTCTCTTCCAATTTTTGTTGGTATCGTTGAGTCAGGGACGTCACTGACGCAGACACCTGTGGTTATGAACATTCTGACGCAGACACCTGTGGTTATAAACATTCTACACCTGTCAGATGAAGGGCTGAATGTTGACAGCGCTAAGTAGGGGAGACCTTTTGTTTCATTCATGCAGGACTTGGGAGTAAGTTAGCGCAGCAGGCCCCTCCCCCGGACCCCCCACCACTTCCGGGGAGTTCAGGCTTAGTTTAAACCTCCTCACAGCTGACAGTGTTCACCACTAAATGCTTATAGACCTGATACCTGGTAGACGTAGTTAAACCTGAATGTTTTAGGCCTCAGGCTGTAGACGGAAGAAACACTGAATGTTTAGATATCAGATCTGACAGAGTAGAAAACTGAATGTTTAGATATCAGATCTGACAGAGTAGAAACATGAATGTTTAGATATCAGGTCTGGTAGACAGAGTAGAAAACTGAATGTTTAGATATCAGGTCTAACAGAGTAGAAAACTGAATGTTTAGATATCAGGCCTGGTAGACAGAGTAGAAATGTGAATGTTTAGAGATCAGGTCTGGTAAATAGAGTAGAAAAGTAAATGTTTAGATGCCAGGTCTGGTAGACAGAGTAGAAATGTGAATGTTTAGATATCAGGTCTGACAGAGTAGAAAACTGAATGTTTAGATATCAGGCCTGGTAGACAGAGTAGAAATGTGAATGTTTAGATATCAGGTCTGGTAGACAGAGTAGAAATGTAAATGTTTAGATATCAGGCCTGGTAGACAGAGTAGAAATGTGAATGTTTAGATATCAGGTCTGGTAGACAGAGTAGAAATGTAAATGTTTAGATATCAGGTCTGGTAGACAGAGTAGAAATGTGAATGTTTAGATATCAGGTCTGGTAGACAGAGTAGAAATGTGAATGTTTAGATATCAGGTCTGACAGAGTAGAAAACTGAATGTTTAGATATCAGGCCTGGTAGACAGAGTAGAAACGTGAATGTTTAGATATCAGGTCTGGTAGACAGAGTAGAAACGTGAATGTTTTAGATATCAGGCCTGGTAGACAGAGTAGAAATGTGAATGTTTAGATATCAGGTCTGGTAGACAGAGTAGAAATGTAAATGTTTAGATATCAGGTCTGGTAGACAGAGTAGAAATGTGAATGTTTAGATATCAGGTCTGGTAGACAGAGTAGAAATGTGAATGTTTAGATATCAGGTCTGACAGAGTAGAAAACTGAATGTTTAGATATCAGGCCTGGTAGACAGAGTAGAAACGTGAATGTTTAGATATCAGGTCTGGTAGACAGAGTAGAAACGTGAATGTTTAGATATCAGGTCTGATAGACAGAGTAGAAACGTGAATGTTTAGATATCAGGTCTGGTAGACAGAGTAGAAACGTGAATGTTTAGATATCAGGTCTGGTAGACAGAGTAGAAACGTGAATGTTTAGATATCAGGTCTGGTAGACAGGGTGGAAAACCGAATGTTTTAAATCTGATAGAAGGAGTTAAAACGTGAATGTTTTAGATCTCAAATTTTGTAAACTAGATTAAACATAAATGTTTTAGATCTCAGATCGTGTAAACTGAATTAAACATACATGTTTTGAACCTCTAAACTGGTAAAGTGGTTACTGTACATGCACATATCTTTAGTATTGAAGAAAAGATTTTACGTTCTAAAAAAATGAACCCAAGTAACTGTGAATTAACGCCAATCAAGAGAGGAATGACAACTTCAGTAGCCACAGACTGAGAGAGATAGAATAGCTGGTGTCGCTGTTGTAGCAGAGCTTGTGAGGTATGTCCCAGGATTTAAGGGACGGCGATAGGAACCCCTGACCTCTTATTTGTATAACGATGATGATGATGACAGTACACGGAGAGAGACTGTCTATAGAAATATCCCCAGTCTTTGCCATCATCTTCATCATGGTCAGCTGCAATAGATCTTCACCTCTTTCTGTCTGAGGCCATGTTTCTGTTCAGCCTCAAACATCACACGTTGCCTCTGGTGTAGAATTTGTGTAAATATGCAGAACATATGCAGGAAAACACAATTTTGTTTAATATAAGACAGCTGGAAAATGTTGGCTAAATATTAGATAGCTACAAAATGTTGGCTAAATATTAGATAGCTACAAAATGTTGGCTAAATATTAGATAGCTACAAAATGTTGGCTAAATATTAGATAGCTACAAAATGTTGGCTAAATATTAGATAGCTACAAAATGTTGGCTAAATATTAGATAGCTACAAAATGTTGGCTAAATATTAGATAGCTACAAAATGTTGGCTAAATATTAGATAGCTACAAAATGTTGGCTAAATATTAGATAGCTACAAAATGTTGGCTAAATATTAGATAGCTACAAAATGTTGGCTAAATATTAGATAGCTACAAAATGTTGGCTAAATATTAGATAGCTACAAAATGTTGGCTAAATATGAAACAGCGACTAAATGTTTGTCAAATATAAGACAGCAACAAAAATGCTGGCTATATATGAGAGTGGCAAAAATATTGGATAAATATAAGACAGCTTCAAAAATGTTGGCTAAATAAGAGACAGCTTAAAAAATGGTGGCTAAATAATAGACAGCTTTAAAAATGTTGGCTACACATAAGACAGCTACATATTGTTGGCTAAATATAAGACAGCTACACAATGTTGGCTAAAGATAAGACAGGTACAGAATGTTGGCTAAAGATAAGACATTGAAAAAATGTTGGCTAAATATAAGACGGCGACACCAAAAAATGTTGGTTAAATATAAGATATCTACAAAATGTTGGCTAAATTTAATCCAGAGACAAAATGTTGGCTAAATATAACACAGTCACAAAATGTTGGCTAAATATAAGGCAGCTACAAAATGTTGGCTAAATATAAGGCAGCTACAAAATGTTGACTAAATATAAGGCAGCTACAAAATGTTGACTAAATATAGGACAGCGACACAATGTCGGTTAAATATAAGGTAGCAACAAAATGTTCGCTAAATGTAAGGCAGCGACAAAATGTTGGGTACAATCAGAAACTGTTGGCTAAATATAAGGCCGTGATAAACTGGTGGTTAAATATAGAACAACTGCAAACTATTACCTAGATTTTAGGAAACAATAAACAAAAACAAATTGTTTAAAAGACACAATAAGATAAATACAGTTATTGACTAAACACAAAAAACTATCAGCTACCAGGGACATACCGAAATTCGTGAGCACAATTTTTTTTAAAACTCAGAATTTATAGATAGAGAAAATATAAATGTATAACCTTAATTTGCATCATTTGCACTTCATGTAGACCATCATTTGTCACGTGACCACGCGGAGCATAAACAAAGTGGCGGGTGCTGAAGTTTTGTTTCGTTAACGTGCTGTTAGTGAGTTCCTCCTTAAAGAGGAAATCACTGCTGCTGAAATTCACCCAAGACTTCAACTTGCTTATGGAGATGTGTGTATGGGTGCTAGCAGTGTTATGAGGTGGGTGAAACGTTTCAAAGATGGAAACACGAGCATCCAAGATATGCCTCGCAGTGGTCGCCCTCGATCTGCCTCCACTGAACGCAACGTGGAAAGGTTTGACGACATCATTAAAGAAGATAGTCGTTTCACAGTATCTGAAGTCGCTGTAAATCTTGAAATAGGACACAGTGCAGTACAGGACATGATTGAAACCCTAGGCTATAGAAAAGTTTGTACCCGCTGGGTCCTACAGGAAAGAACGTCCAGAAAGCAGTGCGTCTGTGCCGTCGGTCAGCTGGAACGGGATTCTAACGGGAGAGTATTTTCAAACTTGCAGAGCGGTGGGGAAAATGTGTGCAGAGAAATGGAGATTATGTTGACAAGTAAAGAGAAGATGCAGTTTAAGGTGATACATTTATATTTTCTCTGTCTATAAATTATGATTAAAAAAAAAAAAACTTGTGCTGACTACTTTCAGTATCATCCTCATAGATTTTAAAAAATACAAGAAGACAGCGACAAATTATTGGCACAATAATGAAAGACAGCGTCATGTTATTAGCACAGTAATGAAAGAGCCTCAAATTATTGGCAAAATGATACAAGACAGCGACGAATTATTCACCAGACAAAGATAACAGATTGGTGACTCGAAGAGCAGAGTACATCATGTGATGTGGCACTGCCTGAAGTCCGTATACACTGTCCCGTACGTTCACCACATATGTGGCACTGCCTGAACTCCGTATATACTGTCCCGTACGTTCACCATATCTGTGACATGTCTGAATACCCATCATCATCATTTATAATCCAGTAACTGCAATACCCTGAACCAATTGTTGAGAATATATACTCTTCTAAAGGTATGTGATATTTCATCTGCTGTAGGGCGTGCAGCATCTGCAGTGTTAAGCTTTTTCTGGCCCCGACACTTTACACGTGTTTCTTTTTTTGGTGAAAATTACAGACTTTCATGTACGCCAGCTTGTTCCTTGCGCGACCTCAATTTGGGCTCTTCACCTCGGGCTCCCTCGTGTCTTCCGGTGTTGTAAGAATGAAACTTATGGTTGTAATTATGTCGAGATATTAATTTTTTTCATATAGTAATCTTGCTGTGTTTTCGTTGGGTGTAGTAATCTTGCTGTGGTTTCGTTGAGTGTAGTAATCTTGCTGTGTTTTCGTTGGGTGTAGTAATCTTGCTGTGTTTTCTTTGGGTGTAGTAATCTTGCTGTGTCTTCTTTGGGTGTAGTAATCTTGCTGTGTCTTCGTTGGGTGTAGTAATCTTGCTGTGTCTTCGTGTGGGTGTAGTAATCTTGCTGTGTCTTCGTTGGGTGTAGTAATCTTGCTGTGTTTTCGTTGGGTGTAGTAATCTTGCTGTGTTTTCGTTGGGTGTAGTAATCTTGCTTCTTGTAAATAATCTTGAGTCATTGCAGAGATCAACCATCCGCAAAGTCCCCGTATATATGTCCCTAGTCACGTGGGCATCCAAGGGAATGAGAGAGATGATAGGCTGGCTGGCTCTGCCGTCATCGCAGATGGACAGCCACTGGATCGAGCTGATATTGTTGCGCTCGGAGAGACAGGCAGAGTAGAGGACTTCGAGGGCAGTGAGTTTAACATGGCTGCTTAGACTGAGAGAGCTAGTAGTACAGACTGGCACGGCCAGAAACAAGAGACATACTGGAGTCACAAGAGGACTTCGAGGACAGTGAGTTTAACATGGCTGCTTAGACTGAGAGAGCTAGTAGTACAGACTGGCACGGCCAGAAACAAGAGACATACTGGAGTCACAAGAGGACTTCGAGGGCAGTGAGTTTAACATGGCTGCTTAGACTGAGAGAGCTAGTAGTACAGACTGGCATGGCCAGAAACAAGAGACATACTGGAGTCACAAGAGGACTTGCCAGCCGACACAGGACAGTCACAATCAGCTGCAGGACACTGATGGTTATGTTGGGAGGAGGATCTGAGCATCTACGGACATGTCCAGAGTGCAGTGGTGATTAATCCAGAGCGCAGTGGTGATTAATCCAGAGTGCAGTGGTGATTAATCCAGAGCCTAAACCATAATCATGCTGTAATTTCGGTGGATGCAGTAGTCTTGCTGTTACTGCACTAGATACAGGTTGCTGTTTGTTTATATATATATATATATATATAAAGGTAAAGGTAACCTTGTCATGCCTTAGAGGCACATAGGGATATGGTGTTAGTGCCCATATTTTCCTTGACCTGTAAGCACACTAGAGGGTGATGTGGTCAGTATCACGCCTGGCTGCCTTTCCTTCCCCAACTTCTACAGCTGGGTGACTGGGGTGCCGCCGGCCGGATTCGAACCCCCGACCTTCGCCATGAGAGACTAGTGCACTAACCACTTCGCCACTCAGACACCCATATATATATATATATCACTATATATATATAATATATATCACTATATATATATATAATATATATATATATAGTGATACTGCCCTTTGATTTCAGAAAGTACTTTTTTTTTAGTGACGTCTTCCAGCAAATTTTCTTTCATATTCTGTTGGAGATTGGTATCGTTAGATATTTAATTTTTCAGGTAATTATTGACTTCGCCGGTCTCAGTTCTTCGTGCGCAAGACTGTGTTGAAAGATAACACATACGTGGATTCCTGTTTGATGACATGTTGGCTGTAATACTTGCAGCAAGTGACAGGACTCTGCAGCGCCAGAAGATAAACGGTAATTTTCCGGGAGCTAATTGCTCGGAGATGTCACCAAGTTAGTTTCTACAGCTCCAGCTCTCGTGGTCTGGTAATCAGCCTGAACCAGCCCAGTTTGTTGCTGTCAGTCTCGTCTTTTATGACGGTGGCTTCCTAGAGCTGTCGTGTTTACACGTTCTACGCGGATGTCTACGTGTAGGCAGTAGATGTTAGACGGCCGTTTGTGCGAGTTTTCTGGCTGTCTTCAGCTGTCAGATATGACAGGGTAGTCGTCTATATAACAGCAGTCAGTGCGGAAGTTTCTAACATGGACGGACGGACGTATGTACGGCAGTGTTAAGACTGGACATGGAGACGTGAAGTAGAAGAGAAGAAGAATTTACCAGTATGCGCAGATTAACCAGAGAATTTTTTTTTAACAGAAGGAGGAAGTTTTTTTTTTTAACAGAAGCAGGAAGTAACAATTTTTTTTAGCGTGTGTGTGAAGTTTTGTCACTGAGTGGTGTGAAGTTTTGTCACTGAGTGATGTGAAGTTTTGTCACTGAGTGGTGTGAAGTTTTGTCACTGAGTGATGTGAAGTTTTGTCACTGAGTGATGTGAAGTTTTGTCACTGAGTGGTGTGAAGTTTTGTCACTGAGTGATGTGAAGTTTTGTCACTGAGTGATGTGAAGTTCTGTCACTGAGTGGTGTGAAGTTTTGTCACTGAGTGGTGTGAAGTTTTGTCACTGAGTGATGTGAAGTTTTGTCACTGAGTGGTGTGAAGTTTTGTCACTGAGTGGTGTGCAGTTTTGTCACTGAGTGGTGTGAAGTTTTGTCACTGAGTGGTGTGAAGTTTTGTCACTGAGTGGTATGAAGTTTTGTCATTGAGTGGTGTGAAGTTTTGTCACTGAGTGATGTGAAGTTTTGTCACTGAGTGATGTGAAGTTCTGTCACTGAGTAGTGTGAAGGTGTGAAGTTTTGTCACTGAGTGGTGTGAAGTTTTGTCACTGAGTGGTGTGAAGTTTTGTCACTGAGTGGTGTGAAGTTTTGTCACTGAGTGATGTGAAGTTTTGTCACTGAGTGGTATGAAGTTTTGTCACTGAGTGGTGTGAAGTTTTGTCACTGAGTGATGTGAAGTTCTGTCACTGAGTGGTGTGAAGGTGTGAAGTTTTGTCACTGAGTGGTGTGAAGTTCTGTCACTGAGTGGTGTGAAGTTCTGTCACCGAGAAAGGCATGCGTTCTTATAGAAACAAATACCTTTACTCAATAAAGAAGAAAATATCACAAATAAGACTTAATAGTAGAAATTTTCTTCTTACCTCTAATGTGTAAATAAGGTGTTCAGACAAGAGTTTTTCATAAATACAACACAACATTTCATGAAATAGATCACTGAAAACGACACCGCATGGACGCAAAAACACACACACAAACAGCAGTGACTGAATGAGCAGTTAAAATATGAAAGGTAAAAGTATCCTAGTAGTAAGATTTCACAAAGATCTGGTTACTGCATTTTACTGAAGTACATCTAGCACATGAAGATCTTGTTACTACAGCTTGGCGAGAAACATCCAGCACATTAAGATCTGGTTTCTACAACTTATAAGGTACATCTAGCACATAAAGACCTGGTTACTACAGCTTACTAAGGTACATCTAGCACATAAGGGTATCATTACTGCAGCTTACTAAGGTACATCTAGCACATAAAGATCTGGTTACTACAACTTACTGAGGTACATCTAGCACATAAAGATCTGGTTACTACAACTTACTGAGGTACATCTAGCACATAAAGACCTGGTTACTACAACTTACTAATGTACATCTAGCACATAAAGATCTGGTTACTACAACTTACTAAAGTACATCTAGCACATAAAGACCTGGTTACTACAACTTACTAAAGTACATCTAGCACATAAAGATCTGGTTACTACAACTTACTAAAGTACATCTAGCACATAAAGATCTGGTTACTACAACTTACTAAAGTACATCTAGCACATAAAGATCTGACTAAAGTACATCTAGCACATAAAGATCTGGTTACTACAACTTACTAAAGTACATCTAGCACATAAAGATCTGGTTACTACAACTTACTAATGTACATCTAGCACATAAAGATCTGGCTACTACAACTTACTAAAGTACATCTAGCACATAAAGGTCTGGTTACTACAACTTACTAAGGTACATCTAGCACATAAAGACCTGGTTACTACAACTTACTAAGGTACATCTAGCACATAAAGATCTGGTTACTACAACTTACTAAAGTGCATCTAGCACATAAAGACCTGGTTACTACAACTTACTAATGTACATCTAGCACATAAAGACCTGGTTACTACAACTTACTAAGGTACATCTAGCACATAAAGATCTGGTTACTACAACTTACTAAAGTGCATCTAGCACATAAAGACCTGGTTTCTACAACTTACTGAGGTACATCTAGCACATAAAGACCTGGTTACTACAACTTACTAATGTACATCTAGCACATAAGATCTGGTTACTACAACTTACTAAAGTGCATCTAGCACATAAAGACCTGGTTACTACAACTTACTAATGTACATCTAGCACATAAAGACCTGGTTACTACAACTTACTAAGGTACATCTAGCACATAAAGATCTGGTTACTACAACTTACTAAAGTGCATCTAGCACATAAAGACCTGGTTACTACAACTTACTAATGTACATCTAGCACATAAAGACCTGGTTACTACAACTTACTAATGTACATCTAGATCTGGTTTCTACAACTTACTGAGGTACATCTAGCACACAAGGGTCTCATTACTGCAACTTACTAAGGTACATCTAGCACATAAAGACCTGGTTTCTACAACTTACTGAGGTACATCTAGCACACAAGGGTCTCATTACTGCAACTTACTAAGGTACATCTATCACATAAAGACCTGACTACTACAGCTTACTTGAGTGCAGTCTCCAGGACACCAGCATCGAGAGTGTCCTTCCATCCCAGACTTGACCACAAGACTGAGGAAGAAGGAACAAGTCTAGGACAAACTGGATTGTACCCAGGTGAAAGTATGGGGGTGGTGCCGCCGTAGCCGTCGGGTAGGAAGGGTCTGACACAGACCCCTCCCCCGTCTCTGTGTTGATGTACAGTTTCCGGTTTCGAGAGTGTGGTCAGGTCAGTTGTGTGGGAGATGTTGGCCCGGGTGTCGGGGAGCCTTGTTCTCGTGGACGTGTGGAGTTGTAAACTGTGAACTTTTCCCTTTTTGTTCATTGCCTTCTGCTTGTGGTAAGCATTAATTTGTTCAGGCTATGATCTTCACCTCGAGCCATCTCATAAGAGATGTAGGTTTTGTCTGAGTGAGGTCTTGGAGGGTAATGTTGGAAACTGTCCAGCTGTGTCAGTCAGTCAGTCATTTGCATGTCCCTTGCGGAACTTTGCCTCCCTAACAGCTCTCCTGTATGCCTCCCAGATGTAAGGAAGGTGGCCTGCTGCTGGTGCGTCCATTCGCAGATCATCAACGGTGTCTTACAGCCGTCTTCGCCTGTGTAGCTATCTCGAGGTGTGCAGTTATAGAATTGTTCATGTTAACGTCGTGAGAATATATAGTCCTGTACTTATACTATTTTGATGAAAATGATGAATAGCCATGATTTATGTTCATGATTTTTTTTCTATGCAACTTTTGGGAGCAAGTATAAAGTGTATACGAGGCCAGTCTTGAGGCTGCTGACAGTGTGATAGCGGTGTGTATAGTTTCTTTTAGGTGTAAAGTAAATTATTAATTGACGAGGCATTTACTTCCTCCTTCTGTTGATGTCTGTTTTGTTGAAAGTTTTGGGGTGTAAGGAGCGAGGTTGAGTTTGTATGTTCCTGCTACATAGTCCAAGGTTAAAAAAACCAGCCATTTTGAGGACCACGAAATGGGGCTTGGTCGAGAAGTTGGATAAGGTTTTCTTCTTCTTTAGGAACAGCATTTTACTCTCAGTACAGACTTAGATAAGGTTTTCTTCTTCTTTAGGAACAGCATTTTACTCTCAGTACAGACTTAGATAAGGTTTTCTTCTTCTTTAGGAACAGCATTTTACTCTCAGTAAAAACTTAGATAAGGTTTTCTTCTTCTTTAACAACAACATTTTACTCTGAGTACAGACTTAGATAAGGTTCTTCTTTAGGAACAGCATTTTACTCTCAGTAAAAACTTAGATAAGGTTTTCTTCTTCTTTAACAACAACATTTTACTCTGAGTACAGACTTAGATAAGGTTTTCTTCTTCTTTAACAACAACATTTTACTCTGAGTACAGACTTAGATAAGGTTTTCTTCTTCTTTAGGAACAGCATTTTACTCTCAGTAAAAACTTAGATAAGGTTTTCTTCTTCTTTAGGAACAACATTTTACTCTGAGTACAGACTTAGATAAGGTTTCTCTTTCTTTAGGAACAACATTTTACTCTGAGTACAGACTTAGATAAGGTTTCTCTTTCTTTAGGAACAACATTTTACTCTGAGTACAGACTTAGATAAGGTTTCTCTTTCTTTAGGAGCAACATTTTACTCTGAGTACAAATTGTACTTACTTGAGTTTATGGAGGTTTTGTTCTTTCCCTCAGTATTATTGTACGAACAGTGGAGAAGACTTACAATTACAAGTAACATTAATTTTCTGATATCGTAAAATTCTTATATTACACGCACAACGCCAGACTTTCTGCAAAGGTGCTGTAGATTTAATATGGCCCAGACTTTGAGTATTGAAGTAGGGTGTCTGGAAGCTGGTGGTGGATCTGTCATAGATTCGTCTTCAGATGTGGCGAATCTGATGTTTGAGACCTCATCCATCAGAAAGACCTCAAGAGAAAACCATCCGCATATTTTATTGACATTATCAGTCAATCAATTGATTGAATCAATCAGGAGCTGACAGAAGGTCAACGAAAGTAGAAAGTGTTACATCACAGGAAAGATTTCAAACGGTTGCCGACATCTTGGTTCGCAGGTACGACATGATGAGACAGTGTTGGCAAACGGAGCCCAAAGATCGCCCTAGTTTCAGCTCTCTGTCCCAGTGGCTGGAGGATATGACGACAACAATATCGGCTTCTGAACTTCCTGATATCCGGCTTAACCTTAGCCAAGATCTCTACAACGTGAGTATACTCTGGGCAGTTAACAGTTCTTCGCTCACTTAACGCTGTTACTTTATGTTTTTAAAGACCTATAAGCATGCTTGATAGGAAAATGACTCACGCGAAACAATATATACACCAAACAAGCACTCATTCATATAAAGCTCTTGGATGAGTTCAAGATGACGCCCCTGTTTACGGAAGTTTTCTTTCATCCACTACCAGCTTTGTATAGAGTGTTATTTTAAGTGTCTCTCATCTGCCCACAGATATTCTCCGCTTAGTTGCCCTCCACACTGTTCCCAGTACTCACTGGAGGGCGGCGGCTGGGGGGGGGGTGTGGCACCAACTGATTTCACTGGAAAAAGCATCATCGCTATTGGTTCATTGACTAGCAGTCCCACATGTGAATGAACTTTCCTAAGCCACATGGGCGTGGACTGTGTACGTGATATGATGATGTGAATACTGCAGATGAATTAAACAAACATATGAAGGCTTTTTCTGAACACATCATGTTGCGACACACTGCAGACTTGTATGTTCTTAATCCTGTTATAATCATTGCACTTACACCAAACGACACATAATCTAGACGTTTCTATGACACACTGATGTAGCGTGATTTGTGGCTCATAGAACTAGTGTGTTAGCTGGCCCATAACTCCACTATGTTGTGTGACCAGCTGTGACTATCTTGCCTTGACACCTGACTCACTCTTGTGACCAGCTGTGACTATCTTGTCTCGACACCTGACTCACTCTTGTGACCAGCTGTGACTATCTTGTCTCGACACCTGACTCACTCTTGTGACCAGCTGTGACTATCTCGTCTCGACACCTGACTCACTCTTGTGACCAGCTGTGACTATCTTGTCTCGACACCTGACTCACTCTTGTGACCAGCTGTGACTATCTTGTCTCGACACCTGACTCACTCTTGTGACCAGCTGTGACTATCTTGTCTCGACACCTGACTCACTCTTGTGACCAGCTGTGACTATCTTGTCTCGACACCTGACTCACTCTTGTGACCAGCTGTGACTATCTCGTCTCGACACCTGACTCACTCCTCCATCACGGCACAGCTCAAGCACTTGCTTGCAAAGTACAGATCATCTTAACAAGAAAATGTATGCAAATTTCTTGTTTCTTAAAAAAGTTTTAAGACAAATGATAAACTATTTTTTGTACAATCTCTCAGACAGAAGATGACAACGACATAGTGATCCAGACCAGGATGGCGCCGGCAACCTCAGCACCTGAAAGTTCAAACTATACCAGCGATCTCGTGGATGATGATGATGATGATGATGACGAGGAGAGAAATTCTGCCCTGTGCCACACGAGCTTGTCTGGAGATTCTGGTTACGCCAGCCCTCAGAAGGAGAGCGTGTCTAGCGGTGAATCAACTCTCACAATCCCAGCAGATGCTGCACATGGCTTCAACCACTCGTCCAAAGACTACCCCACAGGTGTGAATTCAGATGAGCCAGGCAGCTGGCAGTGCCCGGGAGTCTTGTACGAGAATGTTTTTGACGATGTATTCCAGGAGGAAGACAGAAACCCCGCGGGTGAGACAGAGTGGAGAAAAGCAGAGAACATTCCCAGCCCTAAACGTGGCCATGTTGGCCTCAAACCTGAGATGACACGATCCGACAGCTGGTCACCGCGGCCGATGCCCAAACGTAGAGTCAATACTACACCTCGAAGACAGTCATTGCCAGAACTATCCTGTACACATTTTGTATGGGTCCACTGCAAGAACATAGACAAGATTCGTCGGAGAAGTGACAGCATGTTACTGGACACCCCAACAAAACCGAGTGTGAAGTATCAGCTGAAGGTGAGAGCAATTTCTTACAAACAGTCACACAAAGTGTCCAAACGGAGAAATAAATACGCTTTAAATAAGCAGAGAAGAAAAGCTGTGGTCATTCCTCCATCTTTAGCGCTGGACAATAGCACGTACTACGTCACGACAAAAATGCCACGACAGCAGCCACCCGTGTTACATATTCCCAGAAAGAAACGGGGCACTAAAGGAAAACAAGATCTTAGCCCGGGGATATGGGCAAGGGACGGAGAATTCAACTTCAGGAGATCGAAAGCAACAAACAACTCTGCAGAAAACGACTTCATGATTTCCCCAACAACAGCAACAACAACGTCCCAATGTCCAGAACACGTACAGAAAGTTGAGCTAGCACGGCAGTCTTCTCCATTATTGAAGATAGATGTTCACGTAGAGTTTGATGACCACTTCTACACTAATGTAAACAGCAGCAGCACGCAGTTGCAATCTCTTTCATGCATGAAAATCTTAGAAGCTCCACGTGAAGAATCGATGCAGCAAGAAGACAACAGAGTGATAGGACGCTTGGCAAGATCTTCTAGAAAGGGAAGAATGTTTGTAAGATCTAGCTGCAACATGATTTCATCAGATGTGGCGAATCTGAAATCTGAGACTGCAGGCAGCAGAAAGATCTCACACCGAAACCATTCCTTGCTTGACCATCAGTACGCAGATTTTAATAACATTATCAGTCAGTCTGGTGCTTGGATCAACCAGGAGGTGACTGGAGGTCAAGTGGAAGCACCCGGTAGGCTATCGCCGACTGATAGAAAGGTGTGGCTGAGTGGAAGTGATCACCAACATGGCCTCTCGGAAGAGAGCCACTGGAACATGAACTGCGGCGAGACGAGGGATGATGTACCAAACTGCTGTGAGAAGAACACATCTCGTTCAGTTCCTATCCTTGAAACTCTTTCACAGGCTCTGAGAAGAACATACAGTTCTCCTAAAGAACATACACTCACACAGGAAACAGCGTGGAACGGAGCTGCGGTCAGAGAAAGCGACGAATCGGTCGTGTCTCTCCGGCGTCTCTCAGACCCATCCTGTACTCCAGTGAGTAGATGCGCCATTCTCTCAAATTTCATCCGTTGCAATATAACTAATATGTTAGTTACTTACTTAATATATTAGTAACTTATTTTGTCACTAACATTTGCCACGTTCCACTGTTACTTGAATCTCTCTCTCTCTCTCTCTCTCTCTCTCTCTCTCTCTCTCTCTCTCTGAACCTTAAGTGCCCAGGGCACATGGGGCTTCCGCAGAGGTTTTCCACAAATGCCTGTCCTTTGCCTTTTTTTCTGCTCTTGCCCAGGTGAGCCCTCTATTGCTCAGCATCCTCTCTTTTGTTCTTCTCCATGTCTCTTTTGGTCTACCCTTACCTCTGTTCCCCTGTGGTGTCCATCTTAGTGCTATTTTTGATAGTGAGATGTCAGTCATTCGGAGCACATGTCCCAACCATCGCCAGCATCTTTTCTCATTAATTGCTGTCAGTGGTTTCATCTGCATTTCTGGCAACAAGATGTTATTTCTTATGGTGTTTGGCCAAAATATTTTTCTAATTCTTCGTAAACATTTAGTCTGGAAGTAATTCAACTTGTTTTCTATGGTTTTTGTGATTTTCCAGCATTCACTTCCATAGAGTAGTACACTTAGAACATTACTCTTAAATATCCTGATTTTCATATTTATGCTTAGTTTTTTTTTTTTCCATATATACTGCAGCAGTGCAAAAGCCTGGTTTGCTCTAGTAAGTCTGCTGTTGATGTCCTCTGTGCTGTCTCCATCTTCTACTACTCTACTGCCAAGGTATACAAATTCGTTGACCTCCTCCACTAACTTGTTATCTACTCTGAGTACATTTCTGTTGTTCACATTTTACTTCATTAACTTTGTCTTTCCTACGTTGATCTTTAGTCCTATGTTGTTTGCATTCTGAGTTAGCTTGTTTATTTTATCTTGCATATCTTTGTGGCTGCTTGATAGTAGACAAATAACGTCCGCAAAGTCAAGGTCCTCCAGCACTGTGTCAAGGGTCCATTGTAATCCTCTGCGTTTGTCTGATGTTGCCTCCTTCATTAACCAGTCTACTGCCAAGATAAATAATGTTGGTGATAGTACACATCCCTGTTTCACTCCTGTTTGTACCCTAAAGATGCTGGAGGTATGTTCTCCACAGATCACTTTGCACTGAAAACATGAATAGTTATAAAAAAAAGTCCTGAGAATGTGACACATTTTATTCTAAAACGTTATCGCATGTTTTCTAGCACTTTTCGTCGTAGGAGACGGATCTGAAGCAGGCAGATACGAGGGGTGATTGATAAGTTCTCGGCATAAAGTCCAACGGATTATTTGTGGACAACTTTTTATAGGTTATTTCTCAACATAGTCCCCTTGCAAGTTTACTCACTTAGTCTAGTGATCCTGGAGCATACGGATCCCTTCTTTGTAAAAGTCAGAATCTTGTGCCAGTAGAAAGTGGTCTAAAGCATGAATGACGTCATTATATGAAGCAAATTTGCGACCACTGAGCTCCTTTTTGAGTTTGGTAAACAGGTAATAGTCCGAAGGGGCCAAATCTGGGGAATAAGGAGGATGTTCAAGAAGCTGGAAGCCGCATTCATGAATGGCAGCCATTGCCGGCGCCGACTTGTGAACTAGAGAATTGTCTTGCTGAAAGATGACTCCTCTCGTCAATTTCCTTCAACGCTTATCCTTCAGCTTGACCCGCAGTTGCTTCACAAGATTAGTGTAATAGACCCCGGTGACCGTTCTGCCCTTTTGAAGATAGTCCACCAGTAGCACACCTTCTGAATCCCAAAAGATGGAAGCCATCACTTTGTCTGCAGACAGAATCACCTTTGGTTTCTTTGGAGGTGGGGATTCATGATGTTTCCACTACTTTGACTGTTCTTTGGTTTCTGGTTGAAAATGATGAACCCAAGCCTCATCCATAGTCACAAATTGCTGAAGAAACTTTTCAGGATCTGCAGAAAAATGGCCAAGATTGTCTCTTGACATGTTGAGACACTGTCGTTTGTGATCATCTTCAAGAAGTTTCGAGACCCATCGAGCAGAGACCTTTGTCATTTGAAGATCATTGAGAATAATGGCATGAACACGTTCCTGGGAGATTCCCAACTCAGTAGCAATGTACCGCTCAGTTAATCGTCGATCCTCCATTATCATGTCATGGATTCTGCCTGTGGTTTCATCGGTGGTTACAGTTCTTGGTCTTCCTGGACGGGAATCATCTTCCAGACTCTCCTTTCCATGTTTGAACTGAGCTGCCCATTTCTTCACTGTGCTGTAAGAAGGTGGACACTCCCATAGAGTTTTCACCATATCCTCATGGATCTCATTCGATGATAAGCCCTTGATGCAGAGGTAGTGAATGACTGCTCGATGAGAAATTTTATCCATTTTCTCAATTTCTGCCACCCCTTACCACTTCAGTAGCCTGTAAAAAAAATTGGTTACAGTTAATTTCTTGAAACCTGGTGTTTAATCTTACATTGACCTTATCTACAGATGCACCTAATGTCAACTGTGTGTTTCAAGTATTTGTCCTTATGCCCAGAACTTATCAATCACCCCTCGTACCAACTGTTGTTTTTTCCAAGCATCATCTATGCTGAGCAACTTCTGTCATGGCTGACTTTACATATGCTGGGCAGCTTCTGTCATGGCTGACTTTACTTATGCTGAGCAGCTTCTGTCATGGCTGACTTTACCTATGCTGAGCAGCTTCTGTCATGGCTGACTTTACCTACACTAGATTTGTATAGCCAAGCACAGCAACCGCGAGCAATATTTCTGTTAAAAGATCACGTTTTTTTCCTCTTACTTTTGGGAGATTCTCACCAAGGTATACACCTGTAGTCTGACGCAAACAAAACTGACTCCTAGTTCAAGTCTCAAGCAGTTTAATTCACTCTAGTATCGAACACAAAACATTCAAGAGAGCACACTGCCCTAGCTCCCTCAGTCTTCGCAGTTCTACTAATCAGCCCAAACAACTAACACTGCAAATGGTCCTTGGTCTTATTTCTTTCAGTAGCCACTAAATCAAAATGTGTATGATGCAGGCCGTCCGTTTTAATCAAGTAGTCTGGACTAAAGAAGACATACAACTGGTTTTTTCACTGCGACTTGTCCTATCTGGGACTGCCTGTCGCCATCTTTGTTGCGACTAAAACTTATTGCAGACGTCTTCCCGCCGATCTGAGTCTCAAGTTGGTCGATCGTATCTTGCTTAACAATCTTCAGCTCTTGTTATCACTAACCTTCTCTCACTTGTTATCACTAACCTTCTCTCACTTGTTATCACTAACCTTCTCTCACTTGTTATCACTAACCTTCTCTCACTTGTTACCTCTAACCTTCTCTCACTTGTTATCACTAACCTTCTCTCACTTGTTATCACTAACCTTCTCTCACTTGTTATCACTAACCTTCTCTCACTTGTTATCACTAACCTTCTCTCACTTGTTATCACTAACCTTCTCTCACTTGTTATCACTAACCTTCTCTCACTTGTTATCACTAACCTTCTCTCACTTGTTATCACTAACCTTCTCTCACTTGTTATCACTAACCTTCTCTCACTTGTTATCACTAACCTTCTCTCACTTGTTATCACTAACCTTCTCTCACTTGTTATCACTAACCTTCTCGAGAATTCGTTGATAAATACCTCATATCCCAGGTCTGGCCTCAGCTTGTTCAGCCGACACAAAATTCTCATGGCCACCCTGACGTTTTCTTATTGTTGTTATTGTTGTTGTTGTGCTTCTCTTGTGACACCATCTAGCATGTGCGTATGTTTTTCCTTCATGTTTTCCTTTTATGACACTGTCGAGTATATGTATATGTTTTTTCTTGTTGTTGTACTCTCATGACACTGTCTAGTATACGTGCATGTTTTTTCTTGTTGTTGTACTCTTATGACACTGCCGAGTATATGTGTGTTTTTCTTGTTGTTGTACTCTTATGACACTGCCGAGTATATGTGTGTTTTTCTTGTTGTTGTACTCTTATGACACTGCCGAGTATATGTGTGTTTTTCTTGTTGTTGTACTCTTATGACACTGCCGAGTATATGTGTGTTTTTCTTGTTGTTGTACTCTCATGACACTGTCTAATATACGTGTATGTTTTTATTGTTGTTGTCCTGTTATGACACTGTCTAGTATACGTGCATGTTTTTTCTTGTTGTTGTATTCTTATAACACTGCCGAGTATATGTGTGTTTTTCTTGTTGTTGTACTCTTATGACACTGCCGAGTATATGTGTGTTTTTCTTGTTGTTGTACTCTTATGACACTGCCGAGTATATGTGTGTTTTTCTTGTTGTTGTACTCTTATGACACTGCCGAGTATATGTGTGTTTTTCTTGTTGTTGTACTCTTATGACACTGTCTAGTATACGTGCATGTTTTTTCTTGTTGTTGTATTCTTATAACACTGCCGAGTATATGTGTGTTTTTCTTGTTGTTGTACTCTTATGACACTGCCGAGTATATGTGTGTTTTTCTTGTTGTTGTACTCTTATGACACTGTCTAATATATGTGTATGTTTTTTCTTCTTGTTGTCCTTTTATGACACTATCTAGTATATGTGTATTTTTTGTTCTTGGTTTCCTCTTGTGACACTGTGTAGTATATGTGTAATTTTTTGTTGTTCTCTTATGACACTGCCGAGCATATGTGTATGTTTTTTCTTCCTGTTTTACCCTTTTGACACTTTCTAACATATGCATATGGTTTTTGTTGTTGTCCTCTTATGACATTGTCTGGCATATGTGTAGGTTTTTTTCTTATTGTCCTCTTGTGACGCTGTCTAGCATATGTGTGTGATTTTTCTTGTTGTTGTCCTCTTATGACACTGTCTACCATATATTTATGTTGTCCTTTTATGACACTGCCTAACATATGTGAATATTTTTATTGTTGTTTACCGCTTAATCTACTGTCTTCTTATATCTTATATCTTATATCTTATATCCTTCCCGTGCCGTTAAACGCCACATATGGCTCGCAAAGTAGTTCGCCAATTTTTAATCTACTGTCTATGTATATGTTTTTTGTTGTTATCCTATTATGACACTGTCTATATGGATGTTGTTTCTTTTTGTTTTTCTCTTATGACACTGTGTAGCATATGTCTATGTTTTTTCTTGTTGTTCCCTTATGACACTATCGAAAATATGTGGATGTTTTTTTAAATTCTTGTCCTATTATGACACTGTCGAATATATGTGAATGTTTTTTCTAGTTGTTGTCCTCTTATGACACTGTCTAGTATATGTGTATGTTTTTCTTGTTACTGTCTTCTTATGACACTGCAGAGTATATGTGCATGTTTTTTTCTTGTTGCTTTCCTCTTATGACACTGTCTAGCATGTGTCTATGTTTCTTCTTGGTTTTTCCTTCTTACGACACTGTTTAATATACAGGTATGATTTTTATTGTTCTTGTCCTCTTATGACACTGTCTAGCATATGTCTATGATTTTCCTTGTTGACCTATTATGACACTATCCAACATTTGTGTATATTTTTTCTTGTTGCTGTCCTCGTATGAAACTGTCTAGCATAAGTGTATGTTTTTTCTTGTTGTTCTCTAATGACACGGTCTATTATATGTGTATGTTTTTTCTTGTTGTTCTCTACTGACACGGTCTATTATATGTGTATGTTTTTTCTTGTTGTTCTCTAATGACACGGTCTATTATATGTGTATGTTTTTTCTTGTTGTTCTCTAATGACACGGTCTACTATATGTGTATGTTTTTTCTTGTTGTTCTCTACTGACACGGTCTATTATATGTGTATGTTTTTTCTTGTTGTTCTCTACTGACACGGTCTATTATATGTGTATGTTTTTTCTTGTTGTTCTCTAATGACACGGTCTATTATATGTGTATGTTTTTTCTTGTTGTTCTCTAATGACACGGTCTACTATATGTGTATGTTTTTTCTTGTTGTTCTCTAATGACACGGTCTACTATACGTGTATGTTTTTTCTTGTTGTTCTCTACTGACACGGTCTATTATATGTGTATGTTTTTTCTTGTTGTTCTCTACTGACACGGTCTATTATATGTGTATGTTTTTTCTTGTTGTTCTCTAATGACACGGTCTACTATATGTGTTTGTTTTTTCTTGTTGTTCTCTAATGACACGGTCTATTATATGTGTATTTTTTCTTGTTGTTCTCTAATGACACGGTCTACTATATGTGTATGTTTTTTCTTGTTGTTCTCTACTGACACGGTCTATTATATGTGTATGTTTTTTCTTGTTGTTCTCTACTGACACGGTCTATTATATGTGTATGTTTTTTCTTGTTGTTCTCTAATGACACGGTCTATTATATGTGTATGTTTTTTCTTGTTGTTCTCTACTGACACGGTCTATTATATGTGTATGTTTTTTCTTGTTGTTCTCTAATGACACGGTCTATTATATGTGTATGTTTTTTCTTGTTGTTCTCTAATGACACGGTCTACTATATGTGTATGTTTTTTCTTGTTGTTCTCTAATGACACGGTCTACTATACGTGTATGTTTTTTCTTGTTGTTCTCTACTGACACGGTCTATTATATGTGTATGTTTTTTCTTGTTGTTCTCTACTGACACGGTCTATTATATGTGTATGTTTTTTCTTGTTGTTCTCTAATGACACGGTCTACTATATGTGTTTGTTTTTTCTTGTTATCGTCTTGTTACACAACTTAGCATATGTGTATGTTTTCTCTTGTTATTGTTCTCTTATGAAACTGTCTAGAATATGTATATGTGTTTTCTTCTTGTCCTCTTATCACACTGTCGAACATAAGTGGATATTTTTTCTTTGTGTCCTCGTAATACACTCATGAACATATGTGTATGTTTTTTCTTGTTGTTGTCCTCTCATGACACTGTCGAACATATGCGTATTTTTGTACGTTGTTTTCCTCTTAGGCTACTGTCTAGGGTATGTATATGTGTTTGTTTTCCTTTTATGACACTAACATATGTATATGTTTTGTTGTTGTCCTCTTTTGACACTGTCTAGCATATATGTTGTTTTTTGGTTTTCCTCTTATGAAACTGTGTAACATATGTCTATGTGTTTTCTTGTTGTTCTTTTAAGACAATGTCGAACATATGTGTATGTTTTTTCTTGTTATTGTCTTCTTATGACACTGTCTAGCATATGTGTATCTTGTTACTTGATGTTTTCCTCTTATGACACTGTCTAGTATATGTGTATGTTTTTTCTTGTTGTCTTCTTATGATACTGTCTCGCTTATGTGTATGTTTTTCTTCTTGTTGTCCTCCTGTGACACTGTCTAGCATATGTGTATGTTTTTTCGTGTTGTTATCCTGTCATGACACTGTCTAGTATATGTGTATGTTTTCTTGCTGTTCTCTTCTTATGATACTGTCTATTATATATTTATGTTTTTTCTTGTTGTAGTCCTCTTATGACACTGCCTTACATAAACGTATGTTTTTTCTTGTTCTGTTATGACACTGTCGAGTATATGTGTATGTTGTTTCTTGTTATTGTTCTCTTATGACAGATTTCAGTTTCAGTAGCACAATTGTCCCTGACCGTGTCGGCTAGACATCGCTTGTTATCACTGAATTTATGGCGCATGCAAAACCAGTTGTTTACATCTGCGCTACTTCTCCGCTTGTGAGCAAAGCGGCCGCTAGGAAGTCAGGACTTCAGTGTGTAATGAAACACGTGCTAAACACGGAAGAATGAAAGAGCGAACAATATCTGCAGAGTGAGGTGAACTGACACGTGAAGCTAACTGATAGACATTATCTGTGCACTCTGATCACGTTCATAAGTGCTCCCATCTTTCCTGCAGTGCTCCCATCTTTTCTGCAGTGCTCCGTCAGTGCACAGTGACAGGTAATCCCGCCCTGCCTTGCGTGTCAGACACTACGACAATCACTTCTCAGATGCCCCAAGTTGAGTTTGTAGCGCACAGTAAATGGTACTGTCAGAACAAACTTACTGCAGCCAGAGTGAGCGTGCATGAGATTAAAATGGCAATAACTCCATCTTTTATCTTGTTCTCTAGGTAATCAGCAATAATCCTTTACTATATTCAGACAGTATAGTTCCTTCATCGTTTTCACACAATAATTGTACATTTGTAAATAGAAATAATGACTACACACTTACAGGAAATTATTTATACAGACCCACAGAATGCTGAAGTGGAACCTGACCTCCAGATGCTTCACGGCCAGAACATCAAGATCACAGTTTGAGACGTCCCAGCATTCAAAGACGACGTCTCCTGGAAAGAGGTTTCCATGGTCACCGTCTTGGAGAAGGAAAGAGTGTTGTGGGAAAGCTGACTGGGACTCCACGTGCAGGAAACAGTTTCCTCAGGAGAAGCACCCAGCAGCCTTACACATGGTCACAAGCCACGATGTCTGCCTCCAGAGAAAGTGCAGTCTTGATTTGACTTTGTGCTAGATTTTCGTATTTTTCTACAAATTCGTCACTTCTCCAGTTCTGTCCTGGTCTGCTTCCATGCATGTTCTGTTCGGCCTCCAGATATGTTCTAGTCTACCTTTAGGCATGTTCTGTTCGGCCTCCAGATATGTTCTAGTCTACCTTCAGGCATGTTCTGTTCGCCACCAGATATGTTCTAGTCTACCTTCAGGCATGTTCTATTCGGCCTCCAGATATGTTCTAGTCTACCTTCAGGCATGTTCTGTTCGGCCTCCAGATATGTTCTAGTCTACTTTCAGGCATGTCCTGTTCGACCTCCAGATATATTCTAGTCTACCTTTAAGCATGTTCTGTTCGGCCTCCAGATATGTTCTAGTCTACCTTCAGGTATGTCCTGTTCGGCCTCCAGATACATTATGGTCTACTTTCAAGCATGTGCTGGTCGACCTCCAGATATGTCATGCTCTATCTCCAGGTATGGCATAGTATACTTTCAGGTCAGTATTTCTACTTCCAAGTATGTCATAGTTACCACCTGGTATGTCTGGTCTGCTTCAAAGTATGTCATAGACTACCTACAGGCGTGTCACTGTTAATCCGCAGACATGTCATAGTTTATCGCCAGGCTGTTACTGCAACTGTAAAAAAAAAGGTCCTATCTGGTCCTGGGAAGCGGCCTCATCACACTCGGGGCCCCCCACACGTGCTCGGGGCCCAGACATCATGACTTACTCCAGTGCTGTGTTGAGTGCGTGTGTCCCGTGTTCTAGCATTTGGTTGGGGTTTGTAACCACTAAACCCCCGGTGACAAAGACATAGTCTACCTGGTCTACCTCCAGGCATGTCTGATTTACTTTCATCTATGTCATGCTCTACCTCTAGGTCAGCACTGGTCTACTTCCAGATATGTCCTGGTCTACTTAGAGGTATGTCATGGTCTGCCTCCACATATATCATGGTTTACCTCCTGGTGTGTCATTGTCTATTTCCAGGTATGCCCTGGTCTTCCTCCAGGTATGTGATGGTCTATATCCAGGTATGTCATGGTCTACCTCTACATATGTCATGGTCTACCTCCACATATGTCATGGTCTACCTCTACATATGTCATGGTCTACCTCCACATATGTCATGGTCTACCTTCTGGTGTGTCAGTCTGAAGGTCAGCCATGTCCTACCTCCAAATGTGCTCAGGTTTACCTGCAGGTATGTCATAGTCTACCTCCTGGTATGTCCTCATCAACTGCCAGGTATATCCTAGTCTTCCTCCAGGTATGTTCTGGTCTACCTGCAGGTATGTCATAGTCTACCTCCTGGTATGTCCTCATCAACTGCCAGGTATATCCTGGTCTGCCTCCAGGTATGCTCTGGTCTACCTGCAGGTATGTCATGGTCTGCTCAGGTTTGTTTCTAGCTCATGGAAATGTTGGCAAAACAAAAAGAAACAGAAACTGAAAGAAAAAAAAACTTTATTAACAGGTCAAGAATGCTAGCAGTGCTAGGAATCATAGCTGGTCCTAGCTGTGGTGCAGTGCTACAAAGTGGATGTGTATCGTTGGAGAAAAGAGGATGCATCGTATTATATAGATTTTTAAAAATGTTGTCAGTAAATTCCACGTTCCTACAATGATTCCTGTGACACACCGATGTGCTATGAAAGGTCTGCAGATGTGCTACGGATGTTTGACGAAGAGTCGAAAAGATGTCGTTTATTGGACTTTAAGTGACAAAATCTCTCATTAAAAAGCAGACTGTGCATCTGAGCAATCTTCTCTCTTTGTTCAGAGTATCTGAGCAGTTTTCTCTCATTGTTCAGAGTATCTGGGCAATCTTTTCTCTTTGTTCAGAGTATCTGAGCAATCTTCTCTCTTTGTTCAGAGTATCTGAGCAATCTTCTCTCTTTGTTCAGAGTATCTGGCCAATCTTCTCTCTTTGTTCAGAGTATCTGGCCAATCTTCTCTCTTTGTTCAGAGTATCTGGGCAATCTTCTCTCTTTGTTCGGAGTATCTGAGCAATCTTCTCTCTTTGTTCAGAGTATCTGAGCAATCTTCTCTCTTTGTTCAGAGTATCTGAGCAATCTTCTCTCTTTGTTCAGTTTATCTGGGCAATCTTCTTTCTTTGTTCAGAGTATCTGAGCAATCTTCTCTCTGTGTTTAAAGTATCTGAGCAATCTTCTCTCTTTGTTCAGTGTATCTGGGCAGCTTTTTTTACTCCGTGACATGAAGAAAGTGCAACGACTGCAGCAGAACAACAGAAAAGATGATACATCTTCAGAATATAGATGTTACACTATACACAAAACAGAAAATACTTTAAATATAAACACTACATTTCATATACGCATAGCACATTTTTGAAATTGTACTATATGCGTTGTAATGTTGACTTACGCTTTGTGTCATGAACTATAAATTATGAGTATTAAACTGACAGATGAATTTAATAACACGTAGTTTGATCTACTTGTCTTGTGATATTTCTAGTTTGATTTACTTGTCTTGTGATATTTCTGGTTTGATCGCAGCAAGTTGTTTCCTTCTATTTTAGTGTAAGATTAAAACACTTTTTGTAGAAATAGCTTCTCGGTGTTAATTTGACACTGAATGAAGATATGCCACGTGGACTAAGTTTTCCTTAGTTTTTAATGAAGTGGTAATACTAACCTTCACATTTACTTGCATAGTAATTAATGCCCCCAGTGATGGAAATAAGATGCTCGGTGATACTTTTGCTTGTCAGATTTGGTGACATAGGTCCCTCCACAAGAAGACCACTGGTTGGTCGAAAGTATGATGTTCTGTATTGTGCTACCAGCAAATGTTCCATTTAACTAAGCTTGCATATTCGATGAGAGGTCTGGTATGGGCTGAGATGTAAGATTATTTGAATTAAATCTTCTTCTTCTTCGTTCGCTTCTACCACCAAGATCACCCCGTGATCCTACTGAATTTACTCCTGTGGTTCTCACGATAGTCTCATTTAGGATGGAGGCTCATAGCATCGTGGGCTTGGGCCTATATTCTCGGTGGATCACAGGCATTGCATGACACTGTGGTTTTCGTTGCATCAGTTTAGTCTAGAGTTGGACTTTCTCACCAGAAAACCTCGACGTGTTTTAGATATCAGTATATCCACACCGGGTGAGAGGTGGTTGCCCATCCAGGCTAGAGTTGGACTTTCTCACCGGAAAGCCTCAGCGTGATTTGGATATAATATATCCCCGTCGGGTGAAAGGTGGTTGCCTATCTAGACTGCACTGGTCCAGTGTCTCCGACTTCAGCATTTTGTGGTCGTGGCCGCTACCCTTCCTGGTGGTGACCAAGACGGAGCTTTTGTCCAGGATGACGAATCCTCGCCACTAGTAAGTTTCACCCCTGGGTTAAGCCGGTTTAGGCGTGTTATCCCAGTATGGCTGTAAGTAGGACGTGACCGGCCTCTAGAGCGGAGGCACCGTGATATGCGTAGTCATCGAGTTTCACCCCAGAGTTAAGCCGGTTTAGGGATATTTCACCAGTATGAATGTATATAGGACGTGGCCGGCCTCTATAGCAGAGGTGCCGTGGTATGAGTAGCTCTCGCCGCGAGACTACTGGACATACCAATTAAACTTCCCTTTATCCTTTCTATCACCTTTTTCACAGTGGCGCCGCACGGCAACCCTGATCGCATTTCGCATTTTCTTTATTGCCTGGGAGGAGTTTCACCCTACGCGCGGCAGCCGAAGAATCTTGCCAGCAGTCTATTAGTTTAACTCCTGGGTTAAGCCGGTTTAAGCACTCTGCCCCAGTATGGGTGTATATAGGACGCGGCCGGCCTCTAGAGCAGAGGTGCCGTGATTTGAGTAGCCCTGACCTCGAGACTACTGATTACTTCACTTAATCCTTTCCTTCACCTTTTCCACGGCGGCGCCGCGCGGCAACCCTAATCGCATTTTTCTTCATTGTCCGGGAGGAGTATCTCCCCACGCACGGCAGGTAAAAAATCTCGCCAGCGGCGGGTTTTAAATCAGAATTTTCCTTCTGCTAAATAAGCTACCAACCAAGGCCCTCATCTACCCGAAGCGTCTGGTTTTCAGGCGCCAGATATTCGCCTTTCGCCCTTTCTCCTGTCAGTTTAAACAGTTCGGCCAAGAGAAGGCCAGAAGCTAGACTTGGACTGTCCAAGGCTATTTGAGACGCACGCCTTGGAGACATTTAATTATAGAGGAGAGCGTATCCTCACCCCACCTCCGGCTATAACAGTCCTTAGAGCCGGAATTAGATCTAATACAGCTCTTTGTTTTGTTTCTGACTTTCAGGACATAGCCTGCGTAATCTAGCGTGCAGTTATCTGCCCTGGCTGGTTAGAATTGTTTATAGCTGTTTGATGTAGAAATGTTCCAGATCACAAGCTTAGTTTTATATCTATAGAAGTGATCCAGAGTTATGGACTGTACTAGTTTAGGAGTCTTTGTGGCTGAAGAAATCTGGACGATAGTCTGTTTCGTCTGTTTTATATCAGCGTTTCAGGCTAAACTGGGGACAGGTTGGTCCCACCAGTAATGCATAAAGTTGCCCCAGGTACCGAACCTTTATGTTTCAAGTCTGTCATTCTTGTTATTTTTGTGGTGATGAGGAATGCACATTGGAGAATGAGTCTGATGTAGGCAATCACATCAGTAGAGACAACAGATCATATAACTCACTTTACCTAAGAAGTATTAGGCAGTGGCTGCAACAGGATGACCATGTAGATCATATAACTCACTTTACCTAAGAAGTATTAGGCAGTGGCTGCAACAGGATGACCATGTAGATCATATAACTCACTTTACTTAAGAAGTATTAGGCAGTGGCTGTAACAAGATGACCATGTAGATCAAATAACTCACTTTACTAAGCACTCACCAGTCGCCCGCCCTCTTACCGTCTATTTAATCTTCAAGCAGCGGTCGCCATTCGGCGTACACCAACAGTCTCCGAGTCAACGCCCGCAGTGATGCATGGGAAAAAAAGCATAAAAATAACTTATTAGGGAGACTGGTCTGAGAAATGTCTCCAGAATGCTTCTCAGCCAGTTCTCAATCATTTCAACGGCTCCAGCCACATAGGTAAGCAGGATATCCAAGTAACAGCCACATAGGTAAGCAGGATATCTAAATAACAGCCACATAGGTAAGCAGGATATCCAAGTAATAGCCACATAGGTAAGCAGGATATCCAAGTAACAGCCACATAGGTAAGCAGGATATCCAAGTAATAGCCACATAGGTAAGCAGGATATCTAAATAACAGCCACATAGGTAAGCAGGATATCCAAGTAACAGCCACATAGGTAAGCAGGATATCCAAGTAACAGCCACATAGGTAAGCAGGATATCCAAGTAATAGCCACATAGGTAAGCAGGATATCTAAGTAACAGCCACATAGGTAAGCAGGATATCCAAGTAACAGCCACATAGGTAAGCAGGATATCCAAGTAACAGCCACATAGGTAAGCAGGATATCCAAGTAACAGCCACATAGGTAAGCAGGATATCCACGTAACAGCCACATAGGTAAGCAGGATATCCAAGTAATAGCCACATAGGTAAGCAGGATATCCAAGTAATAGCCACATAGGTAAGCAGGATATCCAAGTAATAGCCACATAGGTAAGCAGGATATCTAAGTAATAGCCACATAGGTAAGCAGGATATCCAAGTAATAACTACATAGGTAAGCAGGATATCCAAGTAATAACTACATAGGTAAGCAGGATATCCAAGTAATAGCCACATAGGTAAGCAGGATATCCAAGTAATAGCCACATAGGTAAGCAGGATATCTAAGTAACAGCCAGTAAACAATGTCATTCTGACGACAGAACCAGCCTAGCTCTAGAAAACCGCTTCAAATATGAAGAACCACATGGACTCAACTCTCATTTCAGTTTTACTTAACCTTCCACTTCCTCACATTCATAATCTGATTATCACAGTCTTTCATCTCTAAGCTCTCCTTTATTCTTTTCTTTACTCCGCTATATTCTGGATTCCTCACCTTAGCTACCTTTACTTCTAACTATTCTGTCCATCTTTATCTCCACTGTGTGAGCATTGTCTCTCTCTCCCTCTCTCTCTCTCTCTCTCCCTCTCTCTCTCCTCCTCCTCCTCTTCCACTCCATCTTCACTACTAACAAACAGACTGGAATTACAACCCACATCTTTACATATAAGCATTTACAACGGTTTCCAGCCACAATCTTCCAGATACAGCTTCTGACAAGTTAAGAGATAGTTAACCCATTTGTTCCCCTTTCCCCGAGAGTTAAATGCCGACTTTCTCTTCCTACGTCTCCGTCCCGTTTCAAGTTCTTTGTACAAATAACACGGAAGCAGTACACTTAAACTGTGTCTTCCGTTAATGAATAAAGCTGTTCCTCCCTTTGTGAAAAGTCTAGCATTATCTCAGCTTTATTGCAACGGCTTTTCGTATATTTATATTTTGAGTTTTATATATGACTATAAATAAAAATCTGTTCATGGGATTTCTAGAGCAAGCAGCCATACTGGTCTGAGGAATATCAAGGAGATATGCGAGGGGGGGGGTGTAATCATTGAAAAATCCATGAAAAGACTTTGGACTCCCGACATTGTTCCAGGACTTGGTTGGAGGCTTATGCTCCACACAATACTCTCGTAGAAAGATTTTAGCCTCGGTTTGTTGAACTTACAAAATGTCGATGAGAATCCATGTTGGTAGACAAGCATTTAGCTATAGAAGTTATTATCCCTGGTTTCCGTCTGTCTACAAGGCCTTATGTCAGGAGTGAAAACAGGGGCCAGACAGGTCAAAGATGAAGGGACAGAGAATTTGTGAAACATTGACGTGTTGTGTGAATATTGGGAGTGATTTCTTAACAGAGAGAAACATGTGTGTGTGTGTGTGTGTTGGGCCGTGTTATTTGTGGATATAAGAGCCATGTTATAATTATAATTTGATATTATGGACTTTTTCTGTATGTAAAGTGGAATTTATGCACTTCATTTATTTCAAAGGACGGCGATTTTTCATTTTTCTTAATTTTTCAAACAGTGTCATCTTAGCACAGTTACCGATCTGGCACAAACAAAACTACGAAAGACCAATGACGTCCCAAATTGTCCTTTTTTAAAACTCGTCAGAAGAGAAAAAAATGTGGAAGTTGACAGCCGTAATCGCCTGACATTCACGTTCTTGCAAGCGTTCACAAAGCAAACAAGACACGGCAGAAACTCAAACTCTGTACATTACCTTCGCATGCGAAATAGATATAGGGAGAAAGCTACCTTTCTTTCCACCCTTTCCTCCCCCCTCTCTCTTTGCTTTCACTCGCGACCCGAAAGAACAAAGATCAAGTAGGTGGCTATCTCCCAGAACAAGCAAGGCTCAACCCGCAGAGCAAACAGCCTAGACAAACTCCAAGTTTATGAATTGAAGAAGACCGTGTTCAGAATTTCAAAGCACAATGGACAGGGCCACACAAAACAGCAGCAGAACAAACATTCTGTTATGTCCGAGATCCATTGACTTGTGAGTGCTGTGTTAGTCTCCCGAGTCAACTTGTATGTTGTGTGAAGTGCGCTGCGGCCTCTACGGGGATTTTGGCCAGATCGCCACAGTCAACAACCTCCAGACTGGGCCCTACAGCGACCTAACTCCACGTGTTTCTCCTGCCAACAAGCTCGATACAAAGAAAACTGTCCATAACATGAAACTTAGCAGTGAACAAGATTCGTGAAACCACAGTTTTGAGATTCACGTGCTTACAAATGACATTTTAATGCAGTTTACCTTTCTACATATTTTTCGGCATATTCTCTTTAGCTCTGTCTTGGAGAGAGTTTGTAGATAATGTTTAACGAGAAACTAGATTCATTCTTCTTTCCGTATACGCGGAAAAAATTTGATCTAACCAGAGACAGAATCAAATCAAATCGTCTAGAATCAAAGTGTTTTTAGATAACTGAACGGTGTAAAACAATACGATCCATACAGAGACACAGCCTGTTTTGCTGTTGTTGCTAATATCGTTTAAGAAAACCAGATACACAGCGGTAACAATGTGGATTCTCGTGAGAGAAAAGTTGTGAACTTACGGCCTTCTTGCGTGTGACGCGTCACTGCTGCTCTCAGCCCTGCTGGGCCAGCAAGATCCAGGCGTCTGTTGACTTTCATGAAACAAGAGCTCTGTTGGGAATCTTGTTTCCAAAAGTTAAATATGTTTTTCACCGTCGCTCTGTCTAGCATGCTTGCTCTCGCCTTCACAGCCACTCTCTAATGCATAACAGCCCTCCCCTCCACCCCCCCCCCCCCGGCGGTCTGCTTGTCCAGGGGACGGCGTTCAGGGGCGGAAGAGTGAGAGGGACACCGATGAAACTGTTCACACGGCTGTTGGCGAGAGCATGTTGCTGACACCGGCGAAATTTGTCTCGCCAGCTAGTCACATATAACCAGACTGTATGTACAAGTATTCAGCAATATATAGCCAGATTATATGTACAAGTATTCAGCAATATATAGCCAGATTATATGTACAAGTATTCAGCAATATATAGCCAGATTATATGTACAAGTATTCAGCAATATATAGCCATATTATATGTACAAGTATTCAGTAACATATAGCCAGACTATATGCACAAGTATTCAGTAACATATAGCCAGACTATATGTACAAGTATTCAGTAATATACAGCCAGACTATATGTACAAGTATTCAGTAATATACAGCCAAACTATGTATACAAGTGTACATTACCAGAAAATGTGAGAAATAATGGGGAAAAAAATAGAATTTCCAACACATTTGATACAATTAACATCACTGTTGTATCTAGACCAACAAGCAGCAGTAAGAATAAATGGTGAAACAACAACTTGGTTTGACATAAAACAAGGGGTCTTTCAGGGGTGCATATTTTCACCTTACTTATTTAACTTGTATACTGAAAATATAATGAGTAATGTTAGAGAAGATGTAGACAAAGAATATTACGATGCCATAACAATTGGTTATGAAATACCAGAGATTAGATATGCTGATGACACAGTATTACTGTCCAGAACACAAAAAGGAATGGAAAAACTAATTATGTCAGTCTGTAAGAACAGCGAAGAGCAAAATCTCTACCTTAATGCAAAGAAAACTAAATTGATGACAACTGATAAAACATACAAGGCAGCTGAAATATGTATCAATGAGGAAAAACTGGAAGAAGTGGAGAGTTTTGAATATCTTGGATCACTACCAACTAATAATTGAGATACTATGAGAGAAATTAAAAGGTGGACATCTATCGCTCTTCAGAAAGTAAAACAACTAAAGAATCTGTAGAGAGGAACAACAGAACTACAAAAATAAGATTTTTAAGGGCATGCATCTTTCCCATCACAACATATGCCTGTGAGACCTGGACACATAACAAAACAGCTGAGAAGCACATAAATGCCTTTGAATGTAAACGCTACAGAAGAGTTCTTCAAATATGGACACAAAAGAGAACAAATATATCCATACTACAAGAACTTAATACTGAAGAAGGCTGTCTTGTAAAGAGGATTAAACAGAGAAAACTTAAATAATTTGGACACATTAAATGTCATGATAATCTAGAGAAGACCGTCTTGCGAGGGTACATAATGGGAAAAAGAAAGAGGGGAAGACCAAGGCGAAGATGGCTGCAAGACATCGTTGATGATCTGCAAATAGATGCATCAGCAGCAGGCCATCTTTCTCACAACAGAGAGGCCTACAGGAGAGCTGTTAGGGAGGCAAAGTTCCGCAAGGGACATGCAAATGTATGAATATGTGCAAGTATTCAGTAATATATAGCCAGACTATATGTATAAGTATTCATACATATAGCCAGACTATATGTAGAATCATTCATTAATATATAGCCAGGCTATATGTACAAGCAGTCATATATAAACAGACTATATGTACAAGCAGTCATATATAACCAGATTATATGGAATTCAAAAGTTATAAGCACAAAAACCAAGTTAAGACTATTCAATTCAAATGTAATATCCACCCTCATTTATGCATGCGAAAGCTGGAAAACAACTAAAGAAATAGAAAAGAAATTAGACTCTTTTGAAAACAAATGCCTAAGGAAAATACTCGGCATCAAGTGGAATGAATTCAAGAACAATGCAGAGATAAGACAGATGACTGAACAACAACCAGTCTCACGGGTGATCAGGAAAAGGAGATGGACATATGTTGGCCACTTGATGAGAAGAAATGAGCAGAGAATCCCAAAACAAGCTATCAAGTGGAACACAACAGGCCGAAGAAAAAGGGGCAGACCGCGTGAAACTCTGAAGAGAACATTATTAAGAGAGGCCAAGTTAACAGGCATAAAATCCTTTGTTGAGGTTGAAAGACTCGCCGAAGACAGGAAATATTGGCGAACTACTTTGCGAGCCCTATGTGACGTCTAACGGCACGGGAAGGATATAAGATATATAAGATAAGATATGTACAAGCAGTCATATATAACCAGACTATATGTACAAGCAATCATATATAACCAGACTATATGTACAATCATTCAATAATATATAACCAGACTATATGTACAATCATTCAATAATATATAACCAGACTATATGTACAATCATTCAATCATATATAACCAGACTATATGTACAATCATTCAATCATATATAACCAGACTATATGTCTTACATCCTTCCTGTGCCGTTAAACGTCACATAGCATGGTAGTTCGCCAAGATGTCCTGTCTTCGGCGAGTCTTTCAGTCTCATCAAGGGATGTTATGCTCACTGAATTGGCTTCTCTTAACAATGTCCTCTTTAGAGTTTCACGTGGTCGACCTCTTTTTCTTCGGCCTGTTGTGTTTCATTTGATAGCTTGTTTGTGGATTCTGTGATTGTTTCTTCTCATCACATGACTGACATATGTCCATCTTCTTTTTCAGATCAGCCATGAGACAGGTTGTTGTTTGCTCATCTGTCTGATCTCTGCGTTGTTCTTGAATTCATTCCACTTTATACCGAATATTTTCCTTAGGCATTTGTTTTCAAAAGAGTCTAATTTCTTGTCTATTTCTTTAGTTGTTTTCCAGCTTTCGCATGCGTAAATGAGGGTGGATATTACATTTGAATTGAATAATCTTAACTTGGTTTTTGTGCTTATAACTTTTGAATGTCATATGTTCTCAAGATTCTTGAAGATCATTGCTGCTTTGGCAATTCGAATTCTAACTTCTTTTCTGGTGTCACCATTGTGGGCTATATAACTGCTGAGATATGCAAAATGGTTTACTTTGTCAACAGCTGTTCCTTCTACGTATATTTGTCTATATATATATATATATATATATATATATATACAAGCAACCACATATAACAATGAGCCAACAGTCACAACAACCTATATTCCCCTGTATTTCCAAAGAGAGAGAGAAAGATTGATAGATTGATTGATTGATCTTTATTTCAAAGGGTTAAGAATTGGGCTCACAGGCCCGTCTGACATTCTTCCCTTTATCATACAACTCTCACTCTGTTCCAGGCAGAGGAGAGAAAGGGAGGGAGAGAGAGAGAGAGAGAGTGAGAAAGAGAAAGTGAGAGAGAAAACGCGAGAGAACACACCCAGTTTTTATCACCATCGCTAGCACCAAAATCATCATCATCATCATCATCATCAGCTACAACAGCATTCAATAAAGAGAAAATACAGGAAACGTTAAAGAAAACAATGAACCAGATGTTTTATATTTTCAATGAAATGAAGGTAAAAAAAAAAAATTGAAATGTGATGATTGTGAAGCTATCACTCCAAAAACTTTGGAGAAACCATGTTTTTTTTTTTTCAGCTACAACCGTAATCAACAAGAAAGTCATGACACAAGAAAGCTGTGAATAACATAGATAGTGCGAACAAGCACCTCAGTGGGGGTCTGTCTTGTCCATTCCTTGTGATACTTCAGTCAGTTGGTGTGCTGCTCTAAACGGCAAACATGGACTCGCTAGCATATACTTGTCTGTTTCCAGACGGAGGATAGAGCATGTTTCCTGGACAGGGTTGGTGTGGCCACGCATGACTGGCCAGAGATCTATGATCTTGTCAGTGTCTCTTGGTAATTCATCATTAGATATAGATGAGACAGACAGACAGGCAGACAGACATTTAGATATAGATGAGACAGACAGGCAGACAGACATTTAGATAGACTAACATTTTACAGAGACTAAATATGAAAGAGAATGTTCCAAGTGAACTGTTGTAAAGAAAAAAGGTCTGATATTTAGATTGTGAAGTTTTGCTCTTGTCATGTGTGACAGGTTTGTAGCGGTTATGTCTCACAGGTGTGTGACAGGTTTGTTGTGGTCCTGTGTGATGGGTTTGTCATGGTCAGACAGATTTGTCGCGATCATATTTGGCAGGCTTGTTGTGGTCATATCTGGCGGGTTTGTCGCAGTCATGTGTGACAGGTTTGTCGCAGTCATGTGTGACAGGTTTGTCGCGGTCATGTGTGACAGGTTTGTCGCGGTCATGTGTGACAGGTTTGTTGCCGTTATGTGTGATAGGTTCGTCGTGGTCTTTTGCGACAGAATTGTATTACCATGTCTCACAGATGTGTCATTGCCAGGTGGGACAGGTTTGTCCTGGTCATGTGTGGTAGGTTTGTCGCAATAATTTGTGACAGGTTTGTCCTGGTCATGTGTGGTAGGTTTGTCACAGTAATGTGTGACAGGTTTGTCCTGGTCATGTGTGGTAGGTTTGTCGCAATAATTTGTGACAGGTTTGTCCTGGTCATGTGTGGTAGGTTTGTCACAGTAATGTGTGACAGGTTTGTCCTGGTCATGTGTGGTAGGTTTGTCGCAATAATTTGTGACAGGTTTGTCCTGGTCATGTGTGGTAGGTTTGTCACAGTAATGTGGACATGTTTGTCCTGTTCATGTGTGGTAGGTTTGTCGCAGTAATTTGTGACAGGTTTGTCCTGTTCATGTGTGGTAGGTTTGTCGCAGTAATGTATGACAGGTTTGTCCTTGTCATGTGTGGTAGGTTTGCCGCAGTAATTTGTGACGGGTTCGTCGTGGTCATGTCTGACAGTTGTGTCGTGGTCATCTGTGACAGGTTTGTCGTAGTTATGTCTCGCTGGTGTGTAATAGGTTTGTCGTGGCCATGTCTGACAGGTGTGTCGTGGTCATCTGTGACAGGTTTGTCGTAGTCATTCTCGCAGGTATGTAATAGGTTTGTCGTGGTCATGTGTGACAGGTTTGTCGCTGAGATGTGAAACAGGTTTGCAGCAAGTTTTATGAGAAAACTGACACATATTGCTGAGATACGTTTTGATTAAGTTGGCTGGTTATCCTGGTTTTCATGGTAGAGTGGTTGATTATTGTGGTTTTCATGACTGAGTGTCTGGTTATTGTAGTTCTGAAAGTTGAGAGGCTAATTATTATTGAGAGGCTGATTATTCTGGCTTTCATAAATGAGTGTCTGGTTATTGTAGTTCTCAAAGTTGAAAGGCTGATTATTGTGGTTTTCATAGTTGAATGTCTGGTTATTGTACTAGTTATCGTTCTTTAGTGGCTAAATAATTTGGTTCTTATGGTTAGGTGGCTGATTATTGTGGTTCAGTGGTTGATTATTGTGATTTTCATGGCTGAGTAGTTGACTCTCAAATTTCCTATATGGTCTGTGGTCCAAGTCTTGTGTCTGAATGTTGAGGTCTGTGGTCCGGCTCCTTGTCCGAATGTTGAGAGGTTGTGGTTCATGGACTTTGTCTGAATGTTGAAAATATGTGGTCCAGGTCCTTTATGTAAATGTTAGAGGTCTGTGGTTCAACTCCTTGTCCGAATGTTGGAGGTCTATGGTCCAGCTCCCTGTCCGAATGTTGGAGGTCTGTGGTCCAAGATCTTTGTCTGAATGTTGGAGGTCTATGGTCCAAGATCTTTGTCTGAATGTTGGAGGTCTGTGATCCAAGATCTTTGTCTGAATGTTGGAGGTCTGTGGTCCAAGATCTTTGTCTGAATGTTGGAGGTCTGTGGTCCAAGATCTTTGTCTAAATGTTGGAGGTCTGTGGTCCAAGATCTTTGTCTAAATGGTGGACGTGTGTTTGTGTTTAAAATTTCTAAGCGTCACTCACAGCCATATCCACAGTTATGGCGGACAAAGAACGATCACTCTGAGAGAATTAACGTCCCCATAAAACTGTGGCCACGTAATCCCGAGACGAATAGCCAGGATCATGGAAAGCGACGGACGGGACGGGTGACGAATGATATCTACCTGCTCTCACCTGGGGGTTCATGCACTCCCAGCTCCACAGTTCTGCACTAGCAAGCCCACCCCCTCCCCCAGCTTTTGTTAGGATGTGGGGAGGTAAAGATTCGAGAACTGCAAGAACTTTTCGTCCGGGTTTTTTTATCGTGGCCCGAAAAGGCGTACAACATGGCGACTGGGTTTCTCATCCCCGAGACCAAGTCAAAAAATGTAGCCACACGACAACCTGTTCGCCAGGAAAAGTCAAAATCCTGTATACAGGCAGCAACCACCTTGATACAGGTAAGAGATAAGGTAGAACAATAGGCCACTTATACACTAGTGTACAAATACATTACCTTCTTTTACATGATGTCTGTTTCCTGTCCATGCGCTAGCTTGAGCTGTGTATGCAGTGTATTCCAGTGTGGCTGGTACTGCAGGAAGGCAGGCTCTGCTCACAGAGACGATATCCCAAACACAGATTTACCAGGTTCCTATTTCTATGGCTGGATCTGCCGGACAACGTGCCAACAAATTTCCATCCTTCGCTTTAAAAGCAGTTGCGTTTTATCTGAACTACCCATACTCCACATCATCGTCATTTTTTTGTCGTCATCATCATCATCATCATCATCATCAACAATAATAACAACCCTGACAGACGGCCTGGACCAGTAAGTAGAACAGAAAACAGAAACATTTTGTTAAGTTTCAGTGAGTTGTGTATTTGTCTCAAGAAAAAGAAATTGAACGTACAACTCTTAATGTCCTATAACTTAAGAGATGTCCCTTCATGAAACTCACCACAAGGTTTTAAGATAAAAGATAATAAACACTGATATTTAGGTTTTCTTTAGTCCGCCATTTTCAACTCATGCAGCTTGTCTAACAGAGTTTCATATTCATAAAAACGTGTACACAAAAAGCTTGTACATCTAGAAAGTTGTTCTGTAATTGTTTAAGACATGTACACACAAGAATAACGTACAACTTCGCCCACTTTCTATATAAGAGACGAATAATGTGTGCGCAGAAAATGTATGCTCCCTCTGCAAGACCTCTACTCTGTACGGAAACTCAAGTTGGTCACATGTGTCAAATAATGACATCTTTTCTTTTGGTGCTTTCCTACACAAACTCATTTGTAAACTTCAGCTCCACATTTTCAATCACAGAATGAGAAAATGTCATTTTCAGTTACGAAACTAAACTTGACACTTTGAATCGTGGAAAGCTAGATGACATGTTGCGTTTGTGGAGTTCTCTCGTTTCAGTTGCTCCATTCAAATTTCGTTTCATTTCCCATGTTAGTTTTAAAGCCACCTTCAGTTTTTCACGAACTGTTGGTGACAGCCGTGCTTTCAAAGAGCAGATCTCACAGTCTTAGGCCAGACAGAGGTTGCCGACAGCCTGGAAGTAATCCAAGTGACAGGATAGTGTTTAGAGAGTTTGTAAATCTGCTTCTGGCGGTTCCGGATTTTTCGACTGTAGATGGACGAAGACGAGAAAAGCGACGTGTGAGTTCCTTGAGGAGGGTCGAACCAGCCAGGGAATTTATCGAATAAGAGAAAACAGCTTTTCATTTTTAATGACAGACAAATCTCAGACACCTCGTTCTCAAGATTATTTATGACAAGAAAATTCCTTTTAAAAAACTGGGATTGTGGCGGAAACGAAACAAAGGGACAGAAGTCTTGGAAATTTTTGCACTAAAAACACTTTTATATCTGCAGATATATGTTGTGTGCTTTTTGACACTGTTAAATTTGCCTTCATGTAACCGCTGTAATTGTTTTATGTAGTATTAAATTTGCCTTCATGTAACCGCTGTAATTGTTTTATGTAGTATTAAATTTGCCTTCATGTAACCACTGTAATTGTTTTATGTAGTATTAAATTTGCCTTCATGTAACCGCTGTAATTGTTTTATGTAGTATTAAATTTGCCTTCATGTAACCACTGTAATTGTCTTATGTAGTGTTAAATTTGCCTTCATGTAACCGCTGTAATTGTCTTATGTAGTGTTAAAAACTGTCTTAAAATGTGCTTTTTATTTTGGGATAAAACGTTAAAATTCCTGTCAAAGTTTGAGGAAGCAGTTGTTTAAAAAAAATGCTTTTATTTTTTTTCCTCAAATTTAATTTCATTATTTTCTTCATACTTGCAAAGTAATTGTATGATTCTCTTCTTCTTCTTCTTCTTATTATTATTATTGAAAAACTGGCGAACTACTTTGCGAGCCCTATGTGACGTTTAACGGCACGGGAAGGATATAAGATATATAAGATATTATTATTATTATTATTATAAAATCATCATCATCATCATCATCAACAATAATAACAACCCTGACAGACGGCCTGGACCAGTAAGTAGAACAGAAAACAGAAACATTTTGTTAAGTTTCAGTGAGTTGTGTATTTGTCTCAAGAAAAAGAAATTGAACGTACAACTCTTAATGTCCTATAACTTAAGAGATGTCCCTTCATGAAACTCACCACAAGGTTTTAAGATAAAAGATAATAAACACTGATATTTAGGTTTTCTTTAGTCCGCCATTTTCAACTCATGCAGCTTGTCTAACAGAGTTTCATATTCATAAAAACGTGTACACAAAAAGCTTGTACATCTAGAAAGTTGTTCTGTAATTGTTTAAGACATGTACACACAAGAATAACGTACAACTTCGCCCACTTTCTATATAAGAGACGAATAATGTGTGCGCAGAAAATGTATGCTCCCTCTGCAAGACCTCTACTCTGTACGGAAACTCAAGTTGGTCACATGTGTCAAATAATGACATCTTTTCTTTTGGTGCTTTCCTACACAAACTCATTTGTAAACTTCAGCTCCACATTTTCAATCACAGAATGAGAAAATGTCATTTTCAGTTACGAAACTAAACTTGACACTTTGAATCGTGGAAAGCTAGATGACATGTTGCGTTTGTGGAGTTCTCTCGTTTCAGTTGCTCCATTCAAATTTCGTTTCATTTCCCATGTTAGTTTTAAAGCCACCTTCAGTTTTTCACGAACTGTTGGTGACAGCCGTGCTTTCAAAGAGCAGATCTCACAGTCTTAGGCCAGACAGAGGTTGCCGACAGCCTGGAAGTAATCCAAGTGACAGGATAGTGTTTAGAGAGTTTGTAAATCTGCTTCTGGCGGTTCCGGATTTTTCGACTGTAGATGGACGAAGACGAGAAAAGCGACGTGTGAGTTCCTTGAGGAGGGTCGAACCAGCCAGGGAATTTATCGAATAAGAGAAAACAGCTTTTCATTTTTAATGACAGACAAATCTCAGACACCTCGTTCTCAAGATTATTTATGACAAGAAAATTCCTTTTAAAAAACTGGGATTGTGGCGGAAACGAAACAAAGGGACAGAAGTCTTGGAAATTTTTGCACTAAAAACACTTTTATATCTGCAGATATATGTTGTGTGCTTTTTGACACTGTTAAATTTGCCTTCATGTAACCGCTGTAATTGTTTTATGTAGTATTAAATTTGCCTTCATGTAACCGCTGTAATTGTTTTATGTAGTATTAAATTTGCCTTCATGTAACCACTGTAATTGTCTTATGTAGTGTTAAATTTGCCTTCATGTAACCACTGTAATTGTCTTATGTAGTGTTAAATTTGCCTTCATGTAACCGCTGTAATTGTCTTATGTAGTGTTAAAAACTGTCTTAAAATGTGCTTTTTATTTTGGGATAAAACGTTAAAATTCCTGTCAAAGTTTGAGGAAGCAGTTGTTTAAAAAAAATGCTTTTATTTTTTTTCCTCAAATTTAATTTCATTATTTTCTTCATACTTGCAAAGTAATTGTATGATTCTCTTCTTCTTCTTCTTATTATTATTATTATTGAAAAACTGGCGAACTACTTTGCGAGCCCTATGTGACGTTTAACGGCACGGGAAGGATATAAGATATATAAGATATTATTATTATTATTATTATAAAATCATCACGAGAGCATGCAACTGCATCTTAGAAATATTTCCTGTAGAAAGTTGAAGGCAATGGTCTTGAAGGAGGCAACAGTTTCTGAAAGAACTACTACAACTAATTGTTGGATTGTTGGAGCTCTCTGAACATCAAGAAATGTAAGGCTGTTGCCAAGTCTTGATTTTCGTCTAAGCTGCACGTTTTTACTATACCTGCGCTGTTTTTATGTTTCCTAATTTTTAACAAAATGTGTTTTAATAAATCCATTACACATGACGGGCATGCCACGTTGTCCTGTCACGACTCAGTGAAGAAAAGAGAGATTTCATGTGTTAATTTCTTACTTAGTATTGATAGCTTTATTTATAATCTTGGTTCTTATCTTTCTCTGTGACAGGAGTTGTCAAACTGTAGATTCTGTCATTCTCCAGTGTGAAAACATTCTGCCCAGAATCTCCTTGGATTATGTCACATGGAATGTTAAAATAAGAGGCCACTATATTATGTTACATGGAATGTTAAAATAAGAGGCCACTATATTATGTTACATGGAATGTTAAAATAAGAGGCCATTATATTATGTTACATGGAATGTTAAAATAAGAGGCCACTGAGTTATGTCACATGGAATGTTAAAATAAGAGGCCACTATATTATGTTACATGGAATATTAAAATAAGAGGCCACTATATTATGTCACATGGAATGTTAAAACAAGAGGCCACTATATTATATCACATGGAATGTTAAAATAAGAGCCTACTATATTATGTCACATGGAATGTTAAAATAAGAGGCCACTATATTATATCAAATGGAATGTTAAAATAAGAGGCCACTATATTATGTTACATGGAATGTTAAAATAAGAGGCCACTATATTATGTCACATGGAATGTTAAAATAAGAGGCCACTATATTATGTTACATGGAATGTTAAAATAAGAGGTCACTATATTATGTTACATGGAATGTTAAAATAAGAGGCCATTATATTATGTTACATGGAATGTTAAAATAAGAGCCTACTATATTATGTCACATGGAATGTTAAAACACGAGGCCACTATATTATGTCACATGGAATGTTAAAATAAGAGGCCACTATATTATGTTACATGGAATGTTAAAATAAGAGGCCATTATATTATGTTACATGGAATGTTAAAATAAGAGGCCATTATATTATGTCACATGGAATGTTAAAATAAGAGGCCACTATATTATGTTACATGGAATGTTAAAATAAGAGGTCACTATATTATGTTACATGGAATGTTAAAATAAGAGGCCATTATATTATGTTACATGGAATGTTAAAATAAGAGCCTACTATATTATGTCACATGGAATGTTAAAACACGAGGCCACTATATTATGTCACATGGAATGTTAAAATAAGAGGCCACTATATTATGTTACATGGAATGTTAAAATAAGAGGCCATTATATTATGTTACATGGAATGTTAAAATAAGAGGCCATTATATTATGTCACATGGAATGTTAAAATAAGAGGCCACTATATTATGTCACATGAAATGTTAAAATAAGAGGTCATTATATTATGTCACATGGAATGTTAAAATAAGAGGCCACTATATTATGTCACATGGAATGTTAAAATAAGAGGTCATTATATTATGTCACATGGAATGTTAAAATAAGAGGCCACTGTATTATATCATGTGTGGCAGTAAAAATGAGAAGTTGGTTAATTATGACAGACAAAGATTTGACACAAACTGTAGGCACATAATTTATTGATAAGAAAATTTGAAATCATCCTTCCAATATTGCAGATTAATATTCTAGAAAAGTTGAAATCATCATTCCAATATTGCAGATTAATATTCATGAAAAGTTGAAATCATCTTTCCAGTATTTCAGATTAATATTCATGAAAAGTTGAAATCTTCCTTCCAATATTTCAGATTAATGTTCAAGAAAATTTGACCAGATTTCTCCGTCATCTGCGGGGTTGAAGAGAAATGTGTGGTCCACAGCGGGTAGGGTGGGTTGGGGCAGGGGAGAGAGGGGATGGGTTTTTACAAATATCACACACACACACGCGCACATGCACACATAAATACACACACATCACATACACATAAGCACACACACACTTATTTACTTACACAAGAATTATAGTCTAAATAAAGGAAAAACACAAAAAGTGTATATAATATGTAAAGACGTGTATATTATACGTAAATATGTGTATACTATCTGTAAATAAGTGTATATTATCCATAAATAAGTGCAAATTATAAATAAATAAGTGTATATTATGTACACATATGTGTACGTTATAATTAAATAAGAGTGTATTATCCGTCAATATATGTATATTATCTATAAATAAGTGCATACTATCTATAATTAAGCGTATAGTATCTATAATTAAGTGTACATTATCTATTATTAAGTGTGTATTTTATCTATAATTTAGTGTATGATATCTTTCATATTATTTATAATCAAGCGTATATTATCTATAAATGAGTTTATAATACCTATAATTAGGTTATTTTATCTACAATTAACTGTATATTATTTATAATTAGTGTATGTGTATCACATATATATGTAAATATATACTATCTTGCTACAGGCGAATTAGATCATGATAGCCTTCTAACGTTTAGAAGTTATTAGCTCTGACTGCATCGTCAACTGGCGTACAGGTAGCTAGCTCGTGGCGCCTACCGAAGGGTCTAAACTCAGAAACATCTGCCTGGAGTCACGAAAGAATTACTTCAGTCGTTGCTCTCTTATCTGCTGGAACTCTCTGCTAGGCTGCCACACCTAGGAACCTGTTACTTTGGATCTGCAGAGCTGAGAAGAATCAGTACCGAATGTTGGAGCCACTTTCTATAAACAGAGTACTGAAGCCACGTTCTATAAACCAAATGTTGGAGCTACTTTCTATAAACAGAGTACTGAAGCCACGTTCTATAAACCAAATGTTGGAGCTACTTTCTATAAACAGAGTGCTGAAGCCATGTTCTATGAATCAAATGTTGGAGCTACTTTCTATAAACCGAGTACTGAAGCCACGTTCTTTAAACCAAATGTTGGAGCCACTTTCTATAAACCGAGTACTGAAGCCACGTTATATAAACCAAATGTTGGAGCCACTTTCTATAAACCGAGTACTGAAGCCACGTTATATAAACCAAACGTTGGAGCCACTTTCTCTAAGACAAGTGCTGAAGCAGAAAATGTTATAAACAAAATGAAGGGAAGCAACTTCACAAAGATGTTCCAAAATCGCAGTTTTAAGATGAAAACATCCAATGCTGCTTTGTGTTACAGTGTCAGTTAAAGGAAAAAAACGAAAACAGATAAGATTAAATTTCTTTTTGTAACAAAAGATAACTATCCCATGAACACTTCATAAACAAAAACTGATCTTAAATTTCTTTAACATTTCTCATATCTGTTCTCCAGACGTCTCACTTTTCTGTAGTCATATATGTTCTCTAGACGTCTTAGTACTCTGTAGTCATATCTGTTCTCCAGACGTCTTAGTATTCTGTAGTCATATCTGTTCTCTAGACGTCTTAGTATTCTGTAGTCATATCTGTTCTCTAGACGTCTCATTATTCTGTAGTCATATCTGTTCTCTAGACGTCTCATTATTCTGTAGTCATATCTGTTCTCTAGACGTCTTAGTATTCTGTAGTCATATCTGTTCTCTAGACGTCTTAGTATTCTGTAGTCATATCTGTTCTCTAGACGTCTTAGTATTCTGTAGTCATATCTGTTCTCTAGACGTCTCATTATTCTGTAGTCATATCTGTTCTCTAGACGTCTCAGTACTCTGTAGTCATATCTGTTCTCTAGACGTCTCAGTACTCTGTAGTCATATATGTTCTCTAGACGTCTCATTATTCTGTAGTCATATCTGTTCTCTAGACGTCTCATTATTCTGTAGTCATATCTGTTCTCTAGACGTCTCATTATTCTGTAGTCATATCTGTTCTCTAGACGTCTTAGTATTCTGTAGTCATATCTGTTCTCTAGACGTCTTAGTATTCTGTAGTCATATATGTTCTCTAGACGTCTTAGTATTCTGTAGTCATATCTGTTCTCTAGACGTCTCAGTATTCTGTAGTCATATCTGTTCTCTAGACGTCTTAGTATTCTGTAGTCATATCTGTTCTCTAGACGTCTCATTATTCTGTAGTCGTATATGTTCTCTAGACGTCTTAGTATTCTGTAGTCATATCTGTTCTCTAGACGTCTTACTCCCTGTAGTCATATCTGTTCTCTAGACGTCTTAGTATTCTGTAGTCATATCTGTTCTCTAGACGTCTTAGTATTCTGTAGTCGTATATGTTCTCTAGACGTCTTAGTATTCTGTAGTCATATCTGTTCTCTAGACGTCTTACTCCCTGTAGTCATATCTGTTCTCTAGACGTCTTAGTATTCTGTAGTCATATCTGTTCTCTAGACGTCTCAGTATTCTGTAGTCGTATCTGTTCTCTAGACGTCTTACTCCCTGTAGTCATATCTGTTCTCTAGACGTCTCATTATTCTGTAGTCATATCTGTTCTCTAGACGTCTTACTCCCTGTAGTCATATCTGTTCTCTAGACGTCTTATTATTCTGTAGTCATATCTGTTCTCTAGACGTCTCATTATTCTGTAGTCATATCTGTTCTCTAGACGTCTCATTATTCTATATTCATATCTGTTGTCTACACGTCTCATTATTCTGTAGTCATATCTGTTCTCTAGACGTCTTAGTATTCTGTAGTCATATCTGTTCTCTAGACGTCTTAGTATTCTGTAGTCATATCTGTTCTCTAGACGTCTTATTATTCTGTAGTCATATCTGTTCTCTAGACGTCTCACTATTCTGTAGTCATATCTGTTCTCTAGACGTCTTAGTATTCTGTAGTCATATCTGTTCTCTAGACGTCTTAGTATTCTGTAGTCATATCTGTTCTCTAGACGTCTTAGTATTCTGTAGTCATATCTGTTCTCTAGACGTCTCATTATTCTGTAGTCATATCTGTTCTCTAGACGTCTTATTATTCTGTAGTCATATCTGTTCTCTAGACGTCTTATTATTCTGTAGTCATATCTGTTCTCTAGACGTCTTATTATTCTGTAGTCATATCTGTTCTCTAGACGTCTCATTATTCTGTAGTCATATCTGTTCTCTAGACGTCTTATTATTCTGTAGTCATATCTGTTCTCTAGACGTCTTATTATTCTGTAGTCATATCTGTTCTCTAGACGTCTTATTATTCTGTAGTCATATCTGTTCTCTAGACGTCTTAGTATTCTGTAGTCATATCTGTTCTCTAGACGTCTTATTATTCTGTAGTCATATCTGTTCTCTAGACGTCTTAGTATTTTGTAGATGGCTTGAAAATGACCTAGTCCTCAGAGCAACTGCAGCATTTAAGAACACATACACACACACACACATCACTGCCAGTCACAGAGTCTCTCCAGCCGCTAAACGTAACAGACATGTGAACGATTTAGCACCACTGAAGGCCTGAGATATTGCTGTCGGCGAAAGGTGATTGCAAACCGCAAGTGAGAGAATCATCCAATTCAAATAGGGAAACTTGAGCAGCTGGCTCATTCATTCTCACGCAATAACCACAGTCTCCTGCAGTTTTTTGATGACTTCTTCATTCTGGAAGGTCGGCTCCCGGAACTAGGTTGCTGCTTCCAACAAGAACTCATTACCATAGTCCCCTTCGTGATTTCACTGTTTGATCCTGGGCTGCTGATTTCATGACGGTCACCAGGAGATTCCATTAACTCCCTAGCACCTGTTTGGTGTGAGGTTTTACTAACTGTCCTCGCACTAATGTAAAACTCCTTTGTCTTATAGTCGCAAAGAACAAAGAGCATGGATTGATACATTTTTCCAGTGATAAATTTTGATAAAGTTCTGTCTTTTTTATGAAGAGTTAAAGCGATAGAACGATACTGGATAAACCCAAACAGAAACTATTCCCTTGTCTACAAAAATTGCACAATAGCAGGTACTTTCATTTAATATATTCATCATCAACATACATATCATCATCATCATCGTCATCATCATCATCAGCATCATCATCATAGCTACACTAAAGATTAAAACACAAACAAAACCTGACCAACAGGCTCTAGCTTTTATATTTAAATTTGCAATCTTTCTTGAAGTTTGTATTGCCTGACAAGTTCTCCAACATTCTTCTGGGATTTTTCTACCAGGTCAACCAACATTCTTTTGGGATTTGTTTGACAGTCCCACTAATATTATTTTGGGATTTGTCTCACAGGTCCACCAATATTCTTCTGCGATTTTCTTAACAGGCCTGCCAATATCCTTCTGGGATTTGTCTGACAGCTCCATCAATATCCTTCTGGGATTTGTCTGACAGCTCCATCAATATCCTTCTGGGATTTGTCTGACAGCTCCATCAATATCCTTCTGGGATTTGTCTGACAGCTCCATCAATATCCTTCTGGGATTTGTCTGACAGCTCCATCAATATCCTTCTGGGATTTGTCTGACAGCTCCATCAATATCCTTCTGGGATTTGTCTGACAGGCTCTTCAATAATCTTCTGAGACCGACAGGTCAGACGAGAAAATTATGCTTCCTCTCAGTCTGGTTCTACTTGCTTCCTCTCACACTGGTTCCACTTGTTTCCCTTCATTCTAGTTCTACTTGCTCCCCCCTCACTCTGATTCTATTCCCCCCCCCCCTCCTTAACTCTGGCTCTACTTGCTCCCATTCTCACTTTGAATCTACTTACTCCCCCTCTCACTCTAGTTCTACTTTCCCCCTCCCACTCAATCTGATTCTACTTGCTCCCCCTCTCACTCTAGTTCTACTTGCTCCCCTCCGACTCTGGGTGTACTTGCTCCCCCCTCTGGTTCTACTTGCTTCCTCTAATTCTGGTTCTACTTGCTTCCTCTAATTCTGGTTCTACTTGCTTCCTCTAATTCTGGTTCTACTTGCTTCCTCTAATTCTGGTTCTACTTGCTCCCTCTAATTCTGGTTCTACTTCCTTCCTCTAATTCTGGTTCTACTTGCTTCCTCTAATTCTGGTTCTACTTCCTTCCTCTAACTCTGGTTCTACTTGCTTCCTCTAATTCTGGTTCTACTTGCTCCCTCTAATTCTGGTTCTACTTCCTTCCTCTAATTCTGGTTCTACTTGCTTCCTCTAATTCTGGTTCTACTTCCTTCCTCTAATTCTGGTTCTACTTCCTTCCTCTAATTCTGGTTCTACTTCCTTCCTCTAATTCTGGTTCTACTTCCTTCCTCTAATTCTGGTTCTACTTCCTTCCTCTAATTCTGGTTCTACTTCCTTCCTCTAATTCTGGTTCTACTTGCTTCCTCTAATTCTGGTTCTACTTCCTTCCTCTAATTCTGGTTCTACTTCCTTCCTCTAATTCTGGTTCTACTTCCTTCCTCTAATTCTGGTTCTACTTCCTTCCTCTAATTCTGGTTCTACATGGTCACCCTCTTACTCTTGTTATACATGCTATCTTCCTCACTCTAGTTCTACATACTCCCCCCTCACTCTAGTTCTACATACTCCCCCCTCACTCTTGTTATACATGCTATCCTCCTCACTCTAGTTCTACATACTCCCCCCTCACTCTAGTTCTACATACTCCCCCCTCACTCTTGTTATACATGCTATCTTCATCACTCTAGTTCTACATACTCCCCCATCACTCTAGTTCTACATACTCGCCCCTCACTCTACTTCTAAATGCTCCCCTATCACTCTGGTTCTACTTGCTCCCCCTTTCTCTTTGGTTCTACTTGCTCCCCCCTCACTCTGGTTATAATTGCTCCCCCACCTCCTTAATCTGGTTATAATTGCTCCCCATCTTCTTAATCTGGTTATAATTGCTCCTCCATCTTCTCACTCTACTTATAACTACTCCCCCTCTCTCTCTCTTGTTCTATCTTCTCCCGCCTCTAACTCTGCTTCTACATGCTCCCCCCTCACTCTGGTTCTACTTGCTCCCCGACCCTATCACTATTTTTCTACTTCCTCCCTCACCCTCTCCCTCTAGTTCTACGTATTCCTTCATACTCTCACTCTGGCTGGTTCTGCTTCCTCCCACCTCTCACTCTCGTTCTACTTGCTCCACCTCACTCTGATTCTAATTCCTTTCCCCCTAACTCTGGTTCTACTTGCTCCCACTAACTCTGGTTCTACTTGCTCCTTGTAACTCTGACTCTACTTCTCCTCTCTCTTCTTCTACTTGCTCCCCTAAATCTGGTTTTACTTCGTTCTACTAACTCTGGTTCTGCTTGCTTCCACTAACTTTGGTTCTACTTACTCCCCCTAGCTCTGGTTCTACTTGCTTCCCCTAACTCTGGTTCTACTTGTTCCCCCTAACTCTGGTTCTAGTTGCTTCCACTAACTCTGGTTCTACTTGCTTCCACTAAATCTTGTTCTACTTGCTCCCACTAACTCTGGTTCTACTTGCTCCCCCTAACGATGGTTCTAATTGCTTCCACTAACTCGGGTTCTACTTGCTCTCTCTAAATCTGGTTCTACGTGGTTCCAATAACTCTGGTTCTACTTGATTCCACTAACTCTGATTCTACTTGCTCCCACTAACTCTGGTTCTACTTGCTTCCACTAACTCTGGTTCTACTTACTCCCTCTAACTCATGGTTCTACTTGCTTCCCCTAACTCTAGTTCTAATTGCTCCCCCTAACTCCGATTCTACTTGCTTCCACTAACTCTGGTTATACTTGTTTCCACTAACTCTGGTTCTACTTGCTTCCACTAACTCTGGTTCTACTTGCTTCCACTAACTCTGGCTCTACTTGCTTCCTCTAACTCTGGTTCTACTTGCTCCCCCTAACTCTGGTTCTACTTGCTCCCTCTTAATCTGGTTCTACGTGCTCCCCCTAACTCTGGTTCTACTTGCTCCCACTAACTCTGTTTCTACTTGCTCCCACTAACTCTGGTTCTACTTGCTCCCTCTTAATCTGGTTCTACGTGCTCCCCCATCTTCTCACTCTACTTATAACTACTCCCCCTCTCTCTCTCTTGTTCTATCTTCTCCCGCCTCTAACTCTGCTTCTACATGCTCCCCAATCACTCTGGTTCTACTTGCTCCCCGACCCTATCACTATTTTTCTACTTCCTCCCTCACCCTCTCCCTCTAGTTCTACGTATTCCTTCATACTCTCACTCTGGCTGGTTCTGCTTCCTCCCACCTCTCACTCTCGTTCTACTTGCTCCACCTCACTCTGATTCTAATTCCTTTCCCCCTAACTCTGGTTCTACTTGCTCCCACTAACTCTGGTTCTACTTGCTCCTTGTAACTCTGACTCTACTTCTCCTCTCTCTTCTTCTACTTGCTCCCCTAAATCTGGTTTTACTTCGTTCTACTAACTCTGGTTCTGCTTGCTTCCACTAACTTTGGTTCTACTTACTCCCCCTAGCTCTGGTTCTACTTGCTTCCCCTAACTCTGGTTCTACTTGTTCCCCCTAACTCTGGTTCTAGTTGCTTCCACTAACTCTGGTTCTACTTGCTTCCACTAAATCTTGTTCTACTTGCTCCCACTAACTCTGGTTCTACTTGCTCCCCCTAACGATGGTTCTAATTGCTTCCACTAACTCGGGTTCTACTTGCTCTCTCTAAATCTGGTTCTACTTGGTTCCAATAACTCTGGTTCTACTTGATTCCACTAACTCTGATTCTACTTGCTCCCACTAACTCTGGTTCTACTTGCTTCCACTAACTCTGGTTCTACTTACTCCCTCTAACTCATGGTTCTACTTGCTTCCCCTAACTCTAGTTCTAATTGCTCCCCCTAACTCCGATTCTACTTGCTTCCACTAACTCTGGTTATACTTGTTTCCACTAACTCTGGTTCTACTTGCTTCCACTAACTCTGGTTCTACTTGCTTCCACTAACTCTGGCTCTACTTGCTTCCTCTAACTCTGGTTCTACTTGCTCCCCCTAACTCTGGTTCTACTTGCTCTCTCTTAATCTGGTTCTACGTGCTCCCCCTAACTCTGGTTCTACTTGCTCCCACTAACTCTGTTTCTACTTGCTCCCACTAACTCTGGTTCTACTTGCTCCCTCTTAATCTGGTTCTACGTGCTCCCCCTAACTCTGGTTCTACTTGCTCCCATTAACTCTGGTTCTACTTGCTCCCCCTAACTCTGGTTATACTTGCTCCCCCTAACTCTGGTTCTACTTGCTCCCCCTAACTCTGGCTCTACTTGCTTCCACTAACTCTGGTTCTACTTGCTTCCACTAAATCTTGTTCTACTTGCTCCCACTAACTCTGGTTCTACTTGCTCCCCCTAACGATGGTTCTAATTGCTTCCACTAACTCGGGTTCTACTTGCTCTCTAAATCTGGTTCTACTTGGTTCCAATAACTCTGGTTCTACTTGATTCCCTAACTCTGATTCTACTTGCTCCCACTAACTCTGGTTCTACTTGCTTCCACTAACTCTGGTTCTACTTACTCCCTCTAACTCATGGTTCTACTTGCTTCCCCTAACTCTAGTTCTAATTGCTCCCCCTAACTCCGATTCTACTTGCTTCCACTAACTCTGGTTATACTTGTTTCCACTAACTCTGGTTCTACTTGCTTCCACTAACTCTGGTTCTACTTGCTTCCACTAACTCTGGCTCTACTTGCTTCCTCTAACTCTGGTTCTACTTGCTCCCCCTAACTCTGGTTCTACTTGCTCTCTCTTAATCTGGTTCTACGTGCTCCCCCTAACTCTGGTTCTACTTGCTCCCACTAACTCTGTTTCTACTTGCTCCCACTAACTCTGGTTCTACTTGCTCCCTCTTAATCTGGTTCTACGTGCTCCCCCTAACTCTGGTTCTACTTGCTCCCATTAACTCTGGTTCTACTTGCTCCCCCTAACTCTGGTTATACTTGCTCCCCCTAACTCTGGTTCTACTTGCTCCCCCTAACTCTGGCTCTACTTGCTCCTCTCTCTTTTTCTACTTGCTCCCCTAAATCTGGTTTTACTTTCTTCCCTTCACTCTGGTTCTACTTACTCCCTCTAAATCTGGTTCTATTTGGTTCTACTAACTCTGGTTCTGCTTGCTTCCCCTAACTCTGGTTCTACTTGCTCCCCCTAGCTCTGGTTCTACATGCTTCCACTAACTCTGGTTCTACTTGCTCCCCCAACTCTGGTTTTAGTTGCTTCCACTAACTCTGGTTCTATTTGCTTCCACTAACTCTGGTTCTACTTGGTCCCTCTAACTCTGGTTCTACTTGCTTCCACTAACTCTGGTTCTACTTGCTTCCACTAACTCTGGTTCTACTTGCTTCCACTAACTCTGGTTCTACTTGCTTCCACTAACTCTGGTTCTACTTGCTTCCACTAACTCTGGCTCTTCTTACTTACATTAACTCTGGTTCTAGTTGCTTCCACTAACTCTGGTTCTACTTGCTCCCTCTAACTCTGGTTCTCCTTGCTCCCACTAACTCTGGTTCTACGTGCTCCCCCAACTCTGGTTCTAATTGCTCCCCCTAACGCTGGTTCTACTTGCTTCCACTAACTTTGGTTTTATTTGCTCCCCCTAATTCTGACTCTACTTCCTCCCCTATCTCTTTTTCTACTTTCTCCCCGTAACTCTGGCTCTACTTGCTCCTTTCTCTTTTTCTACTTGCTCCCCTAAATCTGGTTTTACTTTCTTCCCTTCACTCTGGCTCTACTTGCTCCCTCTAAATCTGGTTCTATTTGGTTCTACTAACTCTGGTTCTGCTTGCTTCCCCTAACTCTGGTTCTACTTGCTCCCCCTAGCTCTGGTTCTACTTGCTTCCACTAACTCTGGTTCTACTTGCTCCCCCAACTCTGGTTTTAGTTGCTTCCACTAACTCTGGTTCTATTTGCTTCCACTAACTCTGGTTCTACTTGCTCTCTCTAAATCTGGTTCTACTTGCTTCCACTAACTCTGGTTCTATTTGCTTCCCCTACCTCTGGCTCTACTTGCTTCCACTAGCTCTGGTTCTACTTACTCCCCCTAACTCTGGTTCTACTTACTCCTCCTAACTCTGGTTCTAGTTGCTTCCACTAACTCTGGTTCTACTTGCTTCCACTAACTCTGGTTCTACTTGCTTCCACTAATTCTGGTTCTACTTGCTTCCACTAACTCTGGTTCTACTTGCTTCCACTAACTCTGGCTCTACTTGCTCCCTCTAACTCTGGTTCTACTTGCTTCCACTAACTCTGGTTCTACTTACTCCCCCTAACTCTGGTTCTATTTGCTTCCACTAACTCTGGTTCTACTTGCTTCCACTAACTCTGGTTCTACTTGCTTCCACTAATTCTGGTTCTACTTGCTTCCACTAACTCTGGTTCTACTTGCTCCCACTAACTCTGGTTCTACTTGCTCCCCCTAACTCTGGTTCTACTTGCTCCCACTAACTCTGGTTCTACTTGCTCCCTCTAAATCTAGTTCTACTTGCTCCCCTTAACTATGGTTCTACTTGTTCCCTCTCATTCTGATTTCTCTGAGTGAAAGTTGTTTGATAAAAGGCAGAATGAACAAGATAGAAATGTCAGTCTGTGGTTATGTCATGTACTACAAGAGAGAAATGTCAGTCTGTGGTCATTCCATGTACAACAAGAGAGAAATGTCAGTCTGTGCTCATGCCATGTACAACAAGAGAGAAATGTCAGTCTGTGCTCATGTCATGTACTACAAGAGAGAACAGTCGATCTTTAGGGCATGACAAATAAGAAAGAACTATGAGGGAGACAAGATGAGAGAGACTGAGAGCAGCAAGGGAGAGACAGAGGGGGAGAAAGAGAGACAGAGAGAGGAAAAGAGTGAAAGAGAGAAAGAGAGATGGGAGGGAGAGAGAGCAACAAGAAGGTAGAGTGAGTCAAAGATAGATCGGCAGACAGAAAGAGAGGGAATAAAAACAGAGAGGGGAGAAAGAAGAGAGAGAGAGAGAGAGAGAGAGAGAGAGAGAGATAGGAAGAGATTCAGAGAAAAGATTAAAATAAAAAGAAACGAAATTATGAAGATGCTCAGTAACGTGCATACACTATTTTGGAGCACAATTTTTTTTTAACCAAAGTTTCTTGAATTTAGGACAATTTCTGACATCCCACACAAAATCAGTTAAATTTTTTACGTCACGTGACAAATTTTAATAAAAAAAAGTAGTTAAACTGATTACAAACCGCTGCAATGTACAAGGATGCAGGTGGCACAAACTGTCAGTGCAGGGGCAAAGGGAAGCGAGAGAGCAGTCTAAAACTTCCTGCCAGACATTGGCTCGGCGCAGTAGCAAGCACACTTCTTTGCCATCTGAGGAAGGTCTCTGGCTTTCCTGCCTGGAATTCCGGACAGATCGAATGTCATTATATCGCCCTGGAAATTCCTCTGCACTGCGGAAGTGTGACAGCCCCCTATTGAAAGCTCGAGCGATCTGTGAAATCTGGCGAGAGGAGTGTGACATGAGTCCTTGCTTTGTTCTCATCTTTATTTTCTTGCTCGGCCGCTGTGGCCGGGACAACTCCGGGCCACAAATTATGGCGAGGAAACTAGGAGGAATAGTTTATGTTTTATGGGACGAGTTTTCTTACCTAGGACCCACCAGGGACACATACAGAGACCCATTGTCCCTGACTTCATGCTTTGTGTAGACACGTTTTTTGTGGTGTGAAAAGCAAAGTCAAAAACTTGGCAGTTACAGCTAGAACTTGCTTCTAGCTACATGTCATAGTTCTACACGTAGAAGGTGCTTTTAGCTACATGTCATAGTTCTACACGTAGAAGGTGCTTTTAGCTACATGTCATAGGTCTACACGTAGAAGGTGCTTCTAGCTACATGTCATAGGTCTACACGTAGAACTTGCTTCTAGCTACATGTCATAGGTCTACACGTAGAACTTGCTTCTAGCTACATGTCATACGTCTAAACACAGAATTTGCTTCTAGCTACATGTCATAGATAAGAATTAATAGTTTTATAAAGAGATAAGAATGAATAGTTTTAAACAAATAAGAAAAAATGAGTTTTAGCGAGAGAGACAGACAGACAGACAGACAGACAGACATACAGACAGACAGACAGAGAATCGAATAGTAAATGAATAGCTGTATATGGAAAATAACGAACAATTTTAGAAAAAGCATTGATAAGTGAATATTAGAGAGAGAGAGAGAGAGAGAGAGAGAGAGAGAAATAACTCTAAAAAAAAAAGCAACAACTGGAAGTGAACATAGGTTCCTCATAAAAGAATGAAAAAAATCTCCACGCAAATTAATGAAAAATTATGAGAGAGAGAGAGAGAGAGAGAGAGAGAGAGAGAGAGAGAGAGAGAGAGAGAGAGAGAGAGATATTGATTGATCTTTATTTCAAAAGGGTTAAGAATTGGGCACGCAGGCCCGTCTGATATTCTGCCCTTTATCATACAACTTTCACTCTGTTCCAGACAATCTACAAATATGCTGTTCATATAACAAACATAATTAACAATAAGGTAATTACATATGCAAAAAATGACTAACTACATACACATATAAATGACTCACTACATACACATATAAATGACTATCTACGTACACATATAAATGACTATTTACCGACCAAAACTTTCATTACTATTCAGAATAATGAGTTCGGTGTCTGTAAGAGCAGTCTAAAATAACTTTAAGTTTTACGATTCATGGAGGCATGTAGTCGACAATAGGAAAAGTTTGTAGTTGTAGAAAGGAGTATAATTTATATTTTTTATACAGGATGGGAGGGTATTCCAAAGATGAGCAGCAGAATAAGTAAAGCTTTTCTTATAAAGGTCAAGTCAAAGTCTTGGAAGACTTATGTTGTTCAAGCATTGGCTGCACTTTGAGAGAGATTGATTGATTGATTGATTGATTGATCGATCTTTATTTCAAACAGGGTTAAGAATTGGGCACGCAGACCCGTTTGACATTCTACAGAGAGAGAGAGAGAGAGAGAGAGAGAAAGAGAGAGAGATATGAAGAGATGAATAGTTCCAGAGATAAAGTAATAAGCAGTAATAGAGATGAGAGTGCAAGATACATGCCTCGAAAATTCTGTAACTGGCTGCATCAATATAAGAGATAGTGGCTCTCCTTTCTTGTACTTTGGCTGTTCTCTGAAATAAATAAATAAATCATCGACAGCTTGAATAAAGCTTTTCTCACTTCCGCTTCAAGAAACTTCGATATAGTTCGCTTGAAACTAGATCAAGCCAGAGAAGGGTAATCATGGGGTGTCATTTTACAAGAGATGAGAGCTCAGAGACAAGACATCAGAACTACAGAGAAAATCACGGACTCGTAGTGAGACTTGAACTAAAGCGCTTTAGTTAACGCTCAGCCACTCTGGGAGAAATAATTGCTTTATTTGTGATTTCCTAGACTAAAAAGAAACATACACACACTTTTCTGTCTAGGAACATACCTTACATTTCCTAATTCATTAAAAGAACACTTTATTATTTATTGTCAGGAAAAGAACAGCCTGAGTTTGTATCACCCTAGGGTTGCAGTGACATCAATGTGACAGGACAGGCAAGATGGCGCAGTGACATCAACGTGACAGGACAGGCAAGATGGCGCAGTGACATCAACGTGACAGGACAGGCAAGATGGCGCAGTGACATCAACGTGACAGGACAGGCAAAATGGCGCAGTGACATCAATTATCTAGTATATTACTTGGATTGCCTAGCATATTACTTGGATTATCTAGTACATTACTTGGATTATCTAGTATGTTACCAGGATTACCTAGCATATTACTTGGATTATCTAGTATATTACCAGGACTACTTAGTATATTACTTGGATTATCTAGTATATTACCAGGATTACCTAGTATATTACTTGGATTACCTAGTATATTGCTTTGATTACATTATATATTACTTGGATTATCTAGTATATTACTTGAGTTATGTAGCATATTTGAGTTATATAGTATATTACGTGGATTACCTAGTATATTACTTGGATTACCTAGTATATTACGTAAACTATCTAGCATATTACTTGGGTTATGTAGAATATTGCTTGCGATATATAGTACATTGTTTGGGCTATGTAATATATCCCTTGGATTACCTAATATATTACACTTTCTACAATAACAAACACATAGTACAACAACAAACAATTCCTACAACAACAAACACTTCCTACAACAACAAACACTTCATACAACAACAAACACTTCCTACAACAACAAACACTTCCTACAACAATAAACACTTCCTACAACAATAAACACTTCCTACAACAATAAACACTTCCTACAAAAACAAACACTTCCTACAACAATAAACACTTCCTACAACAATAAACACTTCCTACAACAACAAACACTTCCTACAACAATAAACACTTCCTACAACAAACACTTCCTACAACAACAAACACTTCCTACAACAACAAACACTTCCTACAACAACAAACACTTCCTACAACAACAAACACTTCCTACAACACCAGACAATTCCTACAACAAACACTTCCTACAACAACAGACAATTTCTACAACAGACACTTCCTACAACAACAGACAATTCCTACAACAAACACTTCCTACAACAACAGACAATTCCTACAACAGACACTTCCTACAACAACAAACACTTCCTACAACAACAGACAATTCCTACAACAACAGACAATTCCTACAACAACAGACAATTCCTACAACAGACACCTCCTACAACAATAGACACTTCCTACAACAACAAACACTTCCTACAACAACAGACAATTCCTACAACAACAGATAATTCCTACAACAACAGACACTTCCTACAACAACAGACACTTCCTACAACAACAAATACTTCCTACAACAACAGACACTTCCTACAACAACAGACACTTCCTACAGGCCGTTAAAGATTTCTTAACTTGCTGCTGACTACTTCCGTGCCACTTGAACGCTCTGGGACACCCTCAAGACAGACTGGCACGGACATGCTGCACTGTAAACTTGGACAACTTAACCGAGATGTGTTCTCAAATTTCCCGCACCTTCCAGCATAACGACGAGACAAGTGAGATAAATGAGCAGGTTAGACCTGATGAACCCAGGCCCCTGGCTCACACCTCCAGCCTTGACATGATTACGACCTGCATGCGACACTGAAGCCAGCCTCTGCAAATAAGTTGTCTCTGTTTGTACTCCATTCTGAACCACTGGCTCGACCAATCACGTCTTGGATTTGTTCTCAAGACGCAATGTAAAGCGTGATTGACAGGCGTGGAAGCTTATTTCTCAAGAGAACCAGGCTGTCGCTGCAGTCAGTAATTTTCTCCAGATGTTTAGATTTCGGTATTACTTACTACTCGTCTAGTTTTCTTGAACATAAAATATACACATTACACAAACATATGATCCTCCAGAGAACCTTGTCCAAGTCATGAGGCAAATGGTGTTTATTATCCTGGTGTTTATTATCCTGATGTTTATTATCCTGGTCTTTATTATCGTGCACTTCTATGCTTGTAACAGGCTAAAACAAAGTAAATGTAGCCCTATAGTTACATACAGACACTAAGGAGTTTGGTCTTAATGTTCATATTTATATGGAGCTGTCGGGGCGCACTAGACTGCTACGTTGTTAGCGTTACGCCTGGAAGACTTCCCATGTGTAGCTCTAGATGGAGCCAGGTACCTGATTCTGTAGGCGTCTCCGACATGCTTCAAACGCCCGCCACCGACATTAGAGTCGAGGTCGTTAACCAGTTTGCCACTCAAGCGCCATGAATTATAATCATTTCAGTAATATTTTTATAGCATTATTTTATATAGCATTGTCATACATAACGTTATTTTCTATAGCATTATTATATATACAGCATTATATATATATATATATATATATATATATATATCATATTTATATATACCATTATATAAAGCATTATTTTATATAGTATTATTTTTAATAGCATTATATATATATCATTATTATATAAAGCATTCTAGATAGCACTATTTTATATAACATTATATATAATTATTATATATAGCATTATTTTATATAGCAGTATTATATATAGCATTATTTTATAAAGCAGTATTATATTATAGCATTTATTTTATATATATATATATATCTCTTTCTCTCTCTGAACCTTAAGTGCCCAGGGCACATGGGGCTTCCGCAAGGGTTTTCCACAAATGCCTGTCCTTCGCCTTTTTTTTAGCTCTATTGCTCAACATATTTATTTTATATAGCATCATTTATATAGCACTATATATATAACATTATTTTGTACAACATTATATATAGCATTATTTTATATGTAGCATTATTTTATATATAGCATTTTTTATTTAGCATTATTTTATATACAGCATTATTTTATATATAGCATTAGGAAACAAGCCATATTAAGAAAATTGAGTGGAACCACATGGGGCGCTACTAAAAGAATCCTCAAGAATGTATATCAGCAAAGTATTCTACCACATTTAGAATATGGCTCAACATCTTGGTGCACAGCATCAAACACTACGCTGCATAATCTAGAAAAGGTTCAAAATCAATCACTACGGATTATCACAGGTGCCATGATGTCCACACCGATAGTAGAAATGCAGAAAATAGTTGGTGTTCAATCGCTAAAGGAACGTAGAGACACAAAGGTTATGACCTTGGGAGAGAAATTCCTCAGCTCTGTAAGCCATCTCCTGAAGGACAGATTCAAAAACTTTGCACTAAGCAGGCTTAAAAGAAGCAGCTTCATTCATCAGGCCAAGCGTATGCGTAAGCTGATACCTGACCTTCCAACTGTAGTCTCTCCATTATCATCTGTACCAGAGCATACACCATGGAAAGAAGCAGATTATACACAAATAACTATTCAGACTGAAGTGAAAGGTGTGCAGAATGGTGAGATGCAGAGCAGTCTTGTAAGATCAACAGCCACACTTAATGTGCTAGATGACAAATATCCATGTGACACCATGATACGTGTGTATACAAATGGATCTGCACACAATGCCATAAAGAATGGAGGGGCAGGAGCACATATTGAATATCCAAACAACACCATTGACAAGATTTCCATACCCACTGGAAAATACTGCAACAACTTTGATGCAGAAGTTAGGGCAATTATTGCTGCAGTTGAAAAACTATCAGACTCCAGAATTGATACATGTCCCGTAGTAATTCTCATAGATGCAAAATCAGTACTGGAAGCTCTTCAGTGCAACAAACTACCAGACCTTAAAGATGCCTTGTCAAAAATTGGCTTACAACACAGAGTCACTTTGCAATGGATTCCCTCCCACTGTGGGATACCAGGCAATGAGAAAGATGACCGTCTGGCCAAAGAGGGCACTGAAATGGAGCAACCAGACATACTGATCACCCATAATCAGAGGAAAAGCATGATTACATACAGGAAGCCACAAACACCACCACATGATGACTATCACATGCTAAACAGAAAGGAACAAGTCACCATTTTCCATCTCCGAACAGGACACAGCCGACTCCGAAGTCATATGTATGCAAAATTTAAGCTTGGTACTACTAATCTATGTACATGTGCCCAGGTGCCCCAAACTGTGGAACATATCCTCCAAAACTGCACCAACTATGAGACACTGAGAAATAATTACTGGCCCAGTGAAACCACTAAAGAAGATAAGCTCTATGGCTCCATACATGAATTACAAAAAACAGTGAAATTTATCCAAGAGACAGGACTGCAGATATAGACAGACAGTGCATATAAAGAAGAAGAAGAAGATATATAGCATTATTTTATACATAGCATAATTATATATATATATATATAATTTATATATATCATTATTTTATATAGCATTTTATATTCATTCACTCATTCATTCATTCATTTGCATGTCCCTTGCATATAGCTTTTATACAGCATTACTTTACATAGCATTATTATATATATTATTATTATTTATATAGCTTTATATACATCGTATATAGCAATATATATAATTATATATAGCATTATTTTATACAGCATTATATATAGCATTATTACATGTGCTCCGAATGACTGACAACTCACTACCAAAAATAGCACTAAGATGGACACCACAGGGGAACAGAAGTAAGGGTAGACCAAAAGAGACATGGAGAAGAACAACAGAAAGGATGTTGGGCAATAGAGGGCTCACCTGGGCAAGAGCAGAAAAAAAGGCGAAGGACAGGCATTTGTGGAAAACCCTTGTGGAAGCCCCATGTGCCCTGGGCACTTAAGGTTCAAAGAGAGAGAGAGATATAGCATTATTTTATATAGTATTTTATATATATACACATATATATATATATATATATATATATATATATATATATACATACACAACATTATTTGGACTAAAAGATATTCTTTCATTAAAGTGGCTGTCTTAGTGTCATTCAGTGTCTGTCTTAGATGTCATTCGGTCCCTGTCTCAGAAGTCATTCATTGTCTGTCTTAGATGCCACTCGGTGTCTGTTTTAGAAGTATTTCATTCAGAGTCTGTCATTTGGTGCCGCCTTAAACAGATTGTCAACTAACGTCAATCTCAGCTGGAGGACATGGCAACATCATCTTAACTGATGTGGGAGTGATTAAGGGCTTGATGCTTACCTCAATGATTAAAAAGAAAAAAAATCTGAGAAAAAAGTGGGTACACGTGACCTCACAACTTGGAGGAGGATGAGGTTGAAAGTGGAGCCCGTCTCTCTGAACAGCGTACAGGATGTAGTTTGATGTTCTCTGTAGCGCAGTTGTAGTGAATGACGTACAGGATGTAGCTTGATGCTCTTTATAGCGCAGTTGTAGTGAATGACCTACAGGATGTAGCTTGATGCTCTTTATAGCGCAGTTGTAGTGAATGACGTACAGGATGTAGCTTGATGCTCTTGGTAGCACAGTTGTAGTGAATGACGTACAGGATGTAGCTTGATGCTCTTGGTAACACAGTTGTAGTGAATGACGTACAGGATGTAGCTTGATGCTCTTTATAGCGCAGTTGTAGTGAATGACGTACAGAATGTAGCTTGATGCTCTTTATAGCGCAGTTGTAGTGAATGACCTACAGGATGTAGCTTGATGCTCTTTATAGCGCAGTTGTAGTGAATGACGTACAGGATGTAGCTTGATGCTCTTGGTAGCACAGTTGTAGTGAATGACGTACAGGATGTAGCGTGATGCTCTTTATAGCGCAGTTGTAGTGAAGGATGTACAGGATGTAGCTTGATGCTCTTTCTAGCACAGTTGTAGTGAATGACGTACAGGATGTAGCGTGATGCTCTTTATAGCGCAGTTGTAGTGAATGACGTACAGGATGTAGCTTGATGCTCTTTATAGCGCAGTTGTAGTGAATGACGTACAGGATGTAGCTTGATGCTCTTGGTAGCACAGTTGTAGTGAATGACGTACAGGATGTAGCTTGATGCTCTTGGTAGCACAGTTGTAGTGAATGACGTACAGGATGTAGCGTGATGCTCTTTATAGCGCAGTTGTAGTGAATGACGTACAGGATGTAGCGTGATGCTCTTTATAGCGCAGTTGTAGTGAAGGATGTACAGGATGTAGCTTGATGCTCTTTATAGCGCAGTTGTAGTGAATGACGTACAGGATGGTGCTTGATGCTCTTGGTAGCGCAGTTGTAGTGAAGGACAGTAAAAGAATCAGAGAGCGGGTCATTCCACATGCAGACTCACCTCCCCCAACCCCCTCCAAGGTTTTCCAGATTCCTGTACAAGAACTGTCACTTGTGTGCGTAAATGTAATCTTTCCAAAATGTGGATGTATTTATGTATCACAAGGTCACTTTACAAAGCTTAACTGGAAGTTCTTCTAGAAAGCACTCAAGAAAAAAAAAGGAGGAAAATAAATTCATTCAACACTTGTGTATCTGGCGTTGAGTGGCGAAGTGGTTGGTGCACTAGTCTCTCGTGGCGAAGGTCGAGGGTTCAAATCCAACTGAAGGCGCCCCAGTCACCCAGCTGCAGAAATGGGTACCCGTCTTCTTCTGGAGTTGGGGAAGGAAAGGCAGCCTCTGGCGTAATACTGACCATATCACCCTCTAGTGTGATTGAATGGTCAAGGAAAATATGGACACTAACACTATATCCCTATGTGCCTCTAAAGCAGGACAAGATTACATTTACCTTACCTATTTTTCTTCAGCGCTTTTTAGCACACAGTAGCTTCAGGAAAGTCACAGCTAAGTTTTTTTACCTTGCCACATAACATTTAGTGTCCGGCATTTTTTCTGTGTCTGCTCACGGCGCTGCTTAGAGGGAACATTAGTTGCTGACATCACGGTGGTCTACTGTCCCGAATATACAGGATTTCATGAGCTGACAACACAGTGGTCTACTGTCCCGAATATACAGGATTTCATGAGCTGACATCACGGTGGTCTACTGTCCCGAATATACAGGATTTTATGAGCTGACATCATGGCGGTCTACTGTCCCGAATATACAGGATTTCATGAGCTGACCTGACAGTGGTCAACTGTCCCGAATATACAGGAGTTCATGAGGTGACTTGACAGTGGTTTACTGTCCCGAATATACAGGAGTTTATGAGCTGACCTGACAGTGGTCTACTGTCCTGAATATACAGGAGTTCATGTGCTGACCTGACAGTGGTCTACTGTCCCGAATATACAGGAGTTCATGTGCTGACCTGACAGTGGTCTACTGTCCCGAATATACAGGAGTTTATGTGCTGACCTGACAGTGGTCTACTGTCCCGAATATACAGGAGTTCACGAGCTGACCTGACAGTGGTCTACTGTCCCGAATATACAGGAGTTTATGAGCTGACCTGACAGTGGTCTACTGTCCCGAATATACAAGAGTTTATGAGCTGACCTGACAGTGGTCTACTGTCCCGAATATACAGGAGTTCATGTGCTGACCTGACAGTGGTCTACTGTCCCGAATATACAGGAGTTCATGTGCTGACCTGACAGTGGTCTACTGTCCCGAATATACAGGAGTTTATGAGCTGGCAGACCCCAGCCAAAGTTTACTGAACATACTGAAGGCTGTTGTGGACAAATTTAGTTGGGATTAAAGACTGAGATGAGAGAATTACACCCACATATGAAGAAACTTTGGGGGGGGGGGAAGTGAGAGAAAGAGAGGGGGAATGAAGTAAGGTAAGGGGAGGATAATCTATTTCTCTGTGGGCGGAAGCCACGAACCTATACAACCAACGAACAAGAACAATCGGTACACACCCACTCTACATTAGTTACTGGAGCAGGCAGCAAAGCAAACAGACGATTGTCTTGACTGCAGTGATGTGAGCTCATAAGATCAATCAGTCAATCAATGAAAACAACGAAAGTGCGTACAGCTCTGTCAGACACGGAACCACGAAACTTGAGGGTGTACATCAAGAACAAGAAGATGTGAAAGTTGATGGTGTACATAAAACACAATTACACTGGAAAGTTGATGATGTACATCAAGCACAAGAAGAAATGAAAGTTGATTATGAACATCAATCACAAGAAGACGGGAAAGTTGATGATGTACAGCAAGTACAATAATACGGGAAAGTTGATGGCATACATCAAGCACAAGAAGACAGGAACGTTGATGATTTACATAAAGTACAATGATACGGGAAAGTTGATGATATACATCAAGCACAAGAAGACGGAACAGTTGATTGTGTACATCAAGCACAATAATATGAGAATGTTGATGGTGTACGTCAAACACAAAAAGACGGGAAAATTGATGGTGTACATCAAGCACAAGAAGACGGGAACGTTGATGGTGTACATCAGGCACAAGAAGACGGGAAACTTGATGGTGTACATCAAGAACAAGAAGACGAGAATGATTAATTTGGAAATGATCAAAAGCAGAGCAAGGAACTCCAGAACAATGGAATGAATCCCCCCCCCCCCCCCCCACGAGACAGCAAACCAAAAAACTGCTACCACAAAACAGGGAAAATGATACGCTCGTTACTTTACTCCTGCAAGATCACGTGACACCTGGGGCGGAAACGGAGCCAGGAAAATACAGAAATTGTGCCAGCAGACATTAGGTTCTTACAGTTACTGGTACCACACTCATTTATACTACTACTCTAGATGTTGTTGTTGTTGATATTCATGTTACTGTTGTAACTGTTGTTACTGCTGTTATTGTTATTGTTGTTAGTATTGTTGCTGTTATTTTTGTTGTTGGTGTTGTCATTGTTGCTGTTATTTTTGTTGCTGTTGCTATTATTGTTATTGCTGCCATTATTGTTGCTATTGTTGTTGCTTCTGCTGCTGTTGTTGCTGTTATTATTATTATTGTTGCTTTTGGTGCTTATGTTGATGTTTCTGCTGCTGCTATTGTTATTATTGTTGTTTTATTGTTATTGTTGCTGTTGTTGTTTTTATTGTTGCTATTATTGCTGTTGTTATTGTTACTGTTGTTGCTATTGTTGTTATTGTTACTGTTGTTGTTATTGTTGCTATTGTTGTTATTGTTGCTGTTGTTGCTGTTGTTGCTATTGTTGCTATTGTTGCTATTGTTGCTATTGTTACTGTTGTTGCTATTTTTGCTATTGTTGCTATTGCTGTTGTGTGAGACTTAGAAACGTTAGTTTTGTTTTTTTACAGAATAAATGTCGGCCTTTTTATTTTTTATCACAAGATTTTGGAAATTTGAAAAGTTAATGTAGAAAGTTGATATATAAAGTTTCTGGTTAAGAGAAAGAGAACCGAGATGTGGTCATGTTTATCGCGGGTTCAATTCTGAATCTCTCGAGCCATTATCTGGCTTTGTACCTGTGTTTATTCGTGTCTGGAAGGCAGCAGTATCGCCTGCAGGAAGGTGCCTTTAGCTCCAACAAGTTTGACATTTTCCTTTTGTAGACAAGATAAGACCCGGTCTTCGTTCTTATTTCTTGCTGGATCTTTGAGAGATTGGCAGTTGGACATGGAGAACTGTTGCTGTAGGAAGTGCCACCAGAAACATGTTTATGATTTGTGAAGACTTTAATTTTAGATGGTCGACCAAGTTGAGGAAAGTCTCTATAGTTGTGTCTACGCTGGGAAATAGCTCTAAGTGAGTCATGTAGACACTTGTGGGAAGTGTCACAATGTGCTGGATAGCCAAATCTTGCTCCGTGGTGGCACTGTGCAAGCGATGAATGGTTCTGGGACAGTGAGCTGTCAAACCAACTCGCTGCTGGTGCTTGTGTCACAATGGGCTGTCAAACCAACTCGCTGCTGGTGCTTGTGTCACAATGGGCTGTCAAACCAACTCGTTGCTGGTGCTTGTGTCACAATGAGCTATCAAACCAACTCGTTGCTGGTGCTTGTGTCACAATGGGCTGTCAAACCAACTCGTTGCTGGTGCTTGTGTCACAATGAGCTGTCAAACCAACTCGTTGCTGGTGCTTGTGTCACAATGGGCTGTCAAACCAACTCGTTGCTGGTGCTTGTGTCACAATGGGCTGTCAAACCAACTCGTTGCTGGTGCTTGTGTCACAATGGGCTATCAAACCAACTCGTTGCTGGTGCTTGTGTCACAATGAGCTGTCAAACCAACTCGTTGCTGGTGCTTGTGTCACAATGGGCTGTCATACCAACTCGTTGCTGGTGCGTGTGTCACAATGAGCTGTCAAACTAATTCGTTGCTTTTGTGTGTGTCACACATCTCAGATTTTGACACTTGCAACAGCACGAACCAATGTCAGCAGCTTCGTCGTTTTATTTTGTTTTATACATGTCATTGTCATCAGTTATGTTTATAAACAAGGTTAATCATCCACATTGTCATCAGTCATATTTATAAACAACATCAATCATCCACATTGTCACAGTCACGTTTGTAAACATCAATCATCCGCATTGTCATCAGTCATGTTTGTAAACATCAATCATCCATATTGTCATCAGTCATGTTTGTAAACATCAATCATCCACATTGTCATCAGTCATGTTTGTAAATATCAGTCATCCACATTGTCATCAGTCATGCTTGTAAACAACATCAATCATCCACATTGTCATCAGTCATGTACATCTATACTGTCACATCTTGCCATATCTATATCTTGTCACGACTATATCCCATCATATTTTGTCATTATATTAATACATTGTCACCTTCTTGTTTTACATAATATCACAGAGTAGATCTAACGACATCGTCAGCACTGCTTAAGACATGATTGTCCTGTTTGCTGTAAATCTCTACCATAATACATTTGATGTAGTTGATCATTCCTTCGATCTTCGATAACGTCACCTGGCCTAGCATGAGATGCGAGAGATCAGAGAAACATGCCTCGCCATGTGAATATGACGTGAATTGTGATGACGTCATGAACAACATTTTCAGTATTAGCACTTCTTTGTGAAAGGAACATAACCCATTATATAAACAATTCTGTGGAATAACACTGGGTTGAACTAAAGAGAAATAAATTTACAGTTGAACTAAAGGGAAATAAATTTACGGTTGATCTGAAGGGAAATAATTTTACAGTTGAACTAAAGGGAAATAATTTTACAGTTGAACTAAAGGGAAATAATTTTACAGTTGAACTAAAAGGAAATAATTTTACAGTTGAACTCATTCATTCATTCATTCATTTGCATGTCCCTTGTGGAACTTTGCCTCCCAAACAGCACTCCTGTAGGCCTCTCTGTTGTGAGCAAGATGGCCTGCTGCTATTGCATCCGACTTTCCATGATTGCTGCTTGGGTTTCTTGGTATGTTTCCAGAAGATAGTTTACCATTGCTTTCCTTCCGGGCAGTGACTGTACTAGTCAGTGATCGTTGAACTAAAAGGAAATAAATTTACGGTTGATCTGAAGGGAAACAATTTTACAGTTGAACTAAAAGGAAATAATTTTACAGTTGAACTAAAAGGAAATAATTTTACAGTTGGAGTGAAATCATTTTATTGATATTTATTGCTGATAACAACTAGAGGGTAACGTGGTCTGACCGTACGCTAGAGTGTGATATGATCAGCTGAATAACTGGAATATCTTATATCTTATATCCTTCCTGTGCCATTAAACGTCACATAGGGCTCGCAAAGTAGTTCGTTAATTTTCCTGTCTTCGGCGAGTTTTTCAACCTCATCAAAGGATTTTATGCCTGTTAATTTGGCCTCTCTTAACAATGTCCTCTTCAGAGTTTCACGCAGTCTGCCTCTTTTTCTTCGGCCTGTTGTGTTCCACTTGATAGCTTGTTTTGGGATTCTCTGATTGGTTCTTCTCATCACGTGACCAACATATGTCCATCTCCTTTTCCTGATCACCCATGAGGCTGGTTGTTGTTCAGTCATCTGTCTTATCTATGCGTTGTTCTTGAATTCGTTCCACTTGATACCAAGTATTTTCCTTATGCATTTGTTTTCAAAAGAGTCTAATTTCTTGTCTATTTCTTTAGTTGTTTTCCAGCTTTCGGATGCATAAATGAGGGTGGATATTACATTTTAATTGAAGTCTTAACTTGGTTTTTGTGCTTATAACTTTTGAATTCCATATGTTCTCAAGATTCTTGAAGATCGATGAAACCAACCGAGCATCAGGGATGCCAACTCCGAGGAGCTCATTCGTCAGAACATCTTATGTTAAAGAATAATGGAATGGAGTAATAGTTTCACTGGTTTTGTTTATTTGTAAAACACACAACTCCTTCTGCTGTTGGTAGTACCGAGACAGCAGGTTAGCTTTATGTAGACCTGGCTTGATGGAGCTCATCTTGAAGACTAATGAGTGGAGAATTTTTTTATATTATTTATTTTGAATCTCAGATTGTGAGTGTTAGTTTAGTGTTGTTTACAGCTGAAATTCTTTCATTGTTGTTCTAGCGATCATCGGTAAGAACAGTACTACATGGCTTGTTATTAAAATGCCAGAATTTTATTTTGAATTATGAGATTGATTTACATTTTTCTGAGATATCTGCTTCCTGCTGTTATATTTTGATTAACAGGTCTTTGGTTAATGTGGAACATTAGCTATTTTATTGTGGATAGGTGTTATGTTGTTGTGGATATGTGTTATGTTGTTGTGGATAGGCGGATAGGTGTTATGTTGTTGTGGGTAGGTATTATGTTGTTGTGGATAGGTGTTATGTTGTTGTGGATAGGTGTTATGTTGTTGTGGATAGGTGTTATGTTGTTGTGGATAGGCGGATAGGTGTTATGTTGTTGTGGATAGGTATTATGTTGTTGTGGATAGGTGTTATGTTGTTGTAGATAAGTGTTATGTTGGTGTGGATAGGTCTTATGTTGTGGATAGGTGTTATGTTGTTGTGGATAAGTGTTATGTTATTGTGGATAGGTCTTATGTTGTGGATTGGTGTTATGTTGTTGTGGATAAGTGTTATGTTGTTGTGAATAGGTGTTATGTTATTATTGACAGGTGTCATAATATTGTGGACAGATGTATAAAGGTACTGACTGATGAAACTATCCCGTTTAGCAAATCTCTTGCCAAACTTCATCCACGGACTTCGGCTAAGAGGCAGGTGTCAGGTGTAAAATACGCATAATTTATAAATGGGCAAGTTGTCTTTTCTTTTGTCTTTTTTGTCCTGATATAAGAAACTTCTCAGACAAAATCTGTGAAGTACAATTTTTACCTTGTTTTTTATAAGCCCTCCATCGTGGCACATCTGTAGTGTGAGCTACACAAACCTGTGTAGTATTCAAATGTTAACATTGACCACATGAATGAGCTAGACCAACCTGTGTAGTATTCAAATGTTAACATTGACCACATCAGTGAGCTACACTAACCTGTGTAGTATTGAAATGTTAACATTGACCACATCAATGAGCTATACCAACCCGTGTAGTATTCAAATGTTAACACTGGCCACATCAATATATACTTGTCTTCAAATCTTGCTGTCCGAGAGAGAAACTGTGAGGGAGAGACTGTGTGGAAGAGACTTGTGAGAGAGACTGAGGGAGAAACTGAGAGAGACAGGGGGAGACTGTGAGAGAGAGAGAGAGAGAGACAGTGAGAGAGAGAGTGAGAGAGAAAAAGAGACAAAGAAGAATAAAAGAGAGTGTGAGAGTAAGACAGAGAAGAAGAGAAGGAAACAGAGTGAGAGAGAAAGAAAGAGGCAGACAGAAAATGTGTTATGTGTTGTATTTTCCTATCTAGTCCTGAGACCAACAGTGGTGTGTTCCCCATTTTCAATCCTGAAGAGTTGATCCGACCTGCCAACTTTTTTAAAAAGTAGGGACAAGCCGTGGATTAACGTTGTACATAAGATGTAGCAGGTGTGTTTAAATCTTACATAATATTTAGCTACCAGGTCTGTGGATAATCTGGCCAGAGATCAGGTCACGTAAAGAGCAGCTCTTCGTAAGAGCATCTTATGTTAAAGAATAATGGAATGGAGTAATAGTTTCACTGGTTTTGTTTATTTGTAAAACACACAACTCCTTCTGCTGTTGGTAGTACCGAGACAGCAGGTTAGCTTTATGTAGACCTGGCTTGATGGAGCTCATCTTGAAGACTAATGAGTGGAGAATTTTTTTATATTATTTATTTTGAATCTCAGATTGTGAGTGTTAGTTTAGTGTTGTTTACAGCTGAAATTCTTTCATTGTTGTTCTAGCGATCATCGGTAAGAACAGTACTACATGGCTTGTTATTAAAATGCCAGAATTTTATTTTGAATTATGAGATTGATTTACATTTTTCTGAGATATCTGCTTCCTGCTGTTATATTTTGATTAACAGGTCTTTGGTTAATGTGGAACATTAGCTATTTTATTGTGGATAGGTGTTATGTTGTTGTGGATATGTGTTATGTTGTTGTGGATAGGCGGATAGGTGTTATGTTGTTGTGGGTAGGTATTATGTTGTTGTGGATAGGTGTTATGTTGTTGTGGATAGGTGTTATGTTGTTGTGGATAGGTGTTATGTTGTTGTGGATAGGCGGATAGGTGTTATGTTGTTGTGGATAGGTATTATGTTGTTGTGGATAGGTGTTATGTTGTTGTAGATAAGTGTTATGTTGGTGTGGATAGGTCTTATGTTGTGGATAGGTGTTATGTTGTTGTGGATAAGTGTTATGTTATTGTGGATAGGTCTTATGTTGTGGATTGGTGTTATGTTGTTGTGGATAAGTGTTATGTTGTTGTGAATAGGTGTTATGTTATTATTGACAGGTGTCATAATATTGTGGACAGATGTATAAAGGTACTGACTGATGAAACTATCCCGTTTAGCAAATCTCTTGCCAAACTTCATCCACGGACTTCGGCTAAGAGGCAGGTGTCAGGTGTAAAATACGCATAATTTATAAATGGGCAAGTTGTCTTTTCTTTTGTCTTTTTTGTCCTGATATAAGAAACTTCTCAGACAAAATCTGTGAAGTACAATTTTTACCTTGTTTTTTATAAGCCCTCCATCGTGGCACATCTGTAGTGTGAGCTACACAAACCTGTGTAGTATTCAAATGTTAACATTGACCACATGAATGAGCTAGACCAACCTGTGTAGTATTCAAATGTTAACATTGACCACATCAGTGAGCTACACTAACCTGTGTAGTATTGAAATGTTAACATTGACCACATCAATGAGCTATACCAACCCGTGTAGTATTCAAATGTTAACATTGGCCACATCAGTATATACTTGTCTTCAAATCTTGCTGTCCGAGAGAGAAACTGTGAGGGAGAGACTGTGTGGAAGAGACTTGTGAGAGAGACTGAGGGAGAAACTGAGAGAGACAGGGGGAGACTGTGAGAGAGAGAGAGAGAGAGACAGTGAGAGAGAGAGTGAGAGAGAAAAAGAGACAAAGAAGAATAAAAGAGAGTGTGAGAGTAAGACAGAGAGGAAGAGAAGGAGACAGAGTGAGAGAGAAAGAAAGAGGCAGACAGAAAATGTGTTATGTGTTGTATTTTCCTATCTAGTCCTGAGACCAACAGTGGTGTGTTCCCCATTTTCAATCCTGAAGAGTTGATCCGACCTGCCAACTTTTTTAAAAAGTAGGGACAAGCCGTGGATTAACGTTGTACATAAGATGTAGCAGGTGTGTTTAAATCTTACATAATATTTAGCTACCAGGTCTGTGGATAATCTGGCCAGAGATCAGGTCACGTAAAGAGCAGCTCTTCGTAAGAGCATAGCATTGTTAGAGGAGGAAATAGGGGCCAAACTTGAAGGTAAAAGCCGCAAGAGCGTGAAAACTGGTCAAACAATGCTAGCATGTGAACAGCTGTGCATCAGACATGACAGAATCTGCTCATCAGACATAAGAGAATCTACTCATCAGACATAAGAGAATCTACTCATCAGACATAAGAGAATCTGCTCATCAGACATAAGAGAATCTGCTCATCAGACATAAGAGAATCTGCTCATCAGACATGACATAATCTGCTCATCAGACATGACAGAATCTGCTCATCAGACATGACATAATCTGCTCATCAGACATAAGAGAATCTGCTCATCAGACATAAGAGAATCTACTCATCAGACATGACAGAATCTGCTCATCACACATAAGAAAATCTGCTCATCAGACATAAGAAAATCTGCTCATCAGACATAAGAGAATCTACTCATCAGACATGACATAATCTGCTCATCAGACATAAGAGAATCTGCTCATCAGACATAAGAGAATCTACTCATCAGACATGACAGAATCTGCTCATCACACATAAGAAAATCTGCTCATCAGACGTAAGAGAATCTGCTCATCAGACATAACAAAATCTGCTCATCAGACATAAGAGAATCTGCTCATCAGACATAAGAGAATCTACTCATCAGACATAAGAGAATCTGCTCATCAGACATAACAGAACCTGCTCATCAGACATAAGAGAATCTGCTCATCAGACATAAGAGAATCTGCTCATCAGACATGACAGAATCTGCTCATCAGACATAACAGAATCTGCTCGTCAGACATAAGAGAATCTGCTCATCAGACATAAGAGAATCTGCTCATCAGACATAAGAGAATCTGCTCATCAGACATAAGAAAATCTGCTCATCAGACATAAGAGAATCTGCTCATCAGACATGACAGAATCTGCTCATCAGACATGACGTTTGACAAAACACAATACACTTAATGCCTGTCTGATATCAACATGGTCTGGCTAGGCAAAATATTTCATTATTCTATTGTTAGAAAAGAAGAAAAAGAAATGTTATAATTAAAGAGTTGTGGACCAAACTAGTGGGGGGGGGGGGAGGGCGGAGAGACAAGTGCTCAGGACTATATTAGTAATACTAGCAATATTAGCAATACTAGCAATATTAGGAATACTAGCAATATTAGCAATACTGGCAATATTAGCAATATTAGCAATACTAGCAATATTAGCAGTACTAGCAATATTAGCAGTATTAGCAATATTAGCAATATTAGCAATATTAGCAATACTAGCAATATTAGCAATACTAGCAATATTAGGAATACTAGCAATATTAGCAATGCTAGCAATATTAGCAATACTAGCAATATTAGCAATACTAATAATATTAGCAATAGTAGCAATATTAGCATTACTAGTAATATTAGAAATACTAGCAATATTTGCAATACTAGCAATATTAGCAATACTAGCAATATTAGCAATACTAGCAATATTGACAATACTAGCAATATTAGCAATTCTAGTAATATTGGCAATACTAGCAATATTGGCAATATTAGCAATAGTAGCAATATTATCAATACTGGCAATATTAGTAATACTGGCAATATTAGCAACAATAACAACATTAGCAATACTAGAAATATTGGCAATATTAGTAATACTAGTAATATTAGCAATACTAGCAATATCAGCAATACTAGAAATATTAGCAGTATTAGCAATATTAGCAATACTAGCAATATTAGCAATATTGGCAATATTAGCAATGCTAGCAATGTTAGCAATATTAGCAATGTTAGCAATGTTAGCAATACTAGCAATGTTAGCAATATTAGCAATACTAGCAATAATAGCAGTATTAGCAATGTTAGCAACATCAGCAATACTAGGTACATTAGCAGTACGAGCAATATTGGCAATGCTAGCAATATTAGCAAATCAGTATATGGGTGAAGAAGGGGTAGAGCACTGTCTCTCACACCCAAAGTGGCTGATTTCGAATCCGGGCCGAAGGAGCTCAGGTCACGGAGCTGTGGAAATGGGTACCCAACCTCTTCTAGAGCTGGGGGAGGAAAGGTGTCCAGGCGTGTTGTTGACCTCATCACTATAGTGTGCTGACAGGTCAAGGGAAAATATGGACACTAACAGTCTGACACTATGCCACCTAGATGTCTCCTTGGAATAACAGGGCTTATCTTTTGCCTTTTACCTTTACCAGCACTATCGACACGTGTTCACAGTCACATACGCATGTTCACAGTCACATATACATGTTCACAGTCACATATGCGTGCTCACAGTCACATACACGTGTTCAGTCACATACACGTGTTCACAGTCACATATACATGTTCACAGTCAAATACACATGTTCACAGTCACATACACGTGTTCACAGTCACTTAACGTGTTCACAGTCACATACACGTGTTCACAGTCACTTAACGTGTTCACAGTCACATATACGTGTTCACAGTCACATATACGTGTTCACAGTCACATACACGTGTTCACAGTCACATACACGTGTTCACAGTCACTTAACGTGTTCACAGTCACATACACGTGTTCACAGTCACATATACATGTTCACAGTCACATACGCGTGTTCATAGTCACGTACACATGTTAAGTCACGTACATATGTTCAGTCACATACACGTGTTCACAGCCACATACGCGTGTTCACAGTCACGTAACATGTTCAGTCACTTACATATGTTCAGTCACATACACGTGTTCACAGCCACATACGCGTGTTCACAGTCACGTACACATGTTCAGTCACGTACATATGTTCAGTACATACACGTGTTCACAGTCACATACGCGTGTTCACAGTCACATACACGTGTTCACATACACGTCTGCTTGATTACACACATGTTTCTACACACTTGGCTAAAAAGCGCACACACACAATGTGTTGGTACAGCTTGAACGATATACACATGTGTGTGCATGCATATGAACATATTTAAGCACAGTTTAAAAGATCATCAGTTTATCAGCAAAAGAAAGAAAACACACACACACACTCGAAACACAGTCCACGTGACTTTGTTCATAATTTATTAACAATGTGACGCATCTGACAATTTTGGCGTCAACAAAGTGGCTGATTAGTTCTGTGATATTTACAGCAAATAATCCATTCACACAGGGCGGGAGAACCGAGGTTCTGAGGTTCGTACAGTGTTCTCTGTTACCTAGACAACACATGTAAGTATAGCTGAGGTTCGTACAGTGTTCTCTGTTACCTAGACAACACATGTAAGTATAGCTGAGGTTCGTACAGTGTTCTCTGTTACCTAGACAACACATGTAAGTATAGCTGAGGTTCGTACAGTGTTCTCTCTTACCTAGACAACACATGTAAGTATAGCTGAGGTTCGTATAGTGTTCTCTGTTACCTAGACAACACATGTAAGTATAGCTGAGGTTCCTGGACGACGGAAGTGGGGGGGGGGGGGGGGGAACAGAATAAGACAAGATACTCTCAAAAAGAAAAAACGAAAGAAATTAGCAGTGAAGAGAGAAAAATTAACGTTGGCTGGGAGTGTGAAAAAGTGTTAGCGGTGGCTGTCTAGAGAAGGAGACAGACAGACAGCCAGACAGAGAAAAATATTAACGCTGAAAGAAAGAGAAACCTTGTTAAGTCGCGATAGAGAGAGACGGACAGAGAGAAATATTAACACTGAAAGAAAGAGAAACCTTGTTAAGTCGCGACAGAGAGAGACAGATAGAAACGGAGAAATGTTTTATACTGAGGAGAAGAAGGCATGTTAACATTGCTTAGAGGAGAGAGAGAACAAAGAGAAGATGGAGCGAGGAAGAGGAATAAGAGAACACAGAGAGAAGAGAAAGAGAAGATGGAGTGAGGAAGAGGAATAAGAGAACTGACAGAGAGAAGAGAAAGAGAAGATGGAGTGAGGAAGAGGAATAAGAGAACAGAGAGAAGAGAAAGAGAAGATGGAGCGAGGAAGAGGAATAAGAGAACACAGAGAGAAGAGACATGTTTTTGCGCAAACTGTGGAGAAGAACATTTAACTTGAGTTATGTGCACCAGCAACAGATAGCAAAATAATTTTTAGCAAAAGAAGCAACATCCTTGAAAGATTCTCAGCATTTTTAGCCAAGAACTGCTGATTGCATATTCTGGAATTTTTGCTGAAAAAAAAGCAACCCTTGGTAATTGTTCTTTCATGTCCATGCAAAAATCTGTTGATTGTTTCTCTTTCAAATCTGAAACTGAACATTCTTGATTTGTTCCCAAGGGAAAAGTGGTTGACAAAACATATTAAAACACAATATATTTTTAAATGAACAGAAGAATTATCCAAACAAACAAACAAACAACAAACAAAACAACAAACAATATAGTCAGCATATTTGTATTTCGCAGTCTGTGTACGAGGTAGATTTTGAAAAAAAAAGAAAAAAAAACACAGGGTGATGAAAGCTTGTATAATAAGAAGGTCGAGAAAGCGTTGATGATATAATCATTAATGGAAAAGATTGTTTCTGGCACGTTACAATACATACAATCATTTTGGAAAATTGACGTAAATAAACTACATTTAATGACTGAAGGATGATGAGCACAGCGAACAACTGATAACATTGTAATATTTCAATAACAACGACTGGGAAAACTGACAACCATACTCAATAATCTGACAAAGTTCAGTGATAGAACAGAAGCTGACTTGATATCAAGTGATGAAAACCCTCATCATCTGATACATCACACATTGAAACCGTCATCATTTGATACATCATAAAGTGAAATTGTACTTGCGAACTTGTAAGAGGAAAAAGTGTTAGTCTATGCTTGCTATAAAAGTCCTCAGTCAAATAATTCCAGATCTGAATTGGCTGGGGCTTGTCCATATTTATAAATATATAACAGAATGATTGAATATTGGTCACCTTTGACCCCGTCTACAATGACCAGCCGAATGAGAGAGAAAAATTTTCCAGCAGAGCATATGGGCGACAGTTTTGAAAATTCACTTCCGGCAGAATTATTTGACACAAAATCTTGAAAACTTCGTTTCGTTGCTTCCGCTAGTTTCCCGCACCAACCACTGCTTCCTTCGTTAATCTGTTCACGTGACACAATGGAGGACGCTGAGAATGGACCACTGCCCATAGCTGAAGGATGTACCTCCCTGACTTTGTGTTTGACGCGCTAAAACCGTTTCCTCTTTCCGTCCGTACACAAGAAAAACAAGTAATTAAGATCTGCATCTCAAACTCGATTCTAAGGACGCAGGAAGGCCGGGGACAAATGTTGCTGTAGGATGTAGCAGCAGAAGCGTTTGTTATGATTTATGGCATGAAGATCTGGTGGCCAGTCTCAGTAGCTGTAGCTACACTGTCAGGCGTGAACCGTGTAGACACTTTGGAAGACTTTGGTTTCAGTTAGCACTTAGCACAGCAGAACTAGAACAGCCCAGGACACAATTTGTCCGGTCACTGACAACTTGTCCTGTCACTGACAACTGCACTCTGTCACAACCATGTCCTGGTAGTTTCTCAGAACAGTCCGGCCTTTCTCGTCCATGTAGAGCAGAGAGATGCCGGTCATGGTGGTGGGCACGCAGCAGACCATGGGCACTGTGTTGGGACTGACCTTGTACACGCGGGCCTGGAGCATTGCGTGAGCGGAAGCCTTAGTAAACTGGGGTAGTGGAGCCATGCAGTCTCCGTGACAGTAGTAGGCTGCAAAACCGGAAGGGGCGACAATCCAATCGTTCCAGCCCACTTCATTGAAATCTACATACAGTCCGTGTCTTTTACAAACATTTTTGTTTCCTTTCTTCTTCCTTCTTTGTTTCTTTTTATTTTTCCTACGATTTCTTTTGTTATTTTTTCTTTCATCTTCTGGAGTTTGTCGCTTGTTTCGTTTCAATCTTGTCATTTGTTTCGACTTGGGCGACGAAGATTTTGAATAAGAGGAAGGCGATGAACCATCGTTCGTGTAAGCAACCAACAGTGGTCGTTGCATGGCCCATTCCTTTTCTTGTAAGTGGGCGGACCTACGTAGACGAATGTGGTTATGTGGTGAGGGGCTCGATGACTTACCAACTAACCTGATCTCCAGCCCGTGATTGTGGCTACCTGCACGCTTCCATCGTAATACTGCCGGGCGGATGTCAAAGCTGTGCCAGGTAGAGTTGCTGGTCGACACAACCTGGGTATCGAGGAGTCTTGAGATCACCTCTCCGTCAAGAGACGCAGCCCGCATGATCTCATGAACTTCCAATCGATAGGCAGGGTTGCCCGCGGGAGCAGAATATTTAGAATCCACTGCAGCAGAACTTGATGGTGGCTGCGGTGTCTTGCCAGCACTTCCAGGCAGAGTGTCAGGGGCGCCAGCAAAGATCCGGAGTTCAGCTCCCGTGACAGTTTCCGTCTCCGGAATGCTGGTGATGTCAAAGAAGACTCTAGTACACAGCGGCGGCTGGCACGTGTGCTGCTGCTGCTGCTCTGATGATTCTGTGGAAGAAGATAGCAAATGTTAGAGAAATCATGTGATTATAATGTTAGAGAAATTATGATATGATTACAACGTTTGAAAAATCATGTGATTAGAACGTTAGAGACATCATACGATTAAAACTTCGGACAAATCAAGAGTTTCAAACTTCGGAGAAATAATGTGATTCTGATTATTTAGTTTGCATACTTCTCTATACTGTTAGAGTCTAGCAACATGTTGTTTACACTGCAATATTGTTGTTGTTGTTGTTGTTGTGGAGGTTGTTTATTTCGTTGACGCTTCTATTGTTACTGCCATTATTGTTGTTACTGTGTTCCTGTTGTTATTGTTAAAATGTTGCTGTTGTTCATTTTGTTGCTATCACTGCTGTTTTTGCTACCGTTGTTACTGTTTTTGCTGTTATTGTTACTGCTGCTGTTATTGCTGCTGGTCTTGCTGTTGTTGCTGCTGTTGCTTCTGCTGCTGTTGTTGTTTCTGCTGTTGCTTCTGCTGCTGTTACTGCTGCTGTTGTTGCTTCTTCTGTTGTTTCTGCTGCTTCTGCTGTTGTTGCTGCTTCTGCTGCTGTTTCTGGTGCTGCTGTTATTGCTGCTGCTTCTGCTGTTGGTGTTGCTGTTGTTTCTGCTGATTCTGCTGTTGTTTCTAGTGCTGTTATTGCCGCTTCTGCTGCTGCTGTCAGATACTGATGATGACAGTTTCATGTAATGACCCCGACCCCCCCCCCCCCCCCCCCCAGAAAGCTAAAGATACAGAATCTGACAGTTTCCAGCTACATTCATTCCCAGCAATTCTGACACCAATCATTCCCAGCAATCATGACAGCAATCATTCCCAACAATTCTGACACCAATCATTCCCAACAACCATGACAGCAATCGTTCCCAACAATCATGACAGCATTCATTCCCAGCAATGCTGACACCAGTCATTCCCAACAACCATGACAGCAATCATTCCCAACAATTCTGACGGCAAAAGCTTATCGAGCACAAGAGAAGTACAGCTGGTAGAGAACTGATCTTACAATCTATCAGAAGTGAGTTTCTTGACTGGTTCTGTCAATGGTCAATCAACTGAAACAAAATAAATGAATGTTTGTTATAGAACTGCCCTGGAAACATTATTTACCTGCACAGAAAGCCACGCTATAGTCCACCGCAAACGAGACTGCTCATACATTGACAGATTAACGGAATCTTGCTGATAAACACAAGCCCTCTTTATACCGACCACACAAACACCGAGACAAATCACAAGAAAAAGAAAATGGCAACCACAAATGAGACTACAATGAAAGAGTAGACTATGACGCTGAGAGAGCAGGCTATGACGCCGAGAGAGTAGTCTATGAAGCTGAGAGAGCGGGCTATGACGCCGAGAGAGTAGACTATGACGATGAGAGAGAAGGATGTGACGCTGAGAGAGTAGACTGTGACGCTGAGAGAGTAGACTGTGACGCTGAGAGAGTAAATTGTGACGCTGAAAGAGTAGACTGTGACGCTGAGTGAGTAGACTGTGACGCTGGAAAAGTAGACTGTGACGATGAGAGAGTAGACTGTGATTATATGCGGTCTTCAGGTTTATCAACATACGCATAGTTTTGGGGTATACCTATATAAAAATAAACATATAAATATAGATAACACGACATTTCAAACAAAAGTAGGAACAGCTTTATTAGCACACACTTGTAATGTTTTGGTTTACACCTTAATCATTGAAAAACATACAGGACAAAGAAAAAGGGAAAGAGGATAAAAAATTAAAGGTGTTTCTACTCACTGACTATTAAAGGTGTTTCTACTCGCTGACTATTAAAGGTGTTTCTACTTTTGTTTTACATAGCCTAAAAACTTTGACTTTTTTAGTTACAAGTTTATTTAAAAAGCTGGGCCAAAACGGAAACATCAAAACAACAGAACTTGTATCATATCTGTCTGCAGCTTATACCAGGGCTATCTTTATAGATTAGATTAGATTAGACTAGATTAGACTGGATAGTAGATGCTAGCGATCAGTCAGTCAGTCATTTGCATGCCCCGTGCGGAGCTTTGCCTCCCTAACAGCACTCTTGTAGGCCTCTCGGTTGTGAGCAAGATGCCCTGCTGCTGATGCATCGATTTGCAGATCATCAACGATGTCTTGCAGCCATCTTCGCGTTGGTCTTCCTCTCTTTCTTGTTCCCATTATGTACCCTTCCAAGACGGTCTTCTCTAGATTATCATGACGTTTAATGTGTCCAAAATATTTTAAGTTCTCTCTCTTTAATCCTCTTTACTAGCCAGCCTTCTTCAATATTAAGTTTTTGTAGTATGGATATATTTGTTCTTTTTTGTGTCCATTATATGTGAATGACTCTTCTATAGCATTTACATTCGAAAGCATTTACGTGTTTCTCAGCTGTTTTCTTAAGATGTCCAGGTCTCACGTGCATATGTTGTGATGGGAAAGATGCATGCCCTTAAAAAATCTTATTTTTGTAATACTAGAGATTAGTCTTATAAATGTTGAGCCTTCCTTGCTTTTCTCATTCAGTGTGCCTCTCATTTCACTTGCCATATGGACAGCATAGTCATATTTTTTTTCTCTTTGCCCCCATTTATATCTATTTCCCTTGAGTTTTTCGGGTTATCATTACTCTTATCATGGTAAGTCCATATGTTCTTCAACATTTGCAAAACGAAAAGCACTTTTCTGCGCCTATAACATAAGAAAGACTATTGCTCTTCCCAGCTATTTGCAGTCAAACGTTTCTACCACAAACAAGCAGACTAGAAAGACCTCCGTTCACACAAATTTCTCACCTGTCTCTTACCAGGTAAAGCTAAATTTAATTCTTTAACAGGTAGCAAATTTTACTTTCGTTGTTTGAAGCAAAGTGTGTGTGTGTGTGTGTTCGTATGAGAGCACGAGTGTGTTGTGCTGCAGATCAGAAGAGTGCTTTGTCTTGATGCATTGTTAAACGAAATTGCTGCTGGCGTCTGTTGCCTTCTGCTCACGCTGATACATACAGACTGCTCACGCTAATACATACAGACTGCTCACGCTGATACATACAGACAAAAACATTTCATTCTATCTGAGGAATTTTAACTACGTTAATCTTCAGGAGAGCCCGTTCTTTGAGTTGTCTCACCATCTCAGTATGAGAGACATCCTCAGTGTAGATAAGAAGAGAGGATAAGAATTATGTTTTCTCTGACCATAATAACACGCTTACTACATCATCATCATCATCATCATCATCATCATCTGCCTTCAGCCCAGAAAAGTTGTGAATCTCAAACTTGTTTTGTCCCTTCCGTTCACGGCTACAGATAAAACTGTATTTTGACTCTTATCCTCACAGCTACCGATAAAGCTGTTTGTTATCTCTTCTCACGGCTATAGATAAAACTGCTTCTTGTCTCTTCCCTTCACGGCTACTGCTACAACTGTTTCTTGTCTCTTATACTCACGGCTACTGCTATAACTGCTTTCTGTCTCTTATACTCACGGCTACTGGTATTGGTATAACTGTTTCTTGTTTCTTTTACTTATGGCTGCCGGTGTAACTGCTTCTTGTCTTTTCCCTTCACGGCTGCCAATGTAACTGTTTCTTGTCTCTTCTACTCACGGCTGCCGGTATAACGCTTTTTTGTCTCTTCTACTCACGGGTGCGGGTATAACGCTTTTTTGTCTCTTCTGCTCACGGGTGCGGGTATAATTGTTTCTTGTCTCTTCTACTCACGGCTGCCGGTATAACGGTTTCTTGTCTCTTCTACTCACGGCTGCCGGTATAATTGTTTCTTGTCTCTTCTACTCACGGCTGCCGGTATAATTGTTTCTTGTCTCTTCTACTCACGGCTGCCGGTATAATTGTTTCTTGTCTCTTCTACTCACGGCTGCCGGTATAATTGTTTCTTGTCTCTTCTACTCACGGCTGCCGGTATAATTGTTTCTTGTCTCTTATACTCACGGCTGCCGGTATAACGGTTTCTTATCTCTTCCCCTCACGGCTGCCGGTATAACGGTTTCTTATCTCTTCTACTCACGGCTGCCGGTATAACGGTTTCTTATCTCTTCCCCTCACGGCTGCCGGTATAACGGTTTCTTATCTCTTCTACTCACGGCTGCCGGTATAACGGTTTCTTATCTCTTCCCCTCACGGCTGCCGGTATAACGGTTTCTTATCTCTTCCCCTCACGGCTGCCGGTATAACGGTTTCTTATCTCTTCTACTCACGGCTGCCGGTATAACGGTTTCTTATCTCTTCCCCTCACGGCTGCCGGTATAACGGTTTCTTATCTCTTCTACTCACGGCTGCCGGTATAACGGTTTCTTATCTCTTCTACTCACGGCTGCCGGTATAACGGTTCCTTGTCTCTTCTACTCACGGCTGCCGGTATAATGGTTTCTTGTCTCTTCTACTCACGGCTGCCGGTATAACGGTTTCTTATCTCTTCTACTCACGGCTGCCGGTATAACGGTTTCTTATCTCTTCTACTCACGGCTGCCGGTATAACGGTTTCTTATCTCTTCTACTCACGGCTATTGATAACTGCTCGTCTCTTGACTGCTGCTGTCTGCTTATTCTTTCTCCTCCACGTTTTCATTCAGTGCATCTTTCTGTAGCAAATCATCGTCTACTATCCAGAGTAAAATATGAGCACAAGCCACACACTGATAGACAAGGCACAGCTTCTGTCATCTACATGGCCACTATTACGTCAGTCTCCGCTGATAAGACTTCTAATTTTACTCTATATTACTCACGTCTTGTGAAGACAAGACAAGACACATATCACGTATACATTTAGCTATTAAATTTGTTGTAGGATCCAGAGTATGTGTAGCCCATTACATAGTGCCATGCCTTTTCATGAAACCACAGATTTGATGTTTCCTGCCGCAGCGTTATTGTGTACTCACATTCTGTATCTTGCCAGAACCGTTCTTAAGATGGTAGAATGTGCAGACACAAGGCGAGGCGCACCAGAACAAACTACACAAACGAATGTCAGTACATGAAGAATATAAGCAGCTGATCATATAAATATGTCCCATACATACGGGTCAATACCAATGCTGGGAAAAAAAAATCTCTGAAGTCCCGTAGCACTTGTATGCCATAGTAGGGATATGAGACGTCAGTGCCTTCACATTTCTAGGCCCTAAGGCATTTCTAGGCCGCTAAGGCATTTCTAGGCCGCTAAGACATTTCTAGGCCGCTAAGACATTTGAGACAGGGAAGTCAGCATCTGTCCTCGCTGTCTTTATCCACTTTTTTAGAAGTTAGGTTGACCTTAGTGCCGGTCGATTGGAAAAAAAATTCCGCCCGAGAGCGAAGTCGAACCAGGAACCTTCAGACTAGCAGGTGAGTTTACTAAAGACTACACCACTGCGCCACCTCAGTGCTGAAAACGATGGAAACAACATACAATGGAAATAATATGAGTGCATCAAACTTTAGTTAAGCTCACGCAAACTACACCCCGGTACAGAGATATGCTAACAGTGAGGTGCTTTATAATCAACATATCTACAGGTAAAAACCAGACAGGTAACACGGGCTATCAGGTTGTCTGCCAACATTGCTAGTGCTATCACGGCGCACACCAGAAAAGTGGTGAGTTGCCTCGCATCCTGGCGCTCACTGAGTGGCCGAGGTCATCTGGTGTCTTTTAGTTCATCTATAGCAAACAGTTCATAGTCTTAATATTGTCTAGTGCCTATGTGCATGTGTGCGTATGGGCGTTTGTGTGGGGGGGGGGGGAGGGTGGGCGGGAGGAGAGAGGGGCGTGAAGAGTGGTACAGTTTATAGCAGACTGTCTTCTCATGTGAAATTTGTGATTTCAAGATCCACTGTTTTCATTTTCTGTAATGCAGAGTTTCTAATAGTGTTAACATCTCTGACTTTCATCTGTAAGATAACTACTAATGTTAACATCTCTGACTTTCATCTGTAAGATAACTACTAGTGTTAACATCTCAGACTTTCATCTGTAAGATAACTACTAGTGTTAACATCTCTGACTTTCATCTGTAAGATAACTACTAGTGTTAACATCTCTGACTTTCATCTGTAAGATAACTACTAGTGTTAACATCTCAGACTTTCATCTGTAAGATAACTACTAGTGTTAACATCTCTGACTTTCATCTGTAAGATAACTACTAGTGTTAACATCTCAGACTTTCATCTGTAAGATAACTACTAGTGGTATGATCTCTGACATTCTTCTGTAAGATAACTACTAGTGTTATGATCTCTGACACTCATCTGTAAGACAAAATAACAGTTAATGTAAGAATGGGGAATTCGTAGATTAGTGTAGGGAAAAAGCCGTTTTGAAAAGGAAAAGAATCTACCTACAAGGCGAGTAGCACTAGTGTGTTCAGTACAAGTGACAATTAGTGTCAGTGTGTGCCGTATGTTTCTTTTCCATCACAGTTTTCTTGTGTTTTCTCCTCCAAACTCGCCTGAGATCTCCACAAAATTTCTTGTGTTTTCTCCTCCAAACTCGCCTGAGATCTCCACAAAGTTTCTTGTGTTTTCTCCTCCACACTCGTCTGAGATCTCCACAAAGTTTCTTGTGTTTTCTCCTCCACACTCGTCTGAGATCTCCACAAAGTTGATTGTGTTTTCTCCTCCACACTCGTCTGAGATCTCCACAAAATTTCTTGTGTTTTCTCCTCCAAACTCGCCTGAGATCTCCACAAAGTTTCTTGTGTTTTCTCCTCCACACTCGTCTGAGATCTCCACAAAGTTTCTTGTGTTTTCTCCTCCACACTCGTCTGAGATCTCCACAAAGTTGATTGTGTTTTCTCCTCCACACTCGTCTGAGATCTCCACAAAATTTCTCCCACAGACTTACCTAAACATAAACATTCTTCCACAAGTTAGATTTAACCTACACATAAACATTCTTCCACAAGTTAGATTTAACCTACACATAAACTTTCTTTCACAATATAGATTTAACCAACACATAAACTTTCTTTCACAATATAGATTTAACCTACACATAAACATTCTTCCACAAGTTAGATTTAACCTACACATAAACTTTCTTTCACAATATAGATTTAACCTACACATAAACATTCTTCCACACATTAGATTTAACCTACACATAAACATTCTTCTACAAGACAGATTTAACCTACACATAAACATTCTTCCACACATTAGATTTAACCCACACACAAACATTCTTCCACACATTATATTTAACCTACACATAAACATTCTTCTACAAGACAGATTTAACCTACACATAAACATTCTTCCACACATTAGATTTAACCCACACACAAACATTCTTCCACATATTAGATTTAACCTACACATAAACATTCTTCCACACATTAGATTTAACCTACACATAAACATTCTTCTACAAGACAGATTTAACCTACACATAAACATTCTTCCACACATTAGATTTAACCCACACATAAACATTCTTCCACACATTATATTTAACCTACACATAAACATTCTTCTACAAGACAGATTTAACCTACACATAAACATTCTTCCACACATTAGATTTAACCCACACACAAACATTCTTCCACATATTAGATTTAACCTACACATAAACATTCTTCCACACATTAGATTTAATCTACACATAAACATTCTTCTACAAGACAGATTTAACCTACACATAAACATTCTTCCACACATTAGATTTAACCCACACATAAACATTCTTCCACACATTAGATTTAACCTACACATAAACATTCTTCCACACATTAGATTTAACCTACACATAAACATTCTTCTACAAGACAGATTTAACCCACACACAAACATTCTTCCACACATTAGATTTAACCCACACACAAACATTCTTCCAGGCAATATTTCTCTCTGCAGCGCTACACCATCATAATATAACGCCAGGTTATGAACCTTGTAGTTTGCTGTGCCTCGTGTAGCATGGGGGGGGGGGCCTGGGGGTTGGGGTAGGGCAATGGCGGAAATTTACTGATATAAATACGAGGCACACATATCTAGAGCTTAATAATTTAACCGTGAAGTAAGCGACATAGAATTCATTCCCATCAACTTGAGAAGGCATTTCACTATACACTGAACCTCTCACAGTAGAGTGTTTCGATAAGATAAATAGCGCGACAGAGAAATACATATGCTAAAACAAAAAGAAATGTGCTTGTATGTTTGACTGAAGGTCGTGTCTTCAAAGATGTTTGTTGAGCACTGTCTGAAGTGATGCTAGAACAATTATAGACTAGAGATTCTAAGCTGGTTTGTGGTTGATCTTACGCCAGGTGTGGCTGTCAGGTGTTCCTAGCTACTGACGCCCGTGGGGAAGACTGTCAGTGCACTCATCACGACAAACCAGGCCTGGTTCATAGACTTTTGCCTGGAAGAACTGGTCAAGAAGTCAGCTTATCACAAGGCTCCGCCACCACAGGACGTAACACGTCCATTTGGTGGCACAGCTGGCGGGTACGACAGGGTCTTAACCTTTCCTTGTTCAAATAGTTGCCTGATTATATAACATAACCTTCACTTTGCACATCCTGATAACCTTCACTTCTATATCCTGAAAACCTTCACTTTGCATATCATGATAACCTTCACTTCTATATCCTGAAAACCTTCACTTTGCACATCATGATAACCTTCACTTCTATATCCTGAAAACCTTCACTTTGCACATCATGATAACCTTCACTTCTATATCCTGAAAACCTTCACTTTGCACATCATGATAACCTTCACTTCGTACATTTTGTACCTACGCCCTAACCACGAGTAAATGTAATATTTCCATCACAAAAATTTAATCTGGTGTGCCATTTTGAACATACAACATTTCTTTCAATCCTACAACAAATCAAAACAACAATTTTTTCAATCCTACAACAAATCACAACATTTCTTTCAATTCTCAACAAATCAAAACAACATTTCTCTGAATCCTACAACAAATCAAAACAACATTTCTCTGAATCCTACAACAAATCAAAACAACATTTCTCTGAATCCTACAACAAATCAAAACAACATTTCTCTGAATCCTACAACAAATCAAAACAACATTTCTCTGAATCCTACAACAAATCATGCTTTGATAATACGATAACAAATTCTAAATCTCTCATAAGATCAAGTTCAGCAGCTAACATGGCAGTCTGCAGTTTCTAGGGAATCTTCTCTTGGATGGAGGCAGAGCAGTTCTCTCAATCAATACGATGGTCTATAAGACCGCCCTTGTTCTAGATCTTCAGTTTACACCTCATCTTTGCCCACCCCCACCCCCTCACCCTGCGGGCACTGAAGCTCCAGTAACATGATTGGCCCACATAATCTATCATGGCTGAGCGATGTGATCCGCGATAGAAAATAAACCAGATACTGCTGCCCTCTTGAACCACCCCGGGCACACGCAGATATTTGAAACTGTACACTGGCCATTTTATTTATTACTCTCTTTGTTTGTTACTCTTTGTTGTTACTCTTTGTTGTTACTCCCTGCCTTTATATTTCCTGATTCACAAATGACGTACCATGACTGTCTGCTGGCGTCTGCCCTGTTTTCCACATTTGTTGTCCTCATGTTTGTTTTCTAGTTTTCAATCGTGTGACCCTTGTTTACCCCGGCAACTGTAAACCATTTATATCGTTACTGCAGTCTCTGTTTGTTTTAACTTTCTTGTAACATTTTTTAACGTGCCCGTTTTCTACATATTTATCTCTCCTGCGTTATCTGTTTATTGCCTGTCAAATTGCTTGTTGCCAATTCTTTAGAGTGTTTGTGTGAATTCTTTAGAGTGTGTGTGTGAATTCTTTAGAGTGTTTGTGTGAATTCTTTAGAGTGTTTGTGTGAATTCTTTAGAGTGTTTATGTGAATTCTTTAGAGTGTTTGTGTGAATTCTTTAGAGTGTGTGTGTGAATTCTTTAGAGTGTTTGTGTGAATTCTTTAGAGTGTTTATGTGAATTCTTTAGAGTGTTTGTGTGAATTCTTTAGAGTGTTTGTGTGAATTCTTTAGAGTGTTTGTGTGAATTCTTTAGAGTGTTTGTGTGAATTCTTTAGAGTGTTTGTGTGAATTCTTTAGAGTGTTTGTGTGAATTCTTTAGAGTGTTTGTGTAAATTCTTTAGAGTGTTTGTGTAAGATTTCTTACTGATAGTTTAGTGTTTCCCTCTTTTTCTTACTCTTTTATGTTCTCTTCTATGTAGTATATGTTCTTATTTATCTCTGTAGTATATGTTCTTATTTATCTCTGTAGTATATGTCCTTATTTATCTCTGTAGTATGTGTTCTTATTTAATCTATGTAGTATATGTTCTTATTTATCTCTGTAGTATATGTTCTTATTTATCTCTGTAGTATGTGTTCTTATTTAATCTATGTAGTATATGTTCTTATTTATCTCTGTAGTATATGTTCTTATTTATCTCTGTAGTATTTGTTCTTATTTAATCTATGTAGTATATGTTCTTATTTATCTCTGTAGTATGTGTTCTTATTTAATCTATGCAGTATATATTCTTATTTATCTATGTATGGTTCATTTCCAGCACTGCCTGATATACCGGATGTCTTTATCTAACCTGAGCACAACAACACAAACATTCCAATCTTCTTACCTGCATGCAGGAAACTGCGGACAGTATTAGCAGCTATAGCGCCATTCCCTTTCACCTGCATGTACCTGTGCCGCCGGTTCGAATGTTGGCTGTGAATGTTGTATAAATCCAACATGTACTCTGGAACTGCGTACTGTGTACTAATCCTTGGTCTTTTCGAAAGTCCGAGAGTATTTAAGAATAATTTTTCAATAGATTTCAACTTTTTCCTGTCTTCTTTACTGGCTGTCAAATGGAACTTTCTACTTTTTGAAATATCCAAATCCTTTGTTACTTCCCTCTGATGTGTCTGATCTTGTGTTGTTGTTGAAGTTGTAGATTGCATGGTGCGAAAGGACAGGATACTATCTGACGTCAAAGAAGAAGTCGAAATGCTGTTTGGTGATTGGCCGTTGTTGAGTAATAAATTGCTTGACTGGCTAGCGCTGGGAGAGGGCGGAGCATCTGCTGTGGATCGTCCAATCGTTACAGGAGAAACCCGTATTTGCGTTATACCGACTGTCGATAATATTGTTGCTGAAGTTGACTGTGATGTTGCTAGCGAAGAAGACTGCGATAACGACGATGACGACGACGACCAAGACTGTGGTGATGAAGATGAAGAGATGGATGGAGTGTTGATGGTTGCGACGGTAAACCTCAGCGTCAGCAGCAGTATAAGCAAAGTCACGTGACAACAGTAGGAAGCCCCAGTCATGCTTGGCTGGACACCTGTTGAGAAACGTGTTTAAAGTTAGTCTCTGGTTTCACAAAAGCGTTCTGACGACCAATAAACATAAATATTATACAAGTGTACGCTCCAACATCCGAAGACTGGCAACGTGGTGCAGCCCAGACAAAAAGACTTTTAACCAGACGGACTATGTATTAATCAACAAACGATTCCAGAATGCATTACTGACAACAAAAGCCATCCCAGGAGCTGACTGCAATAGTGACCATGATCCACTCTGTGGAAAAGTTAGAATAAAGCTGAAGAAAGCAGGAAGAAAAGTGAGAACCATCAAACTGAATACAGAACTCCTTAAAAATGACCAAGAACTGAGAGAACAATACAAAGTTATTCTTTAAAAAAATGATACAATGCAATAGCAAAGATAAATAGTATAGATGAACAATGGGCAATGTTAACAGATTCTACTCACCAAACTGTTAAGGAGATAATACCACCGAAAAAAAGAAGCCCCTAAAAATAAATGGATGATAGACAACATCTTAGGACTGATGGACAAGAGGAGTAAAAATAACCAAGAAAAATATAGCAAGATAAATAGAGAAATAAGACGCAAATGCAGAGAAGCAAATGAAGTGTGGTTAAATGAAAAGTGCAGACAAATAGAGGACTCTCATAATAAAGACAGCAAAAACATGCACAAACGAATTAATGAACTCACAGGCAGGAAAACAAAATATACCACAGGATGCCTGAAATCAAAAGAAGGTAAAATGTTAATGGGAAAATAAGACATTGTGGACAGATGGGCAGAGCACATAGGTGAGCTATATGGGGGAGAAAGACCAGAATTAACACCAGATACTGAAAACTGTGATGGACCGCCAATACTTGAAGATGAAATCATAGATGCCATCAAACACATGAAGAAATGAAAAGCGACTGGGCCTGATAATATAACAATAGAAGAAATAGAGGCGCTAGAGGAGATAGGAATACAATTAATAACCAAGTTACTGAACGACATTTACAACAGTGACTTGCTTAAATCCACGTTTATAGCACTATCAAAGAAATCAGGTGCAAAGGAATGTGACCACCACCGAACTATCAGCCTCTCATGTCACATAACGAAGCTACTTCTGAGAATAATTATGAGAAGAACAAGGAAAAAGATAAAAATGGAAATAACAGATGAACAGTTTGGATTTGTTGAAGGAAAGGGAACACACAATGCCATTTATGCTTAACGAACACTAACAGAAAGAGCTTTAGAAGTACAGAAAGATCTCTACTTATGCTTCATTGATTACACCAAGGCATTCGACAAGGTGAAACATATGGAATTATTAAAATGCTTGAAGACATCAGCAAAGACGGCAAAGACCTGAGGATTGTAAAACATCTATACTGGCAGCAAGAAGCAGCAATTCAAGCTGAAAATAAAACTAGAAAATATCAACCTATAAAACAAGGGGTGCGACAAGGATGTGTACTATCTCCAGACCATTTTTCTCTGTATAGCGAGAATATTCTAAGAACTATCATCACAGAACCAGGTATAAAAATTGGAGGATACAATATTAACAACCTTCGGTATGCTGACGACACAGTACTGATAACTGAGAACCAACAAGACCTGCAAAATCTCTTGGATAAAGTCGCCAAAGAAAGTGAACAGAAAGGCCTTACTTTGAACATCAAAAAGACAGAGACTATGGTTATATCTAAGAAACATAATCCACCAGCATGCAGTATAAAATTAAACAGAACTATTCTAAAGCAGGTGTAGAAATTCAAATACCTTGGAGCAGTAATAACTTCAGATGGGAAATGCAGAACAGAAATTAAGAACAGAATAGGCCAAGCAAAGACTGCATTTCAGAGAATGAGAAACATATTGACCAACACATCCTTATCAATGAATGTTAGAAAACGAGTCCTAAAATGCTATATTGAACCTATCTTGTTATATGGAAGTGAATCATGGACAATAGGCAAGTCTGCACAAAAACCATTGGAAGCAGCAGAAATGTGGTTTATTAGAAGAATGTTGCGAATCCCCTGGACAGCAAAAATAACTAATGAAGAATGTATGAGAAGAGCTGGAGAGACAAAGAACCTTGTCAGAAAGATAAGAGAGAGACAATGTACTTTCATAGGACATGCAATGAGAAGAGGGGGCATTGAAAATATTATAACAACAGGAAAAATAGAAGGAAGAAGATCAAGAGGAAGACCAAGAGAAATGATACTGGACAGTCTGACGGGATGGTGTGAGAGGAGATCACCAACTGAGCTGATGGCCTGCATGAAGGATCGGGTACTCTGGAGAAGCATAATAGACAACGCCGGTCGGCATGGCACCTGATGATGATGATGATGATTATCTGACCTGCTCATTACTGTGCATGTGGTCTACTTTCATGTGATTTTCTGCTTTCAAGAGATCGTTCCAAGAAAACGATAATGAATGTGACTACTACGATGCATCACTATGATAAATAAGGGCTAACACGTGCAATTAAAGAAGAAGAAGAAGAAGAAGAAGATCATCATCATCATCATTATTATTATCGTGGCAGTCATGTGTGAGGAAACAGTCACCAACACGAAGTACAATGTAAGGCCGGTTTTGTGTTGAGTAAGCTCTGCGTGTTGAATAAGCTATGCGTGTTGAGTAAGCTCTGCGTGTCGAGTAAGCTCTGCGTGTTGAGTAAGCTCTGTGTGTTGAGGGAGTTGTGAAGAAATTCAGCTCTTCTACAGTTAGCATGAGAGATGTCAGCTATGCTGCAGTTAGCGTGAGAGATGTCAGCTATGCTGCAGTTAGCGTGAGATGTCAGCTATGCTGCAGTTAGTGTGAGAGATGTCAGCTATGCTGCAGTTAGCGTGAGATGTCAGCTATGCTGCAGTTAGTGTGAGAGATGTCAAGTGATATATTTGAAACTATTCTGATGTTGCAAAATGTCCATACCATAGATATAAACAGCAGAAATAACACAGATAATTATACAAGTAAACAGTAGATATTACAGATTAGAATGCAAGTAAGCAGCAGAGATTACACAGATAGTAACACAACTAAGCAGCAGAGAGTACGTAGATTACGAGTAAATAACAGAGACTACACATATTATAATACAAGTAAATAACAGAGACTACACATATTATAATACAAGTAAATAACAGAGACTACACATATTATAATACAAGTAAATAACAGAGACTACACATATTATAATACAAGTAAATAACAGAGACTACACATATTATAATACAAGTAAATAACAGAGACTACACATATTATAATACAAGTAAATAACAGAGGCTACACATATTATAATACAAGTAAATAACAGAGGCTACACATATTATAATACAAGTAAATAACAGAGGCTACACATATTATAATACAAGTAAATAACAGAGGCTACAGAGATTACACAGATTATATAACTCTTAGATCAGATAACCTCTTAGATAAGTGCATAAAAGTTCATGACCACATACATACGATATCGCAATGCCGTGAGTTATTGTTATGTAACAGTTGTCATTTAAGAGCAATTCGATAACAGTCGCGGACCACATGATTATCATGTGAGGACCACTTGTGGTCCGCGCACCACAGTTGTGCTATTCATGCACAGTCTTTATACGGGATGACGAACATTTAAACGGTCTGGACACTGTTGGAAGCTATGGCACTTTCTGCGTCCCTTTTTTATGAACACCATCCTGTATTTAACGTACATCTGTGTGGGCCAGTATATATCCAAATGCAAAACATCATATACAAAACAAAAAATAAACACCGTATACAGAAAAATAAACACCACATACAGAAAGATAAACACCACATAGAGAAAGATAAACACCACATACAGAAAGATAAACACCACATAAAGAAAGAAACCACGAATATACATCATGATAATCTTTGGAAGTTATCAATGGAGTATCAGGGTTGAAATAATAACATATTCTCTCTTCCCCCCCCCCTCCAAACCTATCACTCTCCCTCCCTCTCTCTCTCTCTCTCTATTCTTCATATCATACATGACTCTTTACACCTTCACATGCTATTCACAAACTTTCAGCTTTTCCTCACACATACACTGTCTGTACACAGATACTGTCTGTAGACAGATACTGTCTGTACACAGATATTGTCTGTACACAGATACTGTCTGTACACAGATACTGTCTGTAGACAGATACTGTCTGTACACAGATATTGTCTGTACACAGATACTGAACTCTCACACAGACACTGTCTGTAGACAGATACTGTCTGTAGACAGATACTGAACTCTCACACAGACACTGTCTGTAGACAGATATTGTCTGTACACAGATACTGTCTGTACAGATACTGTCTGTAGACATATACTGTCTGTACGCAGAGACTGGGCGGTTCACTATTTTCAGACAGTCTTCCTGCAAGTCACGTGGGCGCTCACACAAAAGTAAACTTGACCTTTTCTATTTTATTCTTATTGAACAAAGAAAAAACAAAGAAAAAACCCCGCGCCCCCCCCCCCCCCCGCGCTGTCATCGCCGGACTCCAGGTCATCATAGTTTTTTAGCCTCAAACCTCGTCGGCCACATCGTCGAGAAAAATCTGATGAGAACTCGCTGCTGATCCCCCTACCCCCACCCCACACCAAGTTCCCACAAAATATTTACCTTGTAAACAGAATAGTTAGAGCATTCTAGACACAGCAGCTTGCTTCCATAGGCTCTCACCTGTGCTCTAGCTTCGCCAGACAGATGTATCATTTGTAGGTCAGCTGTCAACAATCAGACACATACAAAACAAGCAGCTGTGCTGTCTTTCTGCTGCTGCTGCTGTGGCATGTATCTCATTATTCTTACAACTGATACTAGTTTTCCTTTCTCTGCGGGAAGGACGGATTTGGGGATTTGGGGGGGGGGGGGGGGTTGGGGGCGTGTAGGTCTTGGTAGATCTGTCACTGTCATGTTCTCTGTGCTGAAGCTCAGGAGAAGAAGAAGAAGAAAACGTCAAGTACAGAATCGTTTGTGGCCAGCACCTGGACTAGTCGGTATTGATTTATTGATAAAGGTGCAAAGAAAGATGTGCTTTTGAGAGATAAGTTCCAGGAAATGAGGACCCAGACAAGAAGACGCAGGAGGGTGGAGAATTAAGAGTCTGGGAGGAGATGAGATCAGAAGGCAGACAAGTGTAAAACACATCCTAAAACAAGTCTGCTGTCTGTAAAACAAGACAACAACAAAGACTGATGCCTATGACACAAGATCACATATTGTTTCGGACGTGAAGAATGAAAGCGTTTCACATTTTCATCATTGAAATCATCTAACTTTATGTCCAGCAGAACCGAAACTCCAGATGAAAGCCTAGACCAGGAACAAATAAAGCAACGTCCAGGCAGTCACGGCAGTCAGGCAGTCAGGCAGTCCAGGCAGTCAGGCAGTCCAGGCAGTCCAGGCAGTCACAGCAGTCAGGCAGTCCAGGCAGTAAAGGGAGTCAGGCAGTCCAGGCAGTAAAGGGAGTCAGGCAGTCCAGGCAGTCAGGCAGTAAAGGGAGTAAAGGCAGTCAGGCAGTCCAGGCAGTAAAGGCAGTCAGGCAGTCCAGGCAGTCAGGCAGTAAAGGGAGTAAAGGCAGTCAGGCAGTCCAGGCAGTAAAGGGAGTCAGGCAGTCCAGGCAGTCAGGCAGTCCAGGCAGTCCAGGCAGTAAAGGGAGTCAGGCAGTCCAGGCAGTCCAGGCAGTAAAGGGAGTCAGGCAGTCCAGGCAGTCCAGGCAGTAAAGGGAGTCAGGCAGTCCAGGCAGTCCAGGCAGTCCAGGCAGTCAGGCAGTAAAGGGAGTCAGGCAGTCCAGGCAGTCCAGGCAGTAAAGGGAGTCAGGCAGTCCAGGCAGTCAGGCAGTCCAGGCAGTCACGGCAGTCAGGCAGTCCAGGCAGTCAGGCAGTCCAGGCACTAAAGGGAGTCAGGCAGTCCAGGCAGTAAAGGGAGTCAGGCAGTCCAGGCAGTAAAGGGAGTCAGGCAGTCCAGGCAGTAAAGGCAGTATGGGAAGTAAAGGGAGTCAGGCAGTCCAGGCAGTAAAGGGAGTCAGGCAGTCCAGGCAGTAAAGGGAGTCAGGCAGTCCAGGCAGTAAAGGGAGTCAGGCAGTCCAGGCAGTAAAGGGAGTCAGGCAGTCCAGGCAGTAAAGGCAGTATGGGAAGTAAAGGGAGTCAGGCAGTCCAGGCAGTAAAGGCAGTAAAGGCAGTATGGGAAGTAAAGGGAGTCAGGCAGTCCAGGCAGTCAAGCAGTACAGTCCAGGCTGTACACTCCACGCAGTACAATACAGGCAGTAAAGTCCAGGCAGTCACGGCAGTCAGGCAGTACAGTCCAGGCAGTACACTCCACGCAGTACACTCCAGGCAGTCTCCTGAACAATTCTTGCTGGTTTTTACATCTTGATTATTCATTCACTCTCATTCTGACTGCATTTTATCTTCAATAATTGCTGCTCATTTCTTCCTGCTCATTGTTTGGTGCTGGTAGCTGACGCATTTTTTTCATTCTGCTCCAAAATTTTGCTTTTGTTTTGTTTAATGAAGTCTGATTTTGTTTAAAAAAAAAACAACAGCTGGCAGTGTCAGATGAGCCAGCACGCCCACATACAAGATGTGGATGATCGAGTCTGGCAACCGCAGGACATAAGCTTAGAGGCTGATTGAGATATGGGTCAGCGTCCCGTATCTAATTGCTTACGTCAGGGTGTTCTTGGCTAAACTACGTCAGGGTTATCAAACCATGGCTAATCATGACAATATTTGCGTCAGAGTTATCAAATCATGGCTAATCATGACAATATTTGCGTCAGAGTTATCAAACCATGGCTAATCATGACAATATTTTCTTCAATCAAACCATGGCTAATCGTGACAATATTTGCGTCAATCAAACCATGGCTAATCATGGCAATATTTGGGTCAATCAAACCATGGCTAATCATGACAATATTTGCGTCAGAGTTATCAAACCATGGCTAATCATGACAATATGTGCTTCAGAGTTATCAAACCATGGCTAATCATGACAATATTTGCGTCAATCAAACCATGGCTAATCATGGCAATATTTGGGTCAATAAAACCATGGCTAATCATGACAATATTTGGGTCAATCAAACCATGGCTAATCATGACAATATTTGCGTCAGAGTTATCAAACCATGGCTAATCATGACAATATTTACATCAGAGTTATCAAACCATGGGTAATCATGACAATATTTGCGTCAGAGTTATCAAACCATGGCTAATCATGACAATATTTTGTTCAATCAAACCATGGCTAATCATGACAATATTTGCGTCAATCAAACCATGGCTAATCATGGCAATATTTGGGTCAATCAAACCATGGCTAATCATGACAATATTTGCGTCAGAGTTATCAAACCATGGCTAATCATGACAATATTTACGTCAGAGTTATCAAACCATGGGTAATCATGACAATATTTGCGTCAGAGTTATCAAACCATGGGTAATCATGAAAATATTCTGCTTCTTAGCAGTGTGTCTCTGGAATGAGAAGTGATAGCATGGAAAGACAAACTTTAGTAAACTCATCAAAAAGCTAGCATAAGTCTACACTGCTCTGTCCAGGCAAGCTTATTCCAGAGTTTGTTGTATGGGTTGCCTAGACCGTGTGTCTCACATATCACAGCCTTAGCATAAGAAGTCAACTCGTTGTCGATACAACCACTCCTTCACTTTCTTTCAAGGCTTAGTTTGGCAACAGGTTCCAAGCACGCTCGATTCTACACATGCACAAGCACATCACCAAAGACAATTATAACTTTCTGTAAGGCAGACACATCAGTTATAAGGCAGACACATCAGTTATAAGGCAAACGCATCAGTTATAAGGCAGACATATCAGTTATAAGGCACACACATACGTTATAAGGCAGGCACATTAGATATAAGGCACGCACATCAGTTATAATGCACGCACATCAGTTATAAGGCACGCACATCAGTTATAAGTCACGCACATCAGTTATTTCTTGGACAAACGACTCCACTAACAAGACGGTTACTGAAAGCAACCAACTGTGAATACACAAGAGACTTACTGTGAGTACACAAGAGACTTACTGTGAGTACACAAGAGACTTACTGTGAGTACACAAGAGACTTACTGTGAGTACACAAAAGACTTACTGTGAGTACACAAGAGACTTTGTGAGTACACAAGAGACTTACTGTGAGTACACAAGAGACTTTGTGAGTACACAAAAGACTTACTGTGAGTACACAAGAGACTTACTGTGAGTACACAGGAGACTTACTGTGAGTACACACAGGAACGAGACTTACTGTGAGTACACAAGAGACTTACTATGAGTACACAAGAGACTTACTGTGAGTACACAAGAGACTTATTATGAGTACACAAGAGACTGTGAGAACACAAGAGACTTACTATAAGTACACAAAAGACTTACTTTGAGTTCACAAGAGACTTACTGTGAGTACACAGGAGACTTACTGTGAGTACACAAGAGACTTACTATGAGTACACAAGAGACTGAGAACACAAGAGACTTACTCTGAGTACACAAGAGACTTACTCTGAGTACGCAAGAGATTTACTATGAGTACACAAGAGACTTACTATGAGTACACACACAAGAGACTGTGAGAACACAAGAGACTTACTATGAGTACACAAAAGACTTACTGTGAATTCACAAGAGACTTACTGTGAGTACACACGAGACCTACTGTGAGTACACAAGAGACTTACTGTGAGTACACAGAAGGCTTACTGTGAGTACACATGGTCCTCGCTGCCCTCACGCCCCCTCCTCATCAACAGCAACCACAACTTGCAAAATGAAATATCATCATCATAATTATCCACGAACACTAACTCATCTTTCCTCTCTCGTCTAACACGTAGTAACGTGAATATTATAACGGCGATAATAACGATAACTACAACAGAGAATACATCCTCAAACGACGGTAAAGAAACTCAGCGTACACAGCGGCACGTTGTGCTGTCAGCAAGTGAATGTAGGAAACGCAAGAACTGACACTTATCAACACATCTGCCGCGCAGTTGTTGTTTTGTTTATAAACTAAATTTGCATGTTCGCCTATCACGACATCGCGTCTCACAGTCAGACAGCAGATGTTGATGAAAATAAGCAACGTCAGATAATGGCAAGTTGTTAGCACGCATTACACTGGCTGTTGTCTGTTGAAACATTCCGAAGTAATTGAAGTGTTTTCTGTTTTCTGTGCCGCGGAGACTATCCCGCGACAGAGCGGTCTGCAGGTGTAGAAACAAGACAAATGAGACCTCCTACCAGAACACGACACTGACTTATCACCAGCAAACAAGTGAGACAAAAGTCTGCCTGCAGACTTCATGAGAGCGTCCTCCGTCTCGGAGAGGGTGGGGGGAGGGAGGGGTGGGGGAGATTGTAATCTATCATTACTACATAGTTAATATACACCTGCCTGGACAAGGCCGCCTGACAGAGATAACACGAGGTTCTCATACGCAGTTTGTTGTATGCAAGAACAAACTCAACCATACAAGTATTGAATTCTGGGAGGGACAGTTGGAGGCCGGCTAATATAAATATTCCTTGTAAAGTCGGGAAAATTAGACACTGTTGTTAGAAAATATTTGTATATCTCTGGGCGGAAGACTTGAATACGCGCCCGTCCTCGGAGCGCCCAGGTGGAAGAAGATCAAAGCAGATTTCTCAATGTTTTTGTTATGGCCAGGCCGCGTCCATTGTTGTCCCTCCGTGACCAGCAGCAGTGGGCAGATTTTTTACCCAAGTGAGAAAAGTTTGAAGTGAATTTGGTCTGAGCTCTGAGCGTATCTTTAGAAAAAAGGAATACTTTTTGTTATTTGCTGCGACAACGCGGCCTGGGCCGCTCATTTGAAAAGTTATGATAAAGCTTATTAGGCAACTCTCGCCGACCTGTGCTACTGATGGAAGCTGTCACACAATGGACAGTATGTGAACAACTGAATAGCAAGCCAATAACTTCATTTAAAATCAGCTGATGTTCCCATTTCAGCACGACTTGCTGTTTGTCAGAAGTTGTCTCTTAGACATGTCTAGTCAAGCTGACAAATCACAGCCATCTTTTCCTCCTTAAGCGTACACGCACACAGTGATATTGTAGAAAATCTAACCTCACAGTGTGTGTGTGTGTATGTGTGTGTGTGTTTCCCTTTATAAACAAAGATTCCCCGTTTACCTTTACCACGTGACTTGCGTCCCTGCATGCTGATGTGCAGGAGTCGGGAGAAATCATTGCGGACAGTTGGGACACGGGAAGTGAAGACAAGGCAACAGATGTAAGAGTTGTGATACGGGAAGTGAAGACAAGGCAACAGATGTAAGAGTTGTGACAAGGGAAGTGAAGACAAGGCAACAGATGTAAGAGTTGTGACAAGGGAAGTGAAGACAAGGCAACAGATGTAAGAGTTGTGACAAGGGAAGTGAAGACAAGGCAACAGATGTAAGAGTTGTGACAAGGGAAGTGAAGACAAGGCAACAGATGTAAGAGTTGTGACAAGGGAAGTGAAGACAAGGCAACAGATGTAAGAGCTGGTGACACGGGAAGTGAAGACAAGGCAACAGATGTAAGAGCTGGGACACGGGAAGTGAAGACAAGGCAACAGATGTAAGAGTTGTGACACGGGAAGTGAAGACAAGGCAACAGATGTAAGAGTTGTGACACGAGAAGTGAAGACAAGGCAACAGATGTAAGAGTTGTGACACTGGAAGTGAAGACAAGGCAACAGATGTAAGAGCTGGGACACGGGAAGTGAAGACAAGGTCACCATAGTCAAGTAAAATACACAAAACATTGCGTCTAACAGGACACTGTGTCGAGTGTTGGCAGAGCAAGCATCATGTCACCAGACAGCCACGTTTCATCATCATCATCATCATCAACATCACCATCATCATCATCATCATCACACCGCAGTTTCACACGTTACTGAAATCCTCCGCCTGCATCTATCAGTCATCTCAGTGCTGAGTCTTTACTTTCATCTCCAGACCTACACTGTACGCACATAGTTTTCTAGTACGTTCGCGCCAATTGTTTCCTAAAACACTCACACATTTCAAAGTTTTTGTTTTTTTTGTCTTCCTAACTGTTCCTGTGTTGTGCTGTGACGAATGCTTAGTGTGCCGAACTTTTTTTTTAAATAAGGAAAATAAATAATTCCATCCTCTCTCTCTCTCTCCCTCCCTCTCTCTCTCTCCCTCCCTCTCTCTCCCCCTCTCTCTCTCTCTCTCTCCCTCTGTCCCTCCCTTCCCCCATTTCTCTCTTTTTCTTTTCAGTTTGTAAATAATGCCAACAATAAGATTAACACATGCTGAGAGACAATACAAGTGATGAGAAGAAACTCAACAACAGAAAACAGACAAACATTTGTGAATGTCTGGGTCGTAGTTTCTGTGATCAAAACCTGGGGAACAGAGATGCTGCCACAAGAAGTCAGCGCCAAGATGGAGGCCACGTGTCAGTTAGCATGCGCAAGGTAGATAGCAGGTGTCTTCAAGATGCTTTCGTGTTCTGTTTCGGTGGTGTAGGCAAGCAACAAGTGATGGCGGATACCTAGAGCTACATAGAGAAAGATGATACCTTTCTTGTCGGCACCGTCTCTTATCCTGGACAGGGATCTAAAGGATCTTCAGAGCTATCTCTAGGGATGTGCAGATGAGGATAAATGTTTAGCAATGGTGTAGCGCAGCAAGACAAAGATTTATGCATTGTAGGAGAGAGGCCAAAATCAATCGATCAATCAAGTGCCGTGCTGCGTGGCGTAGGCGATCATTTCTCTCCACAATTCCCTGTCTTTAGACTTGATTATGAGATCCGCCGGTGACTTTCTTCCTAGCCACACTGACAGTCCATCCAGTAACTTCTCTCTCTCTCTCTCTCTCTCTGTCTTCCTCTGTCTCTTCTTCCTCAGTTTGTCCAGTTGCCACAATGTGTTCCAATTGTCCTTTTCTCAGAAAATGTCCAGAAGAGCCTGTAGCTCCGCTTCATTGTAACAATCAGAACTGTGTCGTCTGCATGTCTTAAGTTGTTACGGTTGTAATAGCCAATTGATATTCATGGCAAGCTCTCTATATTTCTCATTTGTTTTCGCTGTACAAGGAGAAGAGGTCAGGAGTCTAACTCACCAACAAATTATACAAGAGACAACTTTGAGTCTAACTCACCAACAAATTATACAAGAGAGAACTTTGAGTCTAACTCACCAACAAATTATACAAGAGAGAACTTTGAGTCTAACTCACCAACAAATTATACAAGAGACAAATTTGAGTCTAACTCACCAACAAATTATACAAGAGAGAACTTTGAGTCTAACTCACCAACAAATTATACAAGAGACAACTTTGAGTCTAACTCACCAACAAATTATACAAGAGACAACTTTGAGTCTAACTCACCAACAAATTATACAAGAGACAACTTTGAGTCTAACTCACCAACAAATTATACAAGAGAGAACTTTGAGTCTAACTCACCAACAAATTATACAAGAGACAACTTTGAGAATCTCGTCCTAGCATCGGCTGTTGCGAGAAAGTGGAGCTAGACGAGTCCTTAATGACTTGATGTCTGGGTCAGGCAAGGATTATAAGTACAGCTTCCAGTCCTGCCTGTCGCCCACCAGTCGACCAAGCTGTATAAATTGTTACCCGGTAAGAAGTGGTTTGGATGTCAGAAAATATCTGGCTGCACAGCGAGGATCACTGAATTACGAGTAGATTTCATTTCCTTTTAACAGAGGAGCGACAAAACGAAATCCTCAGTTACTTGTCTATGTGTTACTTACGTCTCAGAATATGATATGTTCACCTCGCAGTATATTCAGTTCCTATTATGTGATATGTTCATATCCCAGGATGCTGGATATTCAGTTCCCATTATGCGGGAAATGCAGCGAGAAATAGAGGCCATGGAGATGTGGTTCATAAGGATGTTGAAGGTACCATGGACAGCCAAGAAAACCAATGAAGAAGTCTTAAGAGAGGCTGGAGTTAAAAAGCAAATTATAGCAAAGATCAGAGGCAGACAAGTGAGATTTATAGGACATTTCCTGAGAAGAGGAAAATTGGAACACATTGTGGCAACTGGAAAATTTTAAGGAAGAAGAGACAGATGAAAACAGAGAGAGAGAGAGAGAGAGAGAGAGAGAGAGAGAGAGAGAGAAAGTTACTGGATGAGCTGTTAGTGTGGCTAGGAAGAAAGTCACCGGCGGATCTCATAATCAACGCAAAAAACCCCCAGGGAATTCTGGAGAGAAATGATCGCCTACGCCACGCGGCACGACACTTAGATAGAGATGGGGTATGTTCACCCTCCCAGTATGTGAGATATTCAGTTTACACTATGTGCGAGTAATATGTTCAACTTCCACTGTGTGAAATATCCAGTTCCCAGTATGTAAGATGCGACCTGAGTATGTTAGATGTTGTAACCTCTGTATGTTAGATGTTGTATGTTAGATGTTGTATGTTAGTTATTCCGCGCTGTGAACTGGTCAAACTTGTATGTACGAGATGTAGGATCTTGCATGATATCCATAACATAGAAGCTGAGAAATTTTACTTAAATTATGTAGATATCTGATATGTAGATATCTAATACGTAGATATTTCTGAAACAAATTTGTAATCCCCCCCCCCCCCCGAAATCTAAGTAATACATGGCTCCAAAAAAATGGCTTATGTCATGTCCATAAATCTTCTACATTACAGAAAAACACAACATTGTTATCTGCTGTAGTTTATTGTTATCTGCTGTAGTTTATTGTTATCTGCTGTAGTTTACTGTTATCTGCTGTAGTTTATTGTTATCTGCTGTAGTTTATTGTTATCTGCTGTAGTTTACTGTTATCTGCTGTAGTTTACTGTTATCTGCTGTAGTTTATTGTTATCTGCTGTAGTTTACTGTTATCTGCTGTAGTTTACTGTTATCTGCTGTAGTGTCCTACAACAGCACGAGGCTAAGATGGTCAAACCTTGGCTGTATCAGATGGTTGTATAAAACCGTCGGCTAAGAAGAACATGGAGAGAGAGAAGGCCAACTTTTCCCCAGTGACCACCAATGTCTTCTCTGTTGACCTAGTGTCACTGACGCCTTCATCTAGAACATAAGCCTCTGCCGCCCTAGTGTCACTGACGCCTTCATCTAGAACATAAGCCTCTGCCGCCCTAGTGTCACTGACGCCTTCATCTAGAACATAAGCCTCTGCCACCCTAGTGTCACTGACGCCTTCATCTAGAACATAAGCCTCTTCTTAGCCACAGAATCTTGTACAGTGGAGAACAAAACCTGTCTGCGGAGCTAAACTAATAACAGTGCCAGAACTTTCTGACTAACACTGTGAAGATGTCTGGGGCTGCTGTTATGGTCAGACAGGTGCTAGCAAGATGATAATCTCCACACAAGGAATAACATATATCAGGTATCAAACACAAGACCACAAACAGCAGCTACTTCTAGTGATGTTTCCACCAGAAAAAAGAAAGTATGATGGCAACCTGGCTAGATCGTTGCTGTAGTCTGGCATAGCCTGCAACCACTTACAAACAGTACAAGTTTGTTGTTTTTTAAAAGCACGTGAGAGAGAGAGAGAGAGAGAGAAAGAGAGAGAGAGAGAGAGAGAGAGAGAGAAAGTGAAAGTGAGAGAGAGAAGTGTAATGAAGTAGGCTGGTAGAAAATAAGATTATTTATACAGGTAGGTTATAAATCGTAAAGTAGAACTATTACCTCTTTGTGAGGTTGTTGCCAAGAGAGAAAACAACAACAACAACAAAAAACTACCTCCCATATTCAAATGAAAAAGATGGCGATATATTTATAAATATTAAAAAAAGAATAGATAATTACTTCCATAAAAACTAGGGGAAAATGGATAAATAATTTTATTTTGACAGAAAATAAATGGATAAACGTATCAGATGAAACGCTTCTCCTACACGCGGTCTGATGTCTACATTAACTTGGCGTCTCTACACAGTTCTTGGTAACTGTCTCTACATAGTTCTTGGTAACTATCTCTACACAGTTCTTGGTAACTATCTCTACACAGTTCTTGGTAACTGTCTCTACGCAGTTCTTGGTAACTGTCTCTACACAGTTCTTGGTAACTGTCTCTACATAGTTCTTGGTAACTGTCTCTACATAGTTCTTGGTAACTATCTCTACACAGTTCTTGGTAACTATCTCTACACAGTTCTTGGTAACTATCTCTACACAGTTCTTGGTAACTGTCTCTACGCAGTTCTTGGTAACTGTCTCTACACAGTTCTTGGTAACTATATCTACACAGTTCTTGGTAACTGTCTCTACACAGTTCTTGGTAACTGTCTCTACATAGTTCTTGGTAACTATCTCTACACAGTTCTTGGTAACTATCTCTACACAGTTCTTGGTAGCTATCTCTACACAGTTCTTGGTAACTATCTCTACACAGTTCTTGGTAACTATCTCTACACAGTTCTTGGTAACTATCTCTACACAGTTCTTGGTAATTGTCTCTACACAGTTCTTGATAACTATCTCTACACAGTTCTTGGTAACTATCTCTACACAGTTCTTGGTAATTGTCTCTACACAGTTCTTCGTAACTATCTCTACACAGTTCTTGGTAACTATCTCTACACAGTTCTTGGTAACTATCTCTACACAGTTCTTGGTAATTGTTTCTACACAGTTCTTGGTAATTGTTTCTACACAGTTCTTGGTAATTGTTTCTACACCGTTCTTGGTAAATATCTCTACACAGTTCTTGGTAACTATCTCTACACAGTTCTTGGTAACTATCTCTACACAGTTCTTGGTAATTGTTTCTACACAGTTCTTGGTAATTGTTTCTACACAGTTCTTGGTAACTATCTCTACACAGTTCTTGGTAACTATCTCTACACAGTTCTTGGTAACTATCTCTACACAGTTCTTGGTAACTATCTCTACACAGTTCTTGGTAACTATCTCTACACAGTTCTTGGTAACTATCTCTACACAGTTCTTGGTAATTGTCTCTACACAGTTCTTGGTAACTATCTCTACACAGTTCTTGGTAATTGTCTCTACACAGTTCGTGGTCTCTCTTATCTACCACTAGCTGAGTACCCGACGTTGTCCGGGTATTTATTTATCCCAATCACGAAAGTTCTATTCATTTCCACAACATTCTAGACGGTTCTACAAAGTTCTATTCATTTCTACAACCTTCTAGAAGGCTGTACATATTCTAGACTGTTCTACAGAATTCTGTTCGTTCTATTCGACTAAACTTGAGCTTAAATGTCATCAGGACTATCGCCAGTCAGCTTAGCGACCCCGAACACTATGGATTCGACATTAATCTCGGTCAGTTTGGAAATTTTATTTCCCACTCTCACCCCCATGCGCCCTCACCCATGCCGATGGTGGTTAAACTTGGACTTAAACAGCATCAGGAGTGTCACTATTCATCTCAGCGACCCCAAAAACTATGGATTCGATACTAACATTAGTCATTTTCGATGCTTTGTAAATATCACCCCCATCCCACCCCCACCGCTAGGCCCCTCCCCCCATGTGGTGGGTGGCTGATCAACCACTATATGGGCGCTCTCTGTTATGAAGTAAACACTCTAACCATTTTGTAAATGGACACTGAGGTGAACAACAGTACGGTGTCTTTCGTGAATCAGAAATCTGTTCCATTATAATGTTTCTAGTTATCAATGCCAAAGGTTCGGCATCTCAGAAGATACAGCGTCATCGATTTGTGTGGGCTGACCTTTGTTCGTCACGGCCGACAATCCAAAGCAGGCATAAATAAAACGAGAGTTACTTTCCGTCGTTCAGTGGGGTATTGCTTGCATTGATCGAAGCCCCCACCACCCAGGCTCCCCAGGGGTCCTAGGGATTATCTAACCCCCACGGTGCATTGTCCAGATGGTAAGTCATATGTGTGCCCAAGCGTTCCAGCGTGATGCTCTAACATACATATATAGATATATATAGATTTGGTGGGTGATGACAGTTTTACATAAGACCTGCTCACCTCACTCAGACCTTCACTCATATACCTCACGCATGTTCTAAGTTACCTTCACATTACTTACATCTACTTTCACATTACTTACGTCTACCTTCACATTACTTACGTCTACTTTCACATTATTTACATCTACTTTCACATTACTTACATCTACCTTCACATTACTTACATCTACCTTCTCTACTTTCACATTACTTACATCTACTTTCACATTACTTACATCTACCTTCACATTACTTACATCTACCTTCACATTACTTACATCTACCTTCACATTACTTATATCTACCCTGGCACGCTGTCTGTGCCTGTTATAAAACCGTTCTAACATCTGTCACAGCCGAACCTTGACGGCAGCCTGGCACAGTAAGCTAAATGAAACAAAATACGACGACGAGGAAGAAGTTCTGCCAACAAAACAAAAACTCTTCCCCCAATTTCCGCAAGTAGAAAACAAAACAAAACAAAATGGACGGTGCACATAATTTAGCACAAGAAAAACTGTTTTGAGTGAATTTTTCTTCTGTCTGAATGAAACTTGACACGTCATAACCTTGAAACATAGTCAAGTTGCTGTCAAGTTAGCAACTAGAAAATTTCTGTCAAGATTAACAACTACAAAATGACATGTGGGATACTTCTTACATTACAGGCATGTCAGGACATGGGTTTACAAGGATGTTCGCGAGTCAGCTCTGAAGGGTCTGAGGATAAACATCTTGAGACATCTGTGACATTCATTGTCCCAAGTGGAAATGCTTCCGGGGTCAACAGATCAAGAAAGGTCAAAATAAGCCTCTGCTCATCATGAAAGGAAAAAAAAAGGGGTAGAAAAGAAAGAAACAGCAAACAAATCGCTCAAGAAAAACAGATCCTGCTTGCAGACAGCCTACGCGTGGTCAATCATGGCTGCGAATAGTTATCCCGATCACAATCTCTCACAAGACTACAATTTAGAAGATTTGAGAGTCCCTGTACTTTCATATACTCATACTTATCCTATTTACAAAATATGTGGCAAATCAGGACAAACACATTTCAATGTCTTATCGTTTTCACCCAGAGCAGAATCCACTTCAACTCTTTTCAGAGTCACTGCAGCCAATTCTCCTACACTTATCTCTCCTCACAGCTACAACAAAACCTGCAGCAGGTAGATATAAACACATTAATATTAAAACAGCCATGCACACACGAAGACCACGTGACCCTGCCACTTATATGGCAAAAAAAAAAAAATGACTGGCATTCTGTGAGGTCAAAGCAGAAACAGGTGGTTTGTCTAGGAATTTAAGACTGCACTTAATGGTCTATCTTGGGATGAGCGCCAGAAACGATTTGACTTTCTCTTTCTCGAACATTTTTGACTGAGTCAGATGACAGAAAAGTCAACTTTAGCCAAGTTTTAATTTTTGCCAAGTTTATGTGTTTCTCTATTAGAATTCCTACGTCTGGAAAAGTTTTTTTTTCCGTTCGTCAGTTTGTATGTTTTATTCGGTTGTTTGTATCTTGCAAATCTTGCAATATACTTGCTTGTCTGTTCTTTGTGATATACTTGCCTGTTTGTACCACCTTGTACTATACTTGTCTGTTTGTACCACCTTGTACTATACTTGTCTGTTTGTACCACCTTGTACTATACTTGTCTGCTTGTATCATGTAATATACTCGTCTTCTTGTATCATGTAATATACTTGTCTATTTGCACCATGTAATATACTTGTTTATTTGTACTTTGTAATAAGCTTGTTTATTTGTACTTCGTAATATAACTTTTTTAATTTCTATCTTGTAATAAACATATCTGTTTGTAATCTGCAATATACTTGTCTGCATCTTGTAGTTAACTTATTAGTTTATATCCTATAATATATTTGGTTGTTATTATTCTGTAATAAACTTCTCCATTTGCATTTTATAATATACTTGGTTATTTCTCTATCATACCACCCAAACACAACACCTGTGAAGCGAGTTTCGTCCGCTCCCTCCAAAGACTAGCCATCCTCTCTGTTTTATTAAAGGAAAATGTCCAACACTCTAGAGACTAGCCATCCTCTCTGTTTTATTAAAGGAAAATGTCCAACACTCTAGAGACTAGCCATCCTCTCTGTTTTATTAAAGGGAAATGTCCAACATGATAGAGACTAGCCAAGAATATGATTGAGACTAGTCAAGAACATGATAGAGACTAGCTAAGAACATGACGGAGACTAGTCAAGAAGTTGGGGAGTATTTTTATCATGGCATAGACAAGCAGCTTGAACTGGTCACAGCCAGGCCATACTCTGCTTTCTCCAGGGGAGCTTTAGGGGCGCTAGTATTCTCATACTCTGCTCTCTCCAGGGGAGCTTTAGGGGCGCTAGTATTCTCATACTCTGCTTTCTCCAGGGGGAGCTTTAGGGGCGCTAGTATTCTCATACTCTGCTCTCTCCAGGGGAGCTTTAGGGGCGCTAGTATTCTCATACTCTGCTTTCTCCAGGGGAGCTTTAGGGGCGCTAGTATTCTCATACTCTGCTCTCTCCAGGGGAGCTTTAGGGGCGCTAATATTCTCATACTCTGCTCTCTCCAGGGGAGCTTTAGGGGCGCTAATATTCTCATACTCTGCTCTCTCCAGGGGAGCTTTAGGGGCGCTAGTATTCTCATGCTCGGCTTTAGAGGCGCTAATTTCAATGTTCAGATTTAGGGGCACTTATTTCAATGTTCAGATTTAGAGGCACTAATTTCAATGTTCAGATTTAGGGGCGCTTATTTCAATGTTCAGATTTAGGGGCGCTTATTTCAGTGTTCAGATTTAGAGGCCGTAATTTCAATGTTCAGATTTAGGGGAACTAGATTCAATGTTCAGATTTAGGGGAGCTTATTTCAATGTTCAGATTTAGGGGCGCTTATTTCAATGTTCAGATTTAGGGGCGCTTATTTCAATGTTCAGATTTAGAGGCACTAATTTCAATGTTCAGATTTAGAGGCACTAATTTCAATGTTCAGATTTAGGGGCACTAGTTTCAATGTTTAGATTTAGGGGCACTAGTATATAATCTCTTATAATCTAGCGACTGTAACATGACGTTAGTTCTGCATCAGGAAAGCCAGATCATCATAAAACTACATGCAGTCGTCACATGCATTTCGACGGCCCGTTCTTTCGGCCGTTGTCAGCTACAGAGTGAGCCCATGCACTCGACCGAATGTCCGCTCTTTCGACCCATTTCGCCCACTTTCCACGCAAGTCTACACTGACCAAGCAGACACTTTGTCTAAGACTGGACTCCAGGCCATCAGTCTGTTTCCACAAGTTGCTGGGAATAAATCTCATGTGCTTTTCTGATTGTAACATTTTCAAGTGTATGTTTATAACACTTTTATATTTGTCTTTCAAATATTTATAACACTTCTTAAAATATGCTGTTAAACCTGTTTTTAAACAAATCTAGTTCTCAATTTGCATGAAAAGTTAAAATTTAATAATATATTGTGGCCAGCGTCTACCGACACGGCACCAGATGATGACGGCTAAGGCATGCTTTCTACTGAAACCCGTAGCTGAGCACATTTCCCTTAACATTTAGTGCAGTTCTTCAGCCAAACACCAAATTGTAACAGAATATTAGCATCGCTATGTCAGTACATATTAAAACCATAAGGAAAGCGGACAATTTATTTTTGCTTATCTTTCGCATACACACATACAGACAGAACAGACATACACACACACGCTGCCAGAAAGCAGTTGTAACAAAATAAAAGGGGGGGGGAGGTGAGAGTGGGAGGGGAAAAAAGGCAGGATTCCACTTCTCGACGGTCTCCCATGTTCAACCGTGCTCTTTTCTGTAGTCGGTCGAATAAGCGGGGAACGCCTGTCTCGTCTCTTTCAAAGCCAGTCACGTGGCCTGTTGCTGTGCGCTAAATCGTTTTCTGACAAAGACTACGGAAATCAGTTTTTAAAAATGAACACAAAACTCTCACCTCAAGCACAAATTCAAACAAATCATAACAGTCTAGTGAATGCTGAGCCGACAGTAGAAGGATGGAAGACAGTAACAAGACAGCAACATTAGTACAATAACTAGATAGCAACATCAGTACAGCAACAAGACAGCAACATCAGTACAGCAACAAGATAGCAACATCAGTAAAGCAACAAAACAGCAAACATCAGGGCAGCAACAAGACAGCAAACATCAGGGCAGCAACATCACTGCAGCAACAAGACAGCTACGTCAGTAAAGCAACATCAGTACAACTAGACAACAAACATCAGGGCAGCAACAAGACAGAAACATCAGGGCAGCAACAAGAAAGCAACATCAGTGCAGCAAACACAACAGAAACATCATTACAACAACAAGACAGCAAACATCAGGGCAGCAACAGGAAAGCAACATCAGTGCAGCAAACACAACAGCAATATCATTACAACAACAAGACAGCAAACATCAGGGCAGCAACAGGAAAGCAACATCAGTACAACAACTATACCACAACATCACTGCACCAACAAGACAGCAACATCAGTGCAGCAACAAGACAGCAACATCAGTGCAGCAAGAACCACATCTTAACAAGCAAGGAGATCAGTTCATCGCGGCGCTCCAAACATTCTTGAATGAGAGTGCAAAACCATCTGGTTTCCTGAATGTGACTGCAGACAGTGAACTACAGACAGTGAACAACAGACAGTGAACGACAGACAGTGAATAAAAGACGGTTATCGCAGACTCACTACGTATAGAACAACTGTAAAGACAACGAACGAACGAACATTATTTTCAAAGCACGCAGGCCCATCTAACATTCTGCCCTTCATCATACAGCTTTCACTCAGTCACAGTCATTCAGCATTTGTTAATGAGCATTAATAATCATGAAGACACATTAAATGATTACATAAATAAATAATAAACTTATCTCATGTCCATACATTCCACACTCTGATTTATGCAACAAAATGAAATAAACTTACATTCTTACATTCAATCAAAACTAAAGTTTATAGAAAAGATGTTAAAAACTACAACAATCAAACCATACTTTAAACTACTTTAGACTACACTTAGGGAGGCATATAGTCCATATCAAACAGATGTTGACAAAGTTGAAGTTATAAGAAAGAATATTACTTGCAAATTTTACATAAGTTGATAGGGCATTCCAACGGTGGGCAGCTGAGCAAGAGAAGCTTTTTCTAAATATGTCAAGCCTTGGTTTTGGGAGAATAGAATTGTTTAAGCGTTGACTGTGTTTTGGGTTGGATTTGAACAACGACCACAGATAGGGTGGAGCATTGTGCGATAGAATTTTATGGATTAACTTGGCCTTGTTGATAAGAAATCTCCTCTTGAGGGATAGAATAACAAGATGTTTGTCTACATTTGTAATACGTGCTGCATGTTTGTCATCTGTAAGCCTTACTCAGCCAGGACTTGAGGCACATACCCAGACCAAGCTTTAGCATTGACAGGGGAAGATCTTCCCATATCTTTGATGTAAGACTGAGATTTCTAGTGCCAGCATGTGTTATGCCGTGATGATGATGATGATGATTAGAGGGAATTTGTAAGTAAAATTGTCCACTACTGAAAATTATACCACAGATATAACAACAACAGACAAAAAGACAACTAACAGGACAGCACTCAGACACACAAGCATAGAAACAAAGACAACTAACAGGACAGCACTCAGGCCAACAAGCACAGAAACAAGGACAACTAACAGGACAGCACTCAGACACACAAGCATAGAAACAAAGACAACTAACAGGACAGCACTCAGGCCAACAAGCACAGAAACAAGGACAACTAACAGGACAGCACTCAGACACACAAGCATAGAAACAAAGACAACTAACAGGACAGCACGCAGACACACAAGCACATAAAAAAGACAACTAACAGGATAGCAATCGGACACACAAGCACAGAAAAAAGACAACCAACAGGACACCACTAAGAGACATAAGCATGAAAGCAGAGTTGCTGGCACACTCAGACAGATATTAAGGCCTTCAGAAAGCCATTTAGACAGAGAGAGACTAGCAGACAGACATTCGGGCTGACAAGGAGACAATGAGACAGACTGAGAAACTGACCAACGACCTAGTTCATATTGACCAACCGACCAGCAGATTTCATTCTATGCCAGGACAAGAACAAAAAAAAAAGATCCTTGCATATTAACACGTCCTTAAACTAACATATCGGAGTACAGGTAAATATAAAGAGTCGAACCCTTGCCATCTGTTTGTCATGGAAGAGTTACATTTTTAAACCCATCTGTTATTTCATTTACCGAACAGTTCACAGGGTGACCCAAACAAAAGTGTTAACAGGGTGACCTACACAAAAGTGTTAACAAGGTGACCCAAACAAAAGTGTTAACAGTTTTAGCACTCAAATAGCTCTTCTATTTTAGCAGTGAGACTTACCTTTGTCTATTTGTAGAAGTTAGTCTATTTGCAGAAGTTATAAATATCTTTATCTATTTGTAGAATGTATGACTATCTTTGTCTATTTGTAGCATTTATAACTGTCTTTATCTATTTGTAGAATGTATGACTATCTTTGTTCATTTGTAGCATTTATAACTATCTTTGTCTATTTGTAGAATTTATGACTATCTTTGTACATTTGTAGCATTTATAACTATCTTTGTCTATTTGTAGAATTTATGACTATCTTTTTCCATTTGTAGCATTTATAACTATCTTTGTCTATTTGTAGAATTTATGATTATCTTTTTCCATTTGTAGCATTTTTAACTATCTTTGTCTATTTGTTGCGGTTAGAACTATCATTTTCTATCTATAGAAGTTAGAGCCATTACAGTCTCTTTCTGCAGAAGTTAGAACTATGGGGGGAAGGGCGGGGTGGAGTAGTGTAGTGGATGAAACTACAATGGGTAATCATTAGGGTGGTTGGGGAGAGAGAAAGGCAGCTTTGGTTAATACTAGGACCCAGGTTGTTATATAGACCCGACACTAAATACTTGCATGCACCCGTCACTCTCCAAGCCTGCCATACAGTCGGCAGAGCTAAATACTAAATGAAACGGAGAAATATAACAGGCATGACTGTCGTTCTGGCGCATGATGATGATTAACCCTTAGCTGTTAACATTTTCAGAGAGTAATATGTGGGGTAGATATGTGGGGTAGATCCGGACAATTTCCTTCATAAGTGTCCGACTTTCAGTTCCTTTTAGTCCAGAACGCTGGCGGAACAGAATAGAAAACAAAATCTTGTAAGATCTTCTTCCTCTTCTTCTTCTTCGTTCGCTTCTACCACCAAAAACCGCACTGTGATCCTACTGAATTCACGCCTGTGGTCCTCGTTAGGTCCCGTGGTCCCCTGTGTGGTCCCCGAAAAGACCACACGAGATCCATGAGAGGACCACAAGGGGTTCAGAGTATCACAGGGCTTTAGCCTGTATTCTTGGCGGGTCTCGGAAGCGGGATTGCGTGACACCGTGGTTTTCATTGCACCAGTTTAGTCTAGGGTTGGACTTTCTCACCGGAAGACCTCGACGTGTTTAGGATATCAGTGCATCCCCGCTGGGTGAGAGGCGGTAGCCCACCCAGGCCAGAGTTGGACTTTCTCACCGGAAAACCTCGACGTGTTTTGAGATACCCGTGTATCACCGCCGGGTGAGAGGTGGTTGCCCATCCAGTCCAGAGTTGGACTTTCTCACCGGAAAACCTCAGCGTGATTAGGATACGCAAACATCCCCGCCGGGTGAGAGGTGGTTGCCTATCTAGACTTCCCTGGTCCAGTGTCTCCGACTTCAGCATTTTGTGGTCGTGGCCGCTACCCTTCCTAGTTGTGACCAGGATGGAGCTTTTGTCCAGGAGGACGAATCCTCGCCACTAGTGACTTCTACCCCTGTGTTGAGCCTGTTTAGGTATTATCCCAGTATGGTCGTGTTTGGGACGAGACCGACCTCTAGAGCAGAGGTACTGTGACATGCATAGCCTTCAAGATTCACCCCTGGTATGAGCCGGTTTAGGCAAAATTCACCAGTATGGGTGTATATCAGGCGTTACCGACCTCTAGAGCGGAGGTGGCATGACATGTCTAGCCATCAAGTTCCACCCCTGGTGTGTGCCGGTTTAGGCATATTTCACCAGTGTAGGTGTATTTCGGACGTGGGCGGCCTCTAGAGCAGAGGTGCCGTGGTATAGCTCTCGTAGCGATACTACTGGACATACCGGTTAAACTTCACTTTATCCTTTCACCATCTTTCCCATCGGCACCGCACAGCAACCTTTATTTCTTTTCCGCATTTCTTCCTTGACCGGGAGGAGCTTCACTCCACGCGCGGCATTTGAAGAGTCTCGCCAGCAGTGTCTTAACCTCTGGGACAAGCCGGTTCATGCATTTCACCCGATATGACTGCACTCAGGACGTGGCCGACCTCCAGACCAGAGGTGCCGTGATTTGACTGTTTGCTTCGCTTTATCCTTTCTACCACCTTTTCCGCAGTGATACTGCGGCAACCTCATTTGCAAATTTCTTCATTGGCCGGGAGGAGCACCGCTCCACACACGCAGCTGAAAATCTCGCCAACAGCGGCATTTCTTGTAAGATAAAAGCCACGACAAACAAAATCTTGTAAGACAAAAGCCATGAGCAACAAAATCTTGTAAGACAAAAGCCATGAGCAACAAAATCTTGTAAGACAAAAACCATGAGCAACAAAATCTTGTAAGACAAAAGCCATGAGCAATAAAATCTTGTAAGACAAAAGCCATGAGCAATAAAATCTTGTAAGACAAAAGCCATGAGCAACAAAATCTTGTAAGACAAAAGCCATGAGCAATAAAATCTTGTAAGACAAAAGTCGTGAGCAATAAAATTTTGTAAGACAAAAGCCATCAGCAACAAAATCTTGTAAGATAAAAGCCAAGACAAACAAAATATTGTAAAACAAAAGCCAAGACAAACAACATCTTCAAAGACAAAAGCCACGACAAACAAAATCTTGTAAGACAAAAGCCATGAGCAACAAAATCTTGTAAGACAAAAGCCATGAGTAGTAAAATCTTGTAAGACAAAAGCCACGACAAACAAAATCTTGTAAGACAAAAGCAATGAGCAATAAAATCTTGTAAGACAAAAGCCATGAGCAACACAATCTTGTAAGACAAAAGCCATGAGCAACACAATCTTGTAAGACAAAAGCCAAGAGCAACAAAATCTTGTAAGACAAAAGCCATGAGCAACAAAATCTTGTAAGACAAAAGCCATGAGCAACACAATCTTGTAAGACAAAAGCCAAGAGCAATAAAATCTTGTAAGACAAAAGCCATGAGCAATAAAATCTTGTAAGACAAAAGCCATGAGCAACAAAATCTTGTAAGATAAAAGCCAAGACAAACAAAATATTGTTAAATAAAAGCCAAGACAAACAACATATTGTTAAACATAAGCCAAGACAAACAAAATCTTGTTAAACAAAAGCCACGACAAACAAAATCTTGTAAGACAAAAGCCACGACAAACAAAATCTTGTAAGACAAAAGCCACGACAAATAAAATCTTGTAAGACAAAAGCCACGACAAACAAAATCTTGTAAGACAAAAGCCAAGTGCAACAAAATCTTATAAGACAAAACTCTAGATTAACAAAAATCGTGTACGACAAAAAGTCAGAGATGGCAGAGACTGAGCTATGTATGTACAAAGTGTACAAGGTGGACTACAGGTATCAGAAACTTGGCCTGTTAATTAAAATATTGGCACGAGTTCAAGAAACTGAAGTCCTGGAATCAGGTAAGCTAATTAGATATTAAATGTCAGGGCAAACAGACCAGAGTACATGACACTAGATGATAGTTTGTGAAAGGTTGTGAGAGTCGGTGCTTGTAATCCATAACAGAATGTTGTAGTTTACTGACAAGTACTTGTGCATACAGAGCTACATTTTCTGATCTGTTTCAGCAATACCATAAGATGATTTTGATGATGCTGGGATCGGTCTTTTGCGAAAACTTTGATGTGTTGATTGTGACGAATGAAGCAGTTGTGACAATTGTGGTGGATATGACGGCTGTACTGATTGTAACGGCTGTGATAGATGTCTTGTTGTGACCGTTGTGTGGGGTGTGACGAGTTGTGCTTATTGTGACGGCTGTATTGGGTGTGACGAGCTGTGCTGACTGTTCCTTGTGGACTCACATAAAACCACAAGGAAGCACCAAAAAACATTGCTTGTTTACTAGATGGTCACAGATAACTACAACAGAGAGAAAACTGGTTCTAGACAACTACAACAGAGAGAAAACTGGTTCTAGACAACTACAACAGAGAGAAAACTGGTTCTAGACAACTACAACAGAGAGAAAACTAGTCATAGACACTACAACAGATAGAAAACTGGTTATAGACACTACAACAGAGAGAAAACTAGTAATAGACACTACAACAGAGAGAAAACTGGTTATAGACACTACAACAGAGAGAAAACTAGTTATAGACACTACAACAGAGAGAAAACTAGTAATAGACACTACAACAGAGAGAAAACTGGTTATAGACACTACAACAGAGAGAAAACTAGTTATAGACACTACAACAGAGAGAAAACTAGTTATAGACACTACAACAGAGAGAAAACTAGTCATAAACAACTATAACAGATAGAAAACTAGTCATAGATACTATAACAAAGAGAAAACTAGTCATAGACACTACAACAGAGAGAAAACTAGTTACAGACACTACAACAGAGAGAAAACTAGTTATAGACACTACAACAGAGAGAAAACTAGTCATAAACAACTACAACAGAGAGAAAACTGATCAAAGACAACTATAACAGAGAGAAACAGAGAGATAACTGGTCACAGACAACTACAGCAGACAGAGAGACACACACATACACAGAGACCTGGTCACAGACAACTAGAGAGACGGAGAAAGAACTGATCACAGACAATTAAACAGAGAGAGAACTGGTCACAGACAAATAAACAGAGAGAGAGAGAGCTGGTCACAGACAACTACAACAAAGAAAGGGAGAGAGACCTGGTCACAGACAACTAAACAGAGAGAGGAATGGTCACAGACAATTAGAAGAAAGAGAGAAATAACTTGTCACTGACAATTATAACAGAAGGAACTGGTCACAAAAAACAAAGAGACGGAGGTGATATGATTAGACAGAAGCGGTGCAGATATGATTAAACAGAGAGGCGGAGCATATATGATTAAACAGACAGGCGGGGCAGATATGATTAAACAGAGAGGCGGGGAAGATATGATTAAACAGACAGGCGGAGCAGATATGATTAAACAGACAGGCGGAGCAGATATGATTAAACAGACAGGCGGAGCAGGTATGATTAAACAGAGAGGCGGGACAGATATGATTAAACAGAGAGGCGGAGCAGATATGATTAAACAGAGAGGTGGGGCAGATATGATTAAATAGAAAAGAAGTAGATAAACAGAGCTAACACGTCAGCTATAAGTCACCAACCCTGAAGCTACCATGACAGTTATGGGTCACCAACACTGAAGCTACCATGACAGTTATGGGTCACCAACCCTGAAGCTACCATGACAGTTATGGGTCACCAACACTGAAGCTACCATGACAGTTATGGGTCACCAACACTGAAGCTACCATGACAGTTATGGGTCACCAACCCTGAAGCTACCATGACAGATATGGGTCACCAACCCTGAAGCTACCATGACAGTTATGGGTCACCAACCCTGAAGCTACCATGACAGTTATGGGTCACCAACACTGAAGCTACCATGACAGATATGGGTCCCTATTTGCCACATCTTCCAGCGTCGCGAAGAAACTTGGAACAAACTTCACATTTCATTAGGACGAGCAGCCGCCTGATCATGGGAGGGTAATGAACTAACAGTTGAACTACTAAGCATCCATTACAGCACCCTTTGTGCACTTTCCAGGCTATGCCTAGCTGCTCTACCACTTCACTTGGTCATTGCCAGGTCTTCTTATTTTCCACTAAATTTGTAAGACTGCGCCAAGCCCACGTCATGTACCACCTGCCCCCAGATACTGGCTTGTGAGGAGAACACGAGGCTGCAGCTACTACAACACTGATGTTCCTAACTTCCTATCACACTGATGTTCCTTACTATCTTCCTATCACTCTGATGTTCCTTACTATCTTCCTATCACACTGATGTTCCTTACTATCTTCCTATCACACTGATGTTCCTAACTTCCTATCACACTGATGTTCCTTACTATCTTCCTATCACACTGATGTTCCTTACTATCTTCCTATCACACTGATGTTCCTAACTTCCTATCACACTGATGTTCCTAACTTCCTATCACACTGAATTTCCTAACTTCCTATCACACTGATGTTCTTAACTTCCTATCACACTGATGTTCCTTATTATCTTCCTATCACACTGATGTTCCTTACTATCTTCCTATCACACTATGTTCCTTACTATCTTCCTATCACACTGATGTTCCCCTAACTTCCTATCACACTGATGTTCCTAACTTCCTATCACACTGATGTTCCTAACTTCCTATCACACTGATGTTCCTTACTATCTTCCTATCACACTGATGTTACTTATTATCTTCCTATCACACTGATGTTCCTTACTATCTTCCTATCACACTGATGTTCCTTACTATCTTCCTATCACACTGATGTTCCTTACTATCTTCCTATCACACTGATGTTCCTAACTTCCTATCACACTGATGTTCCTAACTTCCTATCACACTGATGTTCCTAACTTCCTATCACTCTGATGTTCCTAACTTCCTATCACACTGATGTTCCCCTAACTTCCTATCACACTGATGTTCCTAACTTCCTATCACTCTGATGTTCCCCTAACTTCCTATCACACTGATGTTCCCCTAACTTCCTATCACACTGATGTTCCCCTAACTTCCTATCACACTGATGTTCCTAACTTCCTATCACACTGATGTTCCTAACTTCCTATCACTCTGATGTTCCTAACTTCCTATCACACTGATGTTCCCCTAACTTCCTATCACACTGATGTTCCTAACTTCCTATCACACTGATAGTCCTAATTTCTTGTCCCTCCCAGACTCTTTCAGCCGAGTTTCAGCCATGGTCGAGTTACATAGTGGCTAGGAGTGATGGGAAAATCATCCACAGATTTCAGTAATGATAGGAAAAATCATCCAAAGATTATGTACTGATAAGAAAAATCATCCAAAGTTTATGTAATAATAGGAAAAATCATCCACAGATTATGTAATGATAGGAAAAATCATTCACAGATTAAGTAATGATAGGAAAAATCATCCAAAGATTATGTACTGATAAGAAAAATCATCCAAAGTTTATGTAATGACAAGAAAAATCTTCCAAATATTAAGTAATGATAGGAAAAATCATCCAAAGATTATGGAGAATCATCCACAACATTATGTAACAAACTATGAAAGTAGAAATTCTACGAGACATAAAGCAAGAGGAACAAGCCGACAATAAGGAAGAAAAAAATATTTCCTTCTGTAACCACGCCATTAGACCAAGCTATCTAGCCTCGACTATAGTATCGACCACAACTTCGACCAGAGCCTGGACCAGAACCTCGACCAAAGTGTCGGCCAGAACCTCGACCAAAGTGTCGACCAGAACATCGACCAAAGTCTCAACCAAACTCTCAGACAGGAATTTTGTAAGCGGATGCAACACTGTTATTTCTTCCATCTCACAACTCTAATATGTAGTTTAGCCATTTTGTTTTCATCCACTTCGGGCCCCGTGGAACACCCCCCTCTCACCCCACATGCCTCCGGGTCACGGACCCCCTTTCAGTGGCCCTGGCCCACATCAGTCTCCTGCTTAAATATCAGAAGCAACGACGAGTGTTCGGATAAACCTGATATAAAGCATCAAAGACAGTACAAGAAAGCAGCCCCCAAGAAATGCTAAAGTTTCATACACGATCTAGGACATGAGCAAATCTTTCTGAGGCTCGCACGACCATCTTGGTTCCTGGGAAACCGATACATGCGCGGCCAGCTATTCTGTACGGTGCGCCATGAAGATCACATTTACTGTTTACAAACAAAGAAACAACGCTATATTCCTTCAGACCATGCAGGTGTTTTGAGTGGCTCACAAGTGTGTACAGAAGTCAGTATATGAAAACACTTGTGGGTCCATAACAACTCGTCAACAGCATTCTCCCCGCCATAGCCACAATTTACGATGGCTTGCCTTCCATCTAAAGACAACCAGTCAGTTGGTTACTTGTGTGTCAGAGTCAAACGTGGAGTGACTGACTATCGGCCATCTGAAAGGGTTAGTCGGTCAAGGTGAAGGCCCTCGAGGTTGAGACTCAGTTACCTTCTCGTAAAACAAATGTAGTTTACGCAGTCAACAGATGGCTGTTTCTTATCTTTTATCCCTTATCTGAACTGCTCATCACAGGTGTCATACTAAAAGAAAGAAAGAAAGAAAGAAAAAAAAGAAAGAAAGAAGCGTGTAAGAAGGAAAACTTAATCCAAGAATGAGAATAATAAATATATGACAAATTGAGTCGAAGATAGATAGATAGATAGATAGATAGATAGATAGAAAGGGGTTTTGTCCTTTTAGATGACGTACAAGTTAGATTACAGATATAAAGCTTAAATAGATGTAAATATTGTACAAATAGATTAGAAAGCTTGATTTTATTTTTCTATAGTTCTGTTAGATAGAAAGTGTGCGCCTAATTTTCCTAATGTTCCTTTAGATAGAAAGTGAGGGTCTAGTTTTTCTGTTCTTCTGTTAGATAGAAAGTGAGGTGAGGGCCTAATTTTTCACTATTGATCTGTTAGATAGAAATTGATGGCCTAATTTTTTTTTATTTTATTTTTCTGTTCGATAGAAAACGAGGGCCTAGTTTTTCTATTGTTCTGTTAGAAAGTGAGGGCCTAATTTTTCTATTGTTCTGTTATATAGAAAGTGAGGGCTTAATTTTTATTTTTCGATTGTTCTGTTAGATAGGAAGTCAGGGCCTCATTTTTCTATTGTTCTGTTAGATAGAAAGTTAGGGCCTAATTCTTCTGTTGTTCTGTTAGAAAGTGTGGGCCTAATTCTTCTGTTGTTCTGTTAGAAAGCGAGGGCCTAATTTTTATATTGTTCTGTTAGATATAAAGTGAGGGCCTAATGTTTCTATTGTTCTGTTAAATAGAACGTGAGGGCCTAATTTTTCTATTGTTCTGTTAGATATAAAGTGAGGGCCTAATGTTTCTATTATTCTGTTAGACAGAAAGTGAGGGCCTAATTTTTCTATTGTTCTGTTAGATATAAAGTGAGGGCTTGATACTTCACTTGTCCCGCCTGGCTCAGTGTAAATAAAGTCCCTCTGCTGTTTTACAGTTTTTTGGGACAGAAGAAACCTCTCTCACCCCCCCCCCCCCGGGGAGTGGGGTGGGGGTGAGATTGGTAATTAGGATAAACGGAAACCCTGGCGGAACAGGCAGTCATTTTTATTTATACAGTAAACATTTTCCTTGTTTCTAGTTTGAAATGTTTGCCTAAATCGTAAAGAATGTGGAAGAAATGAAACTGACTGTACATTTTGGCTGGATGGGTGGCAGAGTCTGAGAATCCTGTTGCAGAAAGTAGGTAGTCATAGAGAAGGAAATAAGCATTGTCTTGGCGGACAGTGAGGACAGGGGCGCTGTGAATACAGACAAGTCTAGAGCAACGGTTATCAACTTATTCTGATCGCGACCCATGAAAGATATTTGTTTAAAATAAAAACTGAACAAAAATTATTTCAGTGAATTCATTCATTTACAATGCCCTTGTCTCCCTAACAGCTTTCCTGTAGGCCTTTCGGTTGTGAGCAAGATGCCCTGTTGCGGATGCATCCATTTGCAGATCATCAACGATGTCTTGCAGCCATCTTCCCTTGGTCTTCCTCTCTTTCTTTTTCCCGTTATGTACCCTTCCAAGACGGTTTTCTCTAGATTATCATGGCGTTTAATGTGTCCAAAATATTTAAGTTTTCTCTCTTTAATTCTCTTTACTAGCCAGCTTTCTTCAATATTAAGTTCTTGTAGTATGGATATATTTGTTATTTTTTTGTCCATGATATCTGAAGAACTCTTCTGTCGCAGTTACATTCAAAGGCACTTATGTGATTCTCAGCTGTTTTGTTAAGTGTCCAGGTCTCACAGGCATATGTTGTGATGGGAAAGATGCATGCCCTTAAAAATCTTATTTTTGTGGTTCTGTCTGTTCCTCTCCACAGATTCTTTAGTTATTTTACTTTCTGAAGAGCGATAGATGTCCTCCTTTTAATTTCCCTCATTGTATCTCCATTATTAGTTAGTAGTGATCCAAGATATTCAAAACTCTCCACTTCTTCCAGTTTTTCCTCATTGATATATATTTCAGCTGCCTTGTTTGTTTTGTCAGTTGTCATCAATTTAGTTTTCTTTGCATTTTTCTTATCTTTCTGAGACCCTGTCTTGGATACCCAGACTTTAATTTGGATGGCAACTTAAGACGTGGACTACTGCTACAAGTCAGGGTGTGTCTGAGGTGGTGGAGCTGGTAGATCTCCTTGCTGCTGCGAGATAAGGGTTTTGGCAGCTGATGACACAGTGAAGATTGTGACTGTCTTGTTCAGCCCGTGGCTGGGGTAAAAACAGGTTTTTTTTAAAAGTTAGAAGTAAAAAAAGCTGAGATAAAAAAATGTTGAGTAAAAAATGCTGAATTAAAAAAAGCTGAGGTTAAAAAGTTGAGGTAAAAAAGCTGATATAAAAAAGTTGAGGTAAAAAGGCTGAGATAAAAAAAAAATTGAGATAAAAAAAGCTGAATTTAAAAAGCTGATGTAAAAGAAGTTGAGGTTAAAAAAAAGTTGAGGTAAAAAAGCTGAGATAAAAAAGTTGAGGTAAAAAACCTGAGATAAAAAATCTGTGATAAAAAAATGAGATAAAAAAGCTGAGATAAAAAAGTTGAGGTAAAAAGTGAGGCAAAAAAAAAAACGAGCTAAAAAACTGAGGTTAAAAAGTTGAGGTTAAAAAAAAATTGATGTAACCATGGTTCTCGTGTTTGAGGATAAAACTGAGTTTTGTGGGAACTTTTCTGGTCGAATTCTCAGGCCGGTGTTTCTGAGATCTGTCGCCATGGAAACGGAAACAAAACATGGCTGAGATTTGTGTACACACCGCAGAGCACATCATTCAAACCCCTGACAAGCTAGACAAAAAGGTTGATAATGTACCAAACAGAAAACTATTCAATAGAAAAAAAAACTGCACATGGCCCATATCTCATTTATAGATGGAAGACTTTCTGGGGCATGCCTGAGGCACGTTTGTCACAGAGCTGACGGCCAAGTTTCCTGTAATATTATCGCCTTGTTGTTTTTATACGTCTAGCTTTGTTTCGTTGGTATCCCTAGCTACTGCCTTGACTTGTCCAGCGCGTCTAACAAAAGACTCACAAAAGGCAATGAAAAGGCCAGTAAAACAAATTAGATGCGCTGGATAAGTCAAGGCAGAAATTAGGGACAGCAACGAAACAAGGCTAGACGTATACAAAAAAACAACAGGATAATATTACAGGAAAGTTGGCCGTCAGCTTTGTTGTAGAAATAACACAGATGTGCTAGACTAGAATATGTCAGACGGTGTTCTCATATCTCTAAGTGTGATCAAGGTTATGTAGCGTGTTGAGCGCTGGTTTCAAACTCCTCAAGACTGGTATCTTGAGAACCGTTTAAGGGCTCTTCAAGAAAAAAAAAAGCTGTTTAGGGTCCTTTGATGAACCAGATAAAGAAAACATGACAGAAGACTGACAGGTGTTTGTAGGCTTAACAACTTTACAAGTGTTTAAGATATTCACAGGCCAGAAGAGCAAGATAAAAACATAATATTGAGAAACAAGAAAGGAGCTGGAACAAAGACAATGATACAGCACTGAGTATACTCATACCTTGAGGGACGCACACGTCGTATATGATACCTGTAGCCCAAAGAAAATTGCCTTTCTAGAACAATAGTGAGAGCGCGTAATGTTTTTGTCTTTATGTTAACGCTGTCTTTACCGGTACGTCCTAGTGCGGAATAATGACAAATTTGGAAAGCTATGCGAGTTTTGTTGAGATTTGTAAAGTGACTGAGGGGGGAATGGGGTCCTCAACGTAAGAGTGTCAAATATTTCAGAAAAAAAATCTTTAAAAGGAACCAACAAAAAATCCCGGAAAGAAAGGTTGACTAAAAACTAAGAAAGATGTTTGGACAGGGGAAGGTAGTTGCTGAATTCAGTAGATCTGTTCTATCAATAACCACGGAAAACAGGTAACAAAACGTTATTCATTCAAAGTGTCCTTCTAAGGAATACAAAGAGAGAACGAAAATAACTAAACCACCACACGGTAGCATTAAAATACATATAGTGGACAGCAATATTGTCACACGACGGCATGAAAATACAAACAGTGGACAGCAATATTTAAAGGGTCACACTACAGCATGAAAATACAAACAGTGGACAGCAATAATTAAAAGGTCACACGACAGCATGAAAATACAAACAATGGACAGCAATATTTAAAAGGTCACACGACAGCATGAAAATACAAATAGTGGACAGCAATATTTAAAAGGTCACACGACAGCATGAAAATACAAATAGTGGACAGCAATATTTAAAAGGTCACACGACAGCATGAAAATACAAATAGTGGACAGCAATATGGTCACATGACAGCATGAAAATACAAAGTAGACAACAATATTTAAAAGGTCACAGGACAGCATGAAAATAAGTCTAAAAAAGCAGCCAAAGAGAAATGACAGCCACTCGTACATACCTCGCTGTATTAACTTGTATCCAACACAAAAGAGGCATAACCCAACTCCAAGTCCGGGAAGGGAGAGAACTCTATTCTCCATTCTCTACATGGAACCATGTCTCATGGTTGTTATGGAAATCACAACTCCGCGCTCTCTCTTCTTTTCTTCTTCTTCTTCTAGACCTGTTACAGAGTCGCCTGACCTGCAGGGAAAGTCTGAAGAAATATTCCTCGTCCAGGTTAAGCTAATGACACCATTTTTTTTGCACTTAAGTTTCTCAACTTTAATCAGAGCATTCCAGTCTACATTTTCTTCCCAGAGTATACCATGTCACAGTGCAGAAATATCACAGTACCGTCCGTTCTCTAAACCATGTCACAGTGCAGAAATATCACAGTACCGTCCGTTCTCTAAACCATGTCACAGTGCAGAAATATCACAGTACCGTTCGTTCTCTAAACCATGTATAAACACCTACTTCACGATATGAAACGCTCAAAAGCTGTCACTAACCATACGATTATGTACAATTTTTTAACAGAAAAAAAATCTATCACTGTATAAGAATTATTCGCATGGTTAATGTCTGCTTATTTACACAGACTCATACTTGTCCAGAACACACAGTCCATGAATGAAGTACCTACACCAACCTGGGAGCTAAACAAGTGTCACATTTAAACGATAGAAGTAATGGCTGCTCTAACTCGATGCCAATCACATGACAGAAAGGCTGAGAAGTCCTGACAACTTATATAGAGCTAGTGCGCGCGCGCGTGCGTGTGCGTGTGTGTGTGTGTGTGTGTGTGTCAGAGTCCGGTCTGGCGCTGTCTGGTGCAAACAGTTGGCCACACCATGACCTCACAGACAAGTGATATCAGAGACGATTACGTGACATGTCGCTTCCTCCTAGCTCCGGCTGTATGCTCCCTTTGTGTCTTCCGCCGCCGACAACGTCTCGGACATAATCTCAGACCAGTGGCCAAGTTAGTCACAAAGAAAGACCAACAGATGACCCTTGGATCAGCAGCAAATGTCGGCGGTTCCCTCTCTCCGTTCTGGCGCCGGCTTGCAAAGCGCGAACGAAATACGCGAATTTGACCAAACCTAAAGTTGACATAAGCCTGGGTTTTCCCGTGGACCGAGGGACATATTCCTAGCACTGTTCGCATCAAGTCTGTCGCGTCCCCACCGACGCTATAAGACAGTACCCGCGAGTCTGATACCCACGGGCCAGCACAGTCCGTATATAGATTTTTCTAGTACTACTGCCCATAAAACCACAAAAGACATTTTTCAATGGCCATTCTGCTCTTACCTCCACTGACCCACACGCCAGCCGTTGCCCCTAGCGAGAAAGCAGAATGACCAGATAATGTACACAAATATGTCTCCCGGGGGCCAGGTACTGTCACCGATTGTTTGTTTGACGGGAGAAATCTGAATAGTTTGTTGTTTGAGTTCGGCGACCGTCCGGAATATATTGGCCGAGTTCGGCGGAGTTTGCTCTGTCAGATTCACCTCATTGTCCTGTCTTATCTTTCTATCCCTCATATGACTAAACACTGATGATAACAACGATCTTCTCATTATATTCATCGTCTGTATCTGTGTGAAGAAACCTCAGACATCATCTAAACCTAACTTCAAATAATTCATGGAGAACAATCACTGTTTGTTATATATTAGTTTTGAATATCATATGTTTCGAACTTCTCACAACGTGATACCACTCGCTTATCAGACATGTAGATATGTATTATTATTATCCACATAATGTAACATATTAGAGTGTGAATAGTATGTGAAATCAACGTTTATAGTCTTGCACTCTATGGGAGCAGATGCTGGAAAATGACACAATATACTTGACACCTTTCACAGCAGGTGTCTATCCTACATACTATAAGGAATGACCTTTTGTTAAGATAGACAGACATGACACTGCAGTCAGAAGTCATGGAAAAGAAAATGTGGCAATGAACTGGTCACAATATGAGAATGATTCCATACCACGAACAGCTTTGATGTGGACTCCAAAGACAAGAGAATTGTGGGACGACCCAAAGAGACGTGGAAACGTACAGTAGCCAAAATGTTTGGCCGAAATATTGAATGTTGTATGTTCTTCATTTATACGTGCTCATCTTACTTTCTATCGTTCTTGTTCTTGCCAACTTTAAAACTGATCCATCCTTTTTCAACACTTCTTGCTAGAACTAGGTTTATCACAATCGTCGTTTCTTCTACCTCTCTGACAGTTAATAATACATAACTTTGTCAACCAGAATATCAGTTAATTATAATTAACTTTCTTTCTCAAACAGAGAGGATAATAGATTATATATCTTAGTTGTACCACACACATGAGGATATAAATCATATATCTTTGTCGAACGATTGAAAGTGACAGTAACTTTGTCGCTGTATAAATGATGTTACGCTATCCCTGATGTATTATGTAATAAGGTCATGCTATCCCTAATGTCTTATGCAGTAAGGTCATGCTATCCTTGATGTGTAGTATAATAAGGTCGGGTGCCTATTCTTGATGTGTAGTATAATAAGATAGGGTGCCTATTCTTGATGTGTAGTATAATAAGGTCGGGTGCCTATTCTTGATGTGCAGTATAATAAGGTCGGGTGCCTATTCTTGATGTGTAGTATAATAAGTTCAGGTGCTATTCTTGATGTGTAGTATAATAAGTTCAGGTGCCTATTCTTGATGTGTAGTATAATAAGGTCGGGTGCCTATTCTTTCAGTATAAATGCCAAATGTGAGATTCTCCGTCAACAAACTGCGATGAGAAGGGAGAGGAGAGGAGAAGGGAGAAGAGACGAGAAGGGAGAGGAAAGGAGAAGGGAGAGGAAAGGAGAAGGGAGAAGAGAGAGGAGAGGAGGAGAAAAATAAAGTTGCTGCGAGTTGGTGCGCAGTTTATGATGAGAGAAGATACAACACAACGCAACAACGGAAATATGCAGAAAAACTGGACAAGTGGCACAAACAAACGCTAACAAATCTTCCGATCACTCGCATCAAAGATAACGGGAAATAAAATAAAATGATGTGACGGAACGTGATAGTGTTGATTCTATGAAGCACCTGTATTTGGTGTGCCAGGTGTGTACATTGTTGTGCCAGGTGTGTACATTGTTGTGCCAGGTGTGTACATTGTTGTGCCATGTCTGTTCATTGTTGTGCCATGTGTGTATGATGTTGTGCCATGTGTGTATGTTGTTATGCTAGATGTGTGTATGTTGTACCATGTGCACATGTTGTTATGCTAGATGTGTATGTTGTGTCATGTCTGCATGCTGTTGTGCCATGTGTGTATTTTGTTGTGCCATGTGTGTATGTTGTTGTGCCATGTGTGTATGTTGTGCCATGGTGTATATGTTGTGCCATGTGTGTATGTTGTTGTGCTAGGCGTTTATGTTGTGTCAGGTGCGTATGTTGTGTGTCATGTGTGTGTGCTGTTGTGTCATGTCTGTATATTGTTGTGCCAGGTGTGTCGTTGTGTCAGGTGTGTATGTTGTTATGACATGTGTGTATGTTGTGATGTTTCAAGAAGATTTTCTATCTATGAAGGTATGCAGTTTGCTATCTATCTATCTATCTATCTATCTATCTATCTATCTATCTATCTATCTATCTATCTATCTATCTATCTATACTGTTTTATATCTCTCTTTCTCTCTCTAGTTCTCTCTCTGTGTGTGTCTCTCTCTATCTCGCTCTGTCTTTCTCTCTCTGTCTGTCTGCCTTTATCTTCTTCTATTCTCTGTCTGTCTGCCTTTATCTTCTTCTATTCTCTGTCTGTCTCTCTATCTCTCTGTTTCTCTCTGCCTAGTAGCAAAGGCTACCTATATCTCAGCACTCATAAAAAAAAACAAAGTTCTATCCTGGCAGTATGTCACACGTTGTATGCTGAACATTAACTGTACATGCCTGAATGTACAACATTAACTGTACTTGTCTGAATGTCCAACATTAACTGTACTTGCCTGAATGTACAACATTAACTGTACTTGCCTGAATGTACAACATTAACTGTACTTGGTTGAATGTACAACATTAACTGTACTTGCCTGAATGTACAACACAGCTAATTCCCGCGTACTAAAGCACTCATAAAATAAGCGCATGTTTAAGCTCTGCTCTGACGGCCATTCTTTGTACAGCTCTCTCTTTAGTCCAAGATTTAGAGAAGTTTAGATCTGAGAGAGGGTAGACCAAAAGAGACATGGAGAAGAACAATAGAGAGGGTGTTGAGCAATAGAGGGCTCACCTGGGCAAGAGCGGAAAAAAGGTAAAGGACAGAGCATTAGTGGAAAACCCTTGCGGAAGCCCCAATGTGCCCTGGGCAGTTAAGGTTCAGAGAGAGAGAGAGAGAGAGAGAACCGAAAGAGAGATTTAGAGAGGTTTAGACCTGAAAGAGATATTTAGAGAGGTTTAGACTTAAAAGAGAGATTTAGAGAGGTTTAGACCGAAAGAGAGATTTAGATGGGTTTAGATCTGAAAGAGAGATTTAGAGAGGTTTATACTTAAAAGAGAGATTTAGGGAGGTTTAGACCTGAAAGAGAAATTTAGAGAGAGTTAGATCTGAAAGAGAGATTAAGAGAGGTTTAGACCCGAAAGAGAGATTTAGAGAGGTTTAGACCCGAAAGAGAGATTTAGACCTGAAAGAGAGATTTAGAGAGGTTTAGATCTGAAAGAGAGATTATTTAGAGAGGGTTAGACCTGAAAGAGAGATTTAGAGAGGGTTTAACTGAAAGAGAGATTTTAGACTCGAAAGAGAGATTTAGAGAGGTTTAGACCTGAAATAGAGATTTAGAGTGCGTTAGACCAGAAAGAGAGATTTAGATAGAGACCTGAAAGAGAGATTTAGAGAGGTTTATACCTGAAAGAGAGATTTAGAGAGAGTTAGACCAGAAAGAGAGACTTAGAGAGGTTTAGACCTGAAATAGAGATTTAGAGTGCGTTAGACCAGAAAGAGAGATTTAGAGAGAGTTAATCCTGAAAGAGAGATTTAGAGAGGTTTAGACCTGAAAGAGAGATTTAGAGAGAGTTAGACCAGAAAGAGAGATTTAGAGAAGGTTAAACCTGAAAGAGAGATTTAGAGAGGTTTGGTACCTGAAATAGATATTTAGAGTGCGTTAGACTAGAAAGAGAGATTTAGAGAGAGTTAGACCAGAAAGAGATATTTAGAGAAGGTTAAACCTGAAAGAGAGATTTAGAGAGGTTTGGACCTGAAATAGATATTTAGAGTGCGTTAGACTAGAAAGAGAGATTTAGAGAGAGTTAGACCAGAAAGAGAAATTTAGAGAAGGTTAAACCTGAAAGAGAGATTTAGAGAGAGTTAGACCAGAAAGAGAGATTTAGAGAGAGACCAGAAAGAGAGATTTAGAGAAGGTTAAACCTGAAAGAGAGATTTAGGGAGGGTTAGACCCGAAACTTAAAACTATTCAATTCAAATGTAATATCCACCCTCATTTATGCATGCGAAAGCTGGAAAACAACTAGTGAAATAGATAAGAAATTAGACTCTTTTGAAAACAAATGCCTAAGGAAAATACTCGGTATAAAGTGGAACGAATTCAAGAACAATGCAGAGATAAGACAGATGACTGAACAACAACCAGTCTCATGGGTGATCAGGAAAAGGAGATGGACATATGTTGGTCACGTGATGAGAAGAAATGATCAGAGAATCCCAGAACAAGCTATCAAGTGGAACACAACAGGCCGAAGAAAAAGAGGCAGACTGCGTGAAACTCTGAAGAGGACATTGTTAAGAGAGGCCAAATTAACAGGCACAAAATCCTTTGATGAGGTTGAAAGACTCGCCGAGGACATGAAAAATTGGCGAACTACTTTGCGAGCCCTATGTGACGTTTAACGGCACGGGAAGGATATAAGATATAAGAAAGAGAAATGTAGAAAATATCGATGTTTTTTTTTTAGCAAAGAATTCCAGATAGCTTATCATAGACACGTGATAAGTTAAGTACTGTAGCTTATCATAGACACGTGATAAGTTAAGTACTGTGATAGATGACTGTCAGATCGAACGGCCGCGAGAAGTACATTAATGAGTATTGAGAAAAATAAGGCGGCGACCTCTAGCGTGATACCGTCACCATATAAGGACCTGTAGTCTCCACGCGTAGATCACAACTGTGTTATTGCTCAATGGAATCTTTCCACAGAAAGGACAAATTCAGACACAGTAAAACGTACATTGAAGATTCATGAAATGGAAAGAAAGTATAAAGAACGTCAGAGAAAGTTAACAGCGAAAGATCAGAAATAATAACACAGGGTAGATTGCGGGGAAAGGAAAATATTTATCAGCTTCTGAACAGCTAATTTCCCGGCATTGTTTGCGGCCTACCTTGTCCTGTCAAAATAGAGTTATCTCCCCGCGACTAGCGGACAGCGTTCTGTGATCGATCGGAATGATAGGTTCGGGGGATCAATTGTCTGCAATTTTTTGTCTGATATACAGAAAAGTGACACTGTGTACATAGTTCGCATATATTCACAAACGCAGGGAGTTGATCAGCCAACAAGACGATCGCTCTATTGTCGTTTCGTAGATCTTTTTAGACCAAATCTATTTGAACGTTGACAACTCACCCACCCCCTCCCCCACGCTTGATAAGAAAATCGCGGAGAAACCAGAAGAGTCGCGCCAGAATTTTTCCTTCTACGCTGAGAAATCAAATTTGCTTAAAGAGGTACCTCCCTTCCCAGCACATAGACAATTGTAGTACTTGTATTCATTCGTTAAAGAGTACGTAAAGATTAACTACAAGTTGTTGTATACCACAGAATATTCCCCTGCATAGTGTAGTCCAGCAGATTGATGCTTACTTCTTTGCATCTCATGTGCTTCTTTCAGAATCACGTCGTGTTTGGTCAGTCTCAGATTCCTGAAGGTAGCAGACAACTGATCCCCCATATATCTCTCTCAGTTTATATCCAGTCTTTAAGGTTTATATCTAGTCTTTAAGGTTTATATCTAGTCTTTAAGGTTTATATCTAGTCTTTAAGGTTAGTATTTTCTTATGTAGTCTTTAAGGTTAGTATTTTCTTATGTAGTCTTTAAGGTTAGTATTTTCTTACGTAGTCTTTAAGGTTAGTATTTTCTTATGTAGTCTTTAGGGTTACATTTTCTTATGTAGTCTTTAAGGTTACATTTTCTTATGTAGTCTTCATGATTACATTTTCTTATGTAGTCTTTAAGGTTACATTTTCTTATGTAGTCTTTAAGGTTACATTTTCTTATGTAGTCTTCAGGGTTACATTTTCTTATGTAGTCTTTAGGGTTACATTTTCTTATGAAGTCTTTAGGGTTACATTTTCTTATGTAGCCTTTAGGGTTACATTTTCGTATGTAGTCTTTATGGTTACATTTTTATATAGTCTTTAGGGTTACATTTTCTTATGTAGTTTTCAGGGTTACATTTTCTTATGTAGTCTTTAGGGTTACATTTTCTTATGTAGTCTTCAGGGTTACATTTTCTTATGTAGTCTTTAGGGTTACATTTTCTTATGTAGTCTTCAGGGTTACATTTTCTTATGTAGTCTTTAGAATTACATTTTCTTATGTAGTCTTCAGGGTTACATTTTCTTATGTAGTCTTTAGGGTTACATTTTCTTATGTAGTCTTCAGGGTTACATTTTCTTATGTAGTCTTTAGGGTTACATTTTCTTATGTAGTTTTCAGGGTTACATTTTCTTATGTAGTCTTTAGGGTTACATTTTCTTATGTAGTCTTCAGGGTTACATTTTCTTATGTAGTCTTCAGGGTTACATTTTCTTATGTAGTCTTTAGGGTTACATTTTCTTATGTAGTCTTTAGAGTTACATTTTCTCATGTTGTCTTTAGAGTTACATTTTCTCTTTTGTGCAAGGATTGTAGTTTTTATGCTGCCTCTATGTTTCGTGGACTTGTGAAGCGTGATTTGACAAGGGAACAATGGCACGGAACTGGTTTTCTTTGCTCTCCGCTCGACTAAAGAGACTGGCTAACAAGACAGCAGGGTAGCCGTTGTGGTCTACTGCTGCTTATTCAGATATTAACAGCTGACCTCTGTATCTCTAGAGGCTGTTCTACCATTCATCCACATCCCCCCCCCCCCCGGTAGACGGACCTGGTAGAATAACATGCTCTTCCTCATATAGTGCGTATTGTCACGTGATCTATTCTCATTATACAGTAAGAACATCATGACAGGCGATAAAAATGTGAAAATAATTAAAATAGAAGACCATAATATCAATAACCTGAGATATGTTGATGACGCTGTTCTAACAGCAGAAAGTGAAACAAGTTTGCAGAAACTAGTGAATACGATTACTAAAGACAGCAACAAAAGAGGCTTAGAGTTAAACACTGGTAATATCAAAAAAAGAACAAACACACCAGAGACCAGCATCCTTTCTGACTGGAAGACACTGACACAAGTAAATATTAAAGATTATACTGTAAGGAAAAGATTATTACAGTGCTATATAGAGCCAATATTGCTATATGGTTGTGAAACTTGGACAGTCAGTAAAAAAATGACAAAGAAACTGGAAGCAACAGAGATGTGGTGTTGGAGAGAGATTTAACTTATAGCCTGGACAGACAGAAAAACAAATGAGGAAGTTCTCAAAGAAGTTTCAGAAGAATAAAAACTAATTAAATTGCTAAGAAAAAGGCATCAAAATTTTTTGGACATGCTATGAGAAGTTGGAGAAGAAAGTGATGACTGACATGGGAAAAATGAAGACAGGAAGGCCAAGAGAAAAATATCTCAGTGGACTGACCAAGTGGTATGGAGGAAGAAAAATATCTTAGTGGAGTGATCAAGTGGTATGGAGGACGAAAAATATCTCAGTGGACTGACCAAATGGTATGGAGGAAGAAAAATATCTTAGTGGAGTGATCAAGTGGTATGGAAGAAGAAAAATATCTCAGTGGACTGACCAAGTGGTATGGTGGAAGAAAAATATCTCAGTGGACTGATCAAGTGGTATTGAGGAAGAAAAATATCTCAGTGGACTGACCAAGTGTTATGGTGGAAGAAAAATATCTCAGTGGACTGATCAATTGGTATTGAGGAAGAAAAATATCTCAGTGGAGTGATCAAGTGGTATGGTGGAAGAAAAATATCTCAGTGGACTGACCAAGTGGTATGGTGGAAGAAAAATATCTCAGTGGACTGACCAAGTAGTATGGAGGACGAAAAGTATCTCAGTGGAGTGACCAAGTGGTATGGAGGACGAAAAGTATCTCAGTGGACTGACCAAGTGGTATGGAGGACGAAAAGCATCTCAGTGGAGTGACCAAGATGTATGGAGGACGAAAAGTATCTCAGTGGAGTGACCGAGTGGTAGGGAAAAAGAAAAAAATATCTGAAATAATCAGAAACACCAAGGACCGTGCAAGATGAAGAAGTCTAATGGCCAACGCCATCTGCAATAAGAATAATAATAATTAATAATAGTAATAATTTCTTATTATCGGGCAAATGGCTCCCATACTAAACAACAAGCATGTCTCACTGGAAACCAAAAGAAAAAGGCAATCTTCATACCAGCTTTGTGCTACCAATGCCAGGCATGGACGCTGACAGCAAAAGACAAAAGGAAAATTACAACAACTGAAATAAGATTCTTGAGAAGAATTCTTGGAATATCAAGAATGGACAGAATCAGAAATGATGTCTTTAGAAATAAAGTAGGAGTTGAACCCGTTCTGAACTATATACAAAAACAGCAAATAAAATGGTTGGGTCATGTATCACGACTACCAACAGAACGTGTACCACAAAGAGCAATGTTTTACAGACCACACAAAGGCAGAGGATGCAAACGATAGACCGATGGTATAGCAGAGTCCCTGAACATCTCAGTGTACGAAGCCAACAGGCGAACCATTGGGTGACAGTTGCACTTCACCTCTACACCTAGAGACAAGACAAGACAAGACAATAATAATAATAATAATATAATTCTAGGGTTATATTTGCACACTTTTTCTAGGGCGAGACTGGGTAGAGAAAAGGTTGTCATGACACAGCTGTAGGTATCTGTCCAGCGTTGTCTGCAACTTTTGTGACAGCTCAGTTTAATAATGTCCAAGATCAGTCTTGCCTGCCGTGCCTGAAGACCTAGGAGATCATGCTTCTTCGTGCTGTGCGCTCCCATGATTCAGATCTTTTGACTTTATTTTCTTGTGCCACTTGGCCACCCTGACACTCTTCCCCCTTCTGCCTTTCTTATTTTACCTGCAGTTTTCCATGCTAACCTGGGTCTTCTGACGATTTTTTCCCCAAGCTTTGACTACCTTTTCCGCTGTGTTGCTGAAACATTTCTGACAACCCGCGGCTGGGTTCGAGCAAACCCTGTATCGAATGTTCCAGCAGACAAATACCCAAATAGACAAACTAAGACATCAGCTGAATCAAATAGGCTCTTCCAGATTTCAGATAACTCCGGACAAGTTTCACAAATCTTTTAATTACCTCCCCCTCCATAGACTCTCCGAGCTCCCAAACTTTTGCCAGCGACAGACAAATTGGTATTTAATACAACGATACCGATATCGCGCTGGTTCAAATCTAAATATTGACACATGATATCGGGTTTCACTTTCAGCCTTCCATTAACTCAGAGCTTAGGGCAGGAGCTACTTTTAGGCAAATCTCTCTCTTATCTGGGCTCGGATTAACCTCGAAACAGGAACAAACGAGTGAGTTGGTCGGTCGTCGTTCAAGAAACGGCACAGTCGGTCGTCGTTAAAGAAACGACAGCAGCTTAAGAAACAGAGACAGACAGACAGAGAGAGAGAGAGAGAGAGAGAGAGAGAGAGAGAGAGAGAGAGAGAGAGAAACAGCTCGAGGAAAGTGAAATAACGAAAGACAAATCTGAATAAAACAGCCGGGAAAGAAGGGCTGATCAAATACTAGGCAGACTGCGATCATCATCATCATCATCACCAGGCCTCTTGTCTGATGAAGTCCAAGTATCTTACCCGAAGATCTGAATTTGATTAAGAAAACGGCTTCTTGGCAGAGAAGATCAACTCAGACAGACAATATTAACTTTATCATCAACTCAGACAATATTAACTTTATCATCAACTCAGACAGACAATATTAACTTAAACACCAACTCACACAGACAATATTAAATTAAACACCAACTCACACAGACAATATTAACTTAAACACCAACTCACACAGACAATACTAACTTAAACACCAACTCACACAGACAATATTAACTTAAACACCAACTCACACAGACAATATTAACTTAAACACCAACTCACACAGACAATATTAACTTAAACACCAACTCACACAGACAATATTAACTTCTGCGCAGAAAAACGAGCAAGGAAAATCTTTAGAAATCCTGTCTCAGGCGGTCTCAAGTCCAGGCCAGGTCAGAATTAGACCAGTCACAGGAGAAATTTGGTTCGAACCTCGACATGTGTCCAGCAACGAAATGAAATAGCGAGCTACAAAGGAAAGAAGATACAGAGAGTTCATGTAACGTCGCCATCTTCAACAAAATGATAAAAGCAGCAGCTGACAGATCTCTCAGTCACCAGCTTGATAGGGGCAGCAGAGACGAGGACGGATGGACCGGTTTTCTAAGTATTTAAAGTAAGAGAACACAGTTTTGTAGGACTAGACGTCGAAAAAGTCGTAGACAAAGCACTTTAGTGAGACGTGCGAGAAAGAAAAATCACAAGAGAATTACCTGGGATTCGAACCACGGACTCGTGTAGGACGAGCAGCCATCTAGCCACGAGCGAACAGGGTACTAACTGACTGCGCTACTAGCACCTCCTTGGTTAGACGCCTGCTCGTCCTACTGGAGTTCATGCTGCAATCTCAGGTAATTCTCTTGTGATTTTTCTGTCTCTGGCGTCTGACTAAAGTGCTTTGTCTACGACTTTTTCGACGTCTAGTCCTACAGAACTGTGTTCTCTTGCTCTACCCGACGAACGCCTCGTTCTTTCCTATTTATAACAAAAATTGTTCTAAGAACGTATTTATGTGGGTCGGGGGAGAGAATACCTCGTCGATGATCTGAAGTATGTGTGCTGCTGCGCTCTCTAAAACTCCTGTCTAAATATTATGGACTCACAAAACTCACCAAATCTTCTCTCTTACACCTCTCTCTCACTCTCTCTCTCTCCCCTCCCCCTTCCACCCCCCCCCCCCCCCCCGGGCCATTGAGTTTAAAAAAAAAGAAGATTTTGCTCAGTTGTACAAGTGAATGTAAAGAAAGTCGCCAACGAGCCATGTGATCAGTTAAACAGAAATCATGTTTTCTTGCCTTGTTGTTAAACACGGACAAATGACCAGAGAGATTTCCTTACGGTGTTAAACACGGACAAACGAGCAGAAATATTTTCTTACAGTGTTAAACAGGGACAAATGACCAAAGAGATTTCCTTACGGTATTAAACAGGGACAAACGAGCAGAAAGATTTCCTTACGGTGTTAAACAGGGACAAACGAGCAGAAAGATTTCCTTACGGTGTTAAACAGGGACAAATGAGCAGAAAGATTTCCTTACGGTGTTAAACAGGGACAAATGAGCAGAAAGATTTCCTTACGGTGTTAAACAGGGACAAACGAGCAGAAAGATTTCCTTACGGTGTTAAACAGGGACAAATGAGCAGAAAGATTTCCTTACGGTGTTAAACAGGGACAAACGAGCAGAAAGATTTCCTTACGGTGTTAAACAGGGACAAATGAGCAGAAAGATTTCCTTACGGTGTTAATCAGGGACAAATGAGGTGAACAATTTGCTGACGGTGTTAAACAATGATAAATTGCAACAGTGTTAAACAAGAATAAATTGCTGACAGTGTTAAACAAGAATAAATTGGTGACGGTGTTAAACAGGAATAAGTGAACAGAAAAGTTCGCTGAAGGTGTCACACAAAGGTAGATAAAAAGTAAGGCAAGCAAATGAAAATAACACAGAAATAACATTTCACAGTAGTAACATGTCAAATTTTTAGGATATAACGTGTTTACAATATAAAATGTTTATAATATAATGTGTTTATAGTGTAAAGTGTTTATATTGTAAAGTGTTTATAATATAAAGTGTTTATAATACTCCATTATCTGTGTGCCGTGCCCATGATTTTGGCCTTTAATCTCAGTTTTTAAGCCTAAAAAATTCACGTTGTCGTTATGGGTGAGATAATATGGTAACATAACCTTACTGGGTGAGATAATATGGTAACATAACCTTACTGGGTGAGATAATATGGTAACATAACCTTACTGGGTGAGATAATATGGTAACATAACCTTATAAACCAACCAGCTATACTCACCTGACCACAGACTTCCAAACTGTGGCTTACAGACTAAACAAATAAATGAGATAATGAGACGGTCGATGAGACTGCTTTTTCTGCTGCTGGAGGACTTAGTGTTCTCAGCTCTCGGTGCTGTGGTGATATGGTGGTGTAGTGCTGTGGTGGTGTGGTGATGTGATGGTGTGGTGCTGTTGTGGTGTGGTTGTGTGGTGATGTGGTGCTGTGGTGGTATGGTGATGTGGTGGTGGTGTGGTGATGTGGGGGTGTGGTGATGTGGTGCTGTGGTGGTGTGGTGATGTGGTTGTGTGGTGATGTGGTGATGTAGAAGAAGACAAGATTACAGTGACTTTTTTAAAAACTGGATCCACGAAGCCGTTATCTCGATAAACTCCCTAACCTTGGAACGCCACTCTGTTAGCCAGGAGCAACTAGAAGAGGTAAGAGAGGGTCTTGACCAATTCTGATTTTGAGAATTGTCATCTACTCCTAGCACACTGGCCATCGCTGGCCTAAACTTTTTTAAAAAATGGAGTACTTGGGAAAATGAATGCTACCTACTTACGCATTGGACAAGGGAGTCTCCCAAAGATGGCATGTATGGGCTGGGTCATGACCATCGCCCGCCTGTAGTTGACAGCATCCGTGACATTACCACTGCCCTGTCAGACACACATAGAAAATCATCCACTTGTGTGGTCCAGTAACCTGATTACAGCACCACTAACCACGTCCGCGTTGCTTCGAATCTTACCTAACGGAGAAACATCATCAGCTGGTTTCGGCATTTTCTTTTTAATAACACAAAGGAAAATTGTATCAAAGAGTCAGAGATACTAGAACATCTCTGTGATCTTGCAGCTGGTCCAGCATCCTTCAGTGATCATGTGATGTAACTAACAGCTACGAAAACGCCCTCATAAGAAGCACTTATGTATGACGATTTCAAACTGTAGAACTTGTCACGAGCTGTTCTGCTGTTCCTTAGAAGTTGTGGCACACAAAACGTAGTAGGATGTAAATGAAGTATCAGTCATCCTCAGCTGAGAATCCAACCTGGTCACATTCTTTCACCCACACAAGAAGACTGATCTCAGTCTTCACGACAGCCCTCTGTATCCTCGGAAAGTGACGAGCTGCAATAAAACAAACAGCATGAATGAGATCTGTGCGTTGGCGGACAGACACTAACAAACAGTATGATCACAGCCTAGTACGGCTGTTCTGTCATACTCAGAAAATATACGTTGTGAAAAAACTGCTTGTTATCAGCGAACAGTCAGATCGATAACCTGTTTTGTGTCGTCTGTTAAAAGGAAAAAAAAAAACGGTGCTGCCATCTACAAGAGGTAAACCCGTGGTCTAGTGTAAGCGGTTTCCTTGGATGGATCAACAATCATTGAGAAGATTTTCTATTTTATATCTACACTTACACTAGCTTAAAATGGCGCTGAATAGCAGCAAAAATAGGTTCTATTTCAAATCATTTTCTGAGAAAGATCTGAAAAACAACATACTTTCTTTCTGAGCCAACACAGTTATTTACTGTCTGAAAAGTTCAGCTTCCGTCATTGTCTTCTTGTCCCTCAGCTTCTCCCTGCCTCTGCGAACTGTCCCTTATCTCCGTGAACTTCTCCCTGTCTCTGCGAACTTTCCCTTTTCTCATGAACTTCTCCCGGGCTGTGTGAATCTTTCTTTGTCTCTGTCAAATTCTCCCTCTCTCAGTTAACTTCTTCCTGTTCGTTTGAACTTCTCTCTGTCTTTAAGCTTCTCCTTGTATGTATGTATGTATGAACTTCTCCCTGTATGTATGAACTTCTCCCTGTATGTATGAACTTCTTCCTGTATGTATGAACTTCTCCCTGTCTGTATGATCTGATCTCTGTCTGTAAACTTCTTTCTGTATGTATGAACTTCTCCCTTTATGTATGAACTTTTCCCTATCTGTATGAACTTCTCCCGGTCTCTGAGAGCTTCTCTTTGCCTCTGCAAGGTTCTCTAGATCTTTGCCTTTCTACAGGGTCCGACAGTTAAGTAATGGGACTGATTTTATTATGATGTGCCTCTAAGGCACGACAGGATTACCTTTAGTTTTTAACTTTAACACAAAAATGCCAGCTATGAAGCAAAGCATGGAATCCAAAGAGGCAACCTTTATCTATGATCTGGCAACTTTTCATCCCCGTTCGATAAGCAGACGACAATAAGTAGCCATTTTGTTGACCTAGTTAAAGGTCCATTGTTACATAATCAGCATGGAGCAAAAAGCTAGCATTAAATTCTGTTTAAAACTTGGAAAAAGTGCCACTGAGACAGTTGATTTGATGTGACACGTTTATGGGGATAATTGTTTATCTCGTGCGTAGATATTCAGATGGTATTCACGATTCAAAAGTGGTGTGGAAACGATTACAAATGCAACTAGACATGGACGCCCAATTTCTGTTCGTAATGAGGAACTCATTGCAATAGCCAGAGAACGGATACAAGAAGATCGTTGTTTGACTGTGAAGGTGATGGAGATGAGCTTGATATTAATCGAGAGACCATTCGTAAAATTTTAGTGGAAGATTTGAGCAAGAAAAAAGTTGCTTGCCGGTTTGTACCACATGCGTTGTCTGATCACCAAAAACATCGGTGTGTTGAGTACGCAAAAGACATCATCAAAACGTGTCGCAGAAATAAACATTTCTTAAATTTGATTGTTGCAGAGAATGAAACATGGATTTTCCACTAAGATCCCACAGCTAAACGCCAGTGCTCAGTGGAAGTCATCATCATCACCAAAAAAAGAAACATAATTCATCTTCAAAAGTCGAAAGTGAAGACAATGTTGGTGTATTTCTACGACAGCAAAAGGAGTTATTCAGAAAGAATTTACTCCAGAGGGACAGACTGTCACTGCCAAAGTTTAAGAATTTTGAAACGCCTGTTGAAAAAGATTCTCTGAGTATGAAGGCCGTTTTTTTTTTTTTTGGCCCTCTTCGTGATAATGCACCGGCCCACCGGGCGGTAGTTGTGCAGGATTTTTGGGCCCCAAAACAAGTGTTTGTTCTCAGCCATCGACCCTATTCCCCAGATTTGCCTCCATGCGATTATTTTCTATTCTCAAAATTAAAAAACCATTGAAAGGACGCTTCTTTGACGATACTGATGACATCCAAAGGGCCGTAACATCGAGTTTAATGGCTATACCAACAGAAGAACAGCAGAGGTCGTTCCAGTGTTTGTTAGACCGTGCCACTCGCTGTATCAGTGCACAAGGGGCTTACTTTGAATAAAATACAGGTTATATCTTCAGCTGTTGTTTATTTTATTTTTTAATGTAATTAGTCTCATTACTTAATTGTCGGACCTTGTACAACTAAAGAATTGTTCAACAACTACGTAACAGTGACTACATGTTTCCTTCATTCATGCATTTTCACATTTTACAGTAAGCTCTTACTGCGAGTACTGGCTGTCAGTACTCTGGCACTAAACTCTTTTACTGCAAGTAGTTTACAGGTAATCACTGCGAGACTGGCAGAATGACTTTGTTACCTGTATGTAGTGGGAGACTGATAGAATAACTTTGTTACCTGTATGTAGTGGGAGACTGATAGAATAACTTTGTTGCATGTATGTAGTGGGAGACTGATAGAATAACTTTGTTACCTGTATGTAGTGGGAGACTGATAGAATAACTTTGCTACACGTATGTAGTGCGACACTGGTAGAAAAGCTTTGTTACATATATGTAGTTACCTCCTGTAATGAGATCGTAGATAAAAGTGGAACATAAATGATTTTTTGTCCTTTAATTATTCTTGTTTATTGCACATGTGCTGTCGTGTAGAGAGAAAGTTCTATGACAAAGGGCAATACGGGTCTGCATGCTCATTTCTTTACCCTGTGAAAATAAAGTTCGTACGTTTATTTCAGTGAACTTCTCCTTGTCTCTGTCTTTGAAGCATCTTCCTGTCTCTATGCGAACTCCCCTATCCTCTAAGTGAACTCCCCTAGCTTCTATGTGAATCTCCTAGCCTCTATGTGAACTCTCCTAACTCTATGTGAACTTTCCTAACCTCTGTGTGAACTTTCATAGCCTCTGCGTGAACTCTCCTATGCTCTAAGTTAACATCTCCTAGTTATACGTGAACTCTCCTATGCTCTAAGTTAACATCTCCTAGTTATACGTGAACTCTCCTATGCTCTAAGTTAACATCTCCTAGTTATACGTGAACTCTCCTATGCTCTAAGTTAACAACTCCTAGTTATACGTGAACTCTCCTATGCTCTAAGTTAACATCTCCTAGTTATACGTGTACTCTCCTATGCTCTAAGTTAACATCTCCTAGTTATACGTGAACTCTGATATGCTCTAAGTTAACATCTCCTAGTTATACGTGAACTCTCCTATGCTCTAAGTTAACATCTCCTAGTTATACGTGAACTCTCCTATGCTCTAAGTTAACATCTCTTAGTTATACGTGAACTCTCCTATGCTCTAAGTTAACATCTCCTAGTTATACGTGAACTCTGATATGCTCTAAGTTAACATCTCCTAGTTATACGTGAACTCTCCTATGCTCTAAGTTAACATCTCCTAGTTATACGTGAACTCTCCTATGCTCTAAGTTAACATCTCCTAGTTATACGTGAACTCTCCTAGCTTCCATGTGAACATCTCTTAGCCTGTGTGTGAACTCTCCTAGCTTCTATGTAAACATCTCCTAGCCTCTGTGTGAACTCTCCTAGCCTCTGTGTGAACTCTCCTAGCTTCTGTGTAAACATCTCCTAGCCTCTGTGTGAACTCTCCTAGCTTCTGTGTAAACTCTCCTAGCCTCTGTGTGAACTCAGCTAGCCTCTGTGTGAACTCTCCTAGCTTCTGTGTAAACTCTCCTAGCCTCTGTGTGAACTCAACTAGCCTCTGTGTGAACTCAGCTAGCCTCTATGTGAACATCTTCTAGCCTCTGTGTGAACTCTCCTAGCCTCTATGTGAACTCTCCTAGCCTCTATGTGAACATCTCCTAGCCTCCTCCATGAAAACTCTTCTATCTTTAATCTTTGTGAACATCTCATATCCTTAATCTTTGTGAACATCTAAACCTAATCTCTATGAATATCTTCTAACCTCTGTCTCTTTGAAGATCTCTTAGTGTCTCTGTGAACATCTCCTAGTCTCTTTGTGAACATCTCCTAGCATCTCTGTGAACATCTCTTAGTCTCTCTGTGAACATCTCGCTTCTATTTTTGTGAATATCTCTTTTTCTCTTTATCTGTGTGAACTTCTTCATGTAAAACAGCCTGTTTCTCAGTTATATTATCTCCACGCAGCCTGTTGAGAACTTCACTTACTATCACGGATCACATCTTAAAAACTACAAAGTTTCTGAGACAAATGCTATTGATCAACGAAGTATGAAATTTAGTGTTTTACGCATTCGTTAATCTTCACCAGTTGTGAATTATTACTCTCACACTATTTCCTGATAGTTCTAGAAAGTAACAAGCACGGATAACACAATCCAGAACTTTTCACAAGTTTTTCGATTTTAAAAAAAAAACAACACACACACACAAAACCTCCAGGCGAAAGATGAAAGGATGGCAAATATTTCCCACAAGTTTTCTCAGAAATGTGACTAACACACAAATGCCTATCACGAGTATGTGGTGTACTTCTCAGGTTAAATGTTAGAACGATAGTTTGAAACAGGAAAACTAATCATGCACTGCACTTTTCTCATTCTCTGGCATCAAATACATCCGTCTTCGTTCTTGGATGTGAAGAAAGGACCAAGAACGTGCGTATCTTTATCCAGAAAATGAAGAACTCTGACGCGAGTACACCAGCAAAGCTGAACACAGTCTTGTGCCTACGTTTGTCACACACCAGTCTATAGACAACTATCACAGACACAAATATTGCAGTTTATCTGTCTGTGGACAACATAGAAACATATAGGTGACAGGTTTATGGTGGTACTTATGAAGGTAACGATTGCAGACAAAATGCAGACAGTACACTCATGTTTGGAGGAGAGAGAGAGAGGGGGGAAAGGGCGGGCTTGCTTGTCTGAACAAAGTACTAAAATCTCTTAGGGGTTCTCATCCAGTAGTTCTTAAATCTGGGGGTGGTGGGTTGGGGTGGGGAGTAGGAGGGAGAGAGAGGGAGAGAGAGAGAGAGAGAGAGGGAGAGAGAATAAGCAATTTTATTATCACTGATCATACTATCACTGAGCTTATTATAACTGATCATATTATCACTGACATATCACTGATCTTATTATCACTGATCATACTATCACTGAGCTTATTATAACTGATCATATTATCACTGACGTATCACTGATCTTATTATCACTGATCATACTATCACTGAGCTTATTATAACTGATCATATTATCACTGACATATCACTGATCTTATTATCACAGATCATACTATCACTGATATTACTATCACTGATCAATCACTGAGCAGTATCTTATTTCAGGAGTGGATGTATGAGATATTTTACTTTCTGCAGGGGCTAGAAACGTTCGTTAGTATCAGTAACTCCGACAGAAAGTAGGACATCTCAAGAAAACTTCACACAAACACATTTTGGCCCGGGGAGGTAGCTTTTCACTTCATGGCTTGTTGGGGTCGCTCGCGACTGACGCTCAACACGGGTAAGTTGGACGGGGCCAAAATCTCAACCTGGATCCAGGACAGATGGCGGCTTGAGAATCCTTGTTGTACGAATTATCACAAGGAAACAAAACATCAACGATCTATACTACATTCACTATACTGTGCCTTGAGTGTGGCTTGTACAGACCCCACCACCACCACCACCTCCGTGTGACCCCCCCCCCCCCCCCTGTCTGCTAAGAAACCTGAATGAAACAACCAGGTACTGAAAGTTTCGATAGCTCAGAACGAGACTAGTATCTGCTCTTCACTACATTGATATTTACGATCAGCACATGACAGCACCTCATTGACAAAGCTTGAAGAAATGATTAGAATCTCGAGCCGATACTTGAGGCAGATTTTCCAGGGCTGATCGCTGCGCTGGCTTGATAGCTGAACTTAAAAAAAAAAAAAACTAGAATACGTTTATCCAAGGTTTACTAAGCTGTTTCAAAAAGGAGTTTATTAACTTTTACAAGTGGGGGATTTTTAGAGTTATTAAGTTAATGCAGTGGCATACATAAGGGAGATTATGCAAAGATTAAACGATGCTTTCAAGTTTGGCTATTGTTAGATATCCCAGGAGGTACACTCGAGTAATTTCAGTGTAAGAATATATCAGACTATATAAATACAATTTTACACAAAGCCACTGCGGTATAGCTGTGGTAACAGAATGTTAAAACTAAACAAAACTAGGAACAGCCTAATAACACAGTTGTAATGTTCCGGTTTGCACCTTAATCTCACAGAACCGTCCAGGGTAAAGAAATAGGAAAATAAGATCACATAAAAGTTCACATGAATGATTTGCAAAAAAAAAAAACAAAACAACAACATAGGAATGGGGAAAAAAAAGACAAGAAAAAATAGAGCACATATCTGCGTCTTGTAAGAAGCTACGCCTAGGATTGCGTGTGGTTGAGTATTACTCCAGAGTTAGGTTTTTTTTTTTTTTTATCTATTTCTTTATCAATATTAAACATTCAGGAAACTGTGGCTGGAGTGTGGCTTGTAGAGGACCCTGCCCTCCCCGTCTCTGACATGAAAATTGAATGAAACAACCAGGGACTAAAAGATGGACATCACAGGGGAACAGAAGTAAGGGTAGACCAAAGGAGACATGGAGAAGAACAACAGAGAGGATGTTGAGCACTAGAGGGCTCACCTGGGCAAGAGCGAGAAAAAAAAAAGGCAAAAGATGGGCGTTTGTGGAAAACCCTTGCTGGAGCTCCATGTGCCTTGGCCACTTAAGGATGAGAGAGAGAGAGAGAGAGAGAGATGGAGAGAGAGAGGGGGGAGATGAATTCTGGAATTCTACTTCTTTCCGGTGAAATAAAAGCTGGCATAGTTTCTTACAGTTCTGCCTTACATAAGTTCTAGTATTCCATGACTGTTTGTTATAATTCTGCTTTACATAAGTTCTAGTATTCCATGACTGTTTGTTACAATTCTGCTTTACATAAGTTCTAGTATTCCATGGCTGTTTCTGGTTTAATAATTACTGACATTCTACCACTTGTGATGAGGAAATTTATAACATGAACAATTTCATTCTTCACGAGATGAATTCATGACTTTGTGACATTTTATTGCGCGTGATAAAGAAGTTGATAAACTATATATTGTAGTAGTTTTCTACAAATTGTTTGCAGCGTGATTTCAGCCATTCACTGCAGGGCTTGGCGCACTACAGCATGTCTGTTGCGAGCTTTTCAATCTAATGAAGACGTGAGGTGACATAATTTATTAAGTCATGAAATTTTTAAACTGAATTTGTTTGGAATGTATATATTACTCAACACAAAATGGCCGTTTCTTTTTTTTTTTCAAGAAAGAAAGAAATGCAAAAATGTTCATGAAATTATGATCATGATTATTATTATGATTACTACTATTATTTGGCATTTTGTTTAATAACTGTTTAGTGACTATAGTTAATATTCTTTTTTAAATATGGAACACCTTAATGTTAATTGTTAATGAATAATTTATTCTGATTGTACACAAGTGAAACGTATATAAAGTGCTGATAACTTGATATGTTTGTGCAGTGTGGTTTTTTAAATAAAAGTATAGTCTTTCTTGTGATCAGAGAGTAGCTGTGACACGGGCCTTGACTGTCTGTGCAGGTAAAAACGTGAGCAGTTCACATAAGACCGAAGCCTCACTACCTAAGCTGCACACAGTTAGTGGCGCACAATTCATTGACCTCTTCAGGATTGGCGAACCATAGCCGGTCAAGACCCTGTTCAACCTCCCAGTGATGCTGCTGGACAGCATCTGACCAAGTGAGTAGACAGCGCAGTAGGAAAGTGAAGCCGGTCCTAAAATTTCGTCTAATCGAAGTCGGATGTGGAAGGCAGAAAGGCAAGTAACTGATACAGTACAACCGAGACCATCTAGGGAACGAAGAAGAAGAAGAAGAAGAACAGCAGCAACAACAACAACAACAACATCAGCAACCCGTCAGCCTTGTTTACAAAACTATACCCTAGCAGCGACTGAGGCCAGCAAGAGTAATAATAGAATGTACATAAGATTACAAACGGTAGCCGTGCCAATAAATATATCATATATTTTTACTTGACTTGACATACACATGTTTCCAGTTTTCCTATTTTATTTCAGAATTGCTATCTTCTCTTTCTGCTTGTACGCGTACACACACACACACACAAACACACACACGCAAGCACAAAACTAGGCTCTGAATTTTTTGATTTTTTTTTCGCGCATGCATACGATGTAAAATTATTTATGGGAAGAATTGTCGTTCTCTTGATAAAAAAAATGATAAAGTTGATGTGAGGGGAGTGCACGCATGATTTACTGGTGTGGGGGAACATGTGTGGCTGTGGTATGTGTGGCTGTTTACCTGTATATATGTATATATATATATATATATATATCCCTGTCTGTCTGTCTGTTTGTCTGTCTGTCTCTGTCTATCTTATACACGTGTAAAAGTAGCCAAATTGAAAATAAAGATAATGAACATTGTGCTAATACGTTATATATCCTCAGAGAAGTTGTCTAGTGCACGGAGAAGTTGTCTAGTACACAGAGAAGTTGTCTAGTACACAGAGAAGTTGTCTAGTACACAGAGAAGCTGTCTAGTACACAGAGAAGTTGTCTAGTACACAGAGACTAACCCGCTCTTGTCAAGCTGATGTCACCCTGAAGTAGGTACTTCATATATCTACAACTTATCTGCTGCTGTACCGAGCCTTCCTTTGTCTTGTATTCAATGCCCTGTGAGCGTTACGTGAAAACTGAAAGGAATTTCTAATTAGCAGGGCACAGTAATGATAATGGCATTATTTTATCTCAGGTTTTGGAGCCGGTGAATGTTAGCCGATGTAAGTTTTGCTGAACATTATCTCTCATGACGTTATGTTGTATCTGCGTGACAGACCAGAGCAGTAGCAAGTAATATTTGTATTAAAGTCTTATCTGCCTGTACTTGCATCATCATTTGGCCCTCGTTTCTTCATCATTACAACAACTCACTTTTAAGCACAGCCTTCATCGGTTTGGGACGATCTTGCTCCTTATCTTCCCAGTGCTAGAGGCCGTGGAAGAGCTGTTGTGAGTGGTTTACAAATATCCTTATAGAGGATGTGGAAGAGCTGTTGTGAGTGATTTACAAATATCCTTGTAGATGCTGTGGAAGAGTTGTTTTGAGTGATTTACAAATATCCTTGTAGAGGCCGTGGAAGAGCTGTTGTGAGTGATTTACAAATATCCTTGTAGAGGATGTGGAAGAGCTGTTGTGAGTGATTTACAAATATCCTTGTAGAGGCCGTGGAAGAGCTGTTGTGAGTGATTTACAAATATCCTTGTAGAGGATGTGGAAGAGCTGTTGTGAGTGATTTACAAATATCCTTGTAGAGGATGTGGAAGAGCTGTTGTGAGTGATTTACAAATATCCTTGTAGAGGCTGTAGGAAAAGCGTAATAATAAACTTGGCTATCTCGCACTTCAGAGTGCTCTCTCATGGCTAGACGGCTGTTGTCTTACCTGAGTCTGTGGTTCAAGTCGCAGGTACATCTCTTATCATATTTTTTTCTTTCTCTCACGCCTACGAGAGCTTTGTCAATGGGTTTTTTCCCCAGCTCTGACCACACAACAATGAGTTCTGTTACTTTACTTGAGTTCTGTTACTTTACTTGAGTTCTGTTACTTTTCTTGAGTTCTGCTACTTTACTTGAGTTCTGCTACTTTACTTGAGTTCTGCTACTTCACTTGAGTTCTGCTACTCCGCTTGAGTTCTGCTACTTTACTTGAGTTCTGCTACTTTACTGTAGAGAAACCTCGTTGTTTCCTATATGTAAAATTGTGACCTGATTGGCAAAGAGTTTCTGCAACAGTTACCTGGCTAGATTCCAAAGTTCAAAATAAATATTTATTTGAAGAAAAGTTTGTGGGGAGATGTGGTTGATCTGATGATGGCGGTGGAAATGTTGGGACGCTTTGTCATGAGGGTTTTTTTCAGTTTGTGTTTGGTTCATGGTCAAAATATCGTTTTTTTTTCTACAATCTTTGTTACGTTATCATGATATCTCTCTCTCTCTCTCTCTCTCTCTCTCTCTCTCTCTGAACCTTAAGTGCCCAGGGCACATGGGGCTTCCGCAAGGGTTTTCCACAAATGCCTGTCCTTTGCCTTTTTTTCTGCTCTTGCCCAGGTGAGCCCTCTATTGCTCAACATCCTTTCTGTTGTTCTTCTCTATGTCTCTTTTGGTCTACCCTTACTTCTGTTCCCCTGTGGTGTCCATCTTAGTGCTATTTTTGGTAGTGAGTTGTCAGTCATTCGGAGCACATGTCCCAACCATCGCCAACGTCATTCCTCAATAATTGCAGTCAGTGGCTTCATCTGCATTTCTGCCAACATGATGTTATTTCTTATGGTGTTTGGCCAAAATATTTTTCTAATTCTTCGTAAACATTTAGTCTGGAAAGAATTTAACTTGTTTTCTATGGTTTTGGTGATTTTCCAGCATTCACTTCCATAGAGTAGTACACTTAGAACACTACTCTTAAATATCCTGATTTTCTATCATGATATTGTCTAATATAAATTTTTGTCTGACCGAGCAAATCATTAGTGGTCGCTGTAACAATCACAGGCCGACAATCCGTCACACAAGCACTGAAACACCAAAAGATGAAAGACCTGGACAACCTGACAGAAGCACTAGCAAGCACAACATTCAGCAAAGTAGCCATACAGTGGCTACCCGTCCACAGTAACACCCAGGAAAGTAAAAAGGCAGAGAGACTAGAGAAAGAGGGAGCTAGTACAACAGACTGGAGAAAAAGGGAAGTAGAATAACATACTGGAGAAAGAGAGAGCTAATACAACAGACTGGCAGAAAGAGGGAGATAGTACAACAGACTGGTAGAAAGAGCGAGCTAGTACAACATGTAGCACAGCCTTGTAATTAATGATTATTGTGGTTATGATTATTATTATTAAGGAATATGATTATGAAAATATGCTGTAAAGAAAATAGTAACATCGAATAGAGAAAGAGAAAAATGAAGAGGAAAGGAAGAGAAAGGTATAGAACTTCCATAACACTAGAACAAGACGCAGACAAAAGTAAACAGTGGAAACAGTGAATAGAAAAAGACGAGATTCAGTGACGCTGAGATTTAGGTAATACAAAAGAAGGACGCCAGAAAGTAGGATGGTTCAGTGATAACAAAGCAGTGACTGGACGTTGACACGAGTAAACAAAATAGAAAAGACAAATAGAAAAGGCAGACACAATGAAAAGCGAGGTCACAATAAACCCCCGACATGAAATAGCAAGAGAGAGCTAGTACAACAGACTGGTAGAAAGAGAGAGCTAGTAGAAAGAGGGAGCTAGTACAACAGACTGGTAGAAAGAGAGAGCTAGTACAACAGACTGGTAGAAAGAGGGAGCTAGTACAACTTAGCTAAATAACAATTATATAGACGGAGCTGACATTCTGACACGCGTTATGGCACGATTGCACACGGGTTTTAAATTAAGGAGTGACCAACTCGGCCGGCTGACCAACTAAATATTTAGAGGCGTGGCCTATTGGACAATTGACTAACGAGAGATAAGTCACGGGACAGTTTGAATGACGGACAATCAGAACGCGCACGGGAACCAGTGGACACCTGAAGGGTGGAGCCAAAATACTTATTGGTTAATCCACCAAGCTGGACTTGAAGATAAAAAGGTGAACGGAGAAGTACGAGGGGGGACAGAACGAAGAAGAAAGAAGAGGAACCAAGTACAGAGGGGAACGAAGAAGAAGAAGAGACAGAGGAGGGAGCCTGAAGACAGAAGAACAGACAATAAGAACAAGGAAGAAGAAGAAAGAAGAAGTAGAGGAGAGGAGACAAAGGACGGAGCCCCGAAGACGGAAGAACAAGGACAGTCAGTGAACTGAGTCCGGTCCAGACAAGAGAAGAAGAGAAGGACAGACATACCAGAGAAGACACGAGAGAGAAAGAAGACGTAGGTGATGATAGTTGGAATAGATGCACAATTAGAGCAATAGATACTCAGGAAAAGCAGTTTTGACCCAGGGCACATGGGGCTTCCGCAAGGGTTTTCCACAAATGCCTGTCCTTTGCCTTTTTTTCTGCTCTTGCCCAGGTGAGCCCTCTATTGCTCAACATCCTTTCTGTTGTTCTTCTCTATGTCTCTTTTGGTCTACCCTTACTTCTGTTCCCCTGTGGTGTCCATCTTAGTGCTATTTTTGGTAGTGAGTTGTCAGTCATTCGGAGCACATGTCCCAACCATCGCCAACGTCATTCCTCAATAATTGCAGTCAGTGGCTTCATCTGCATTTCTGCCAACATGATGTTATTTCTTATGGTGTTTGGCCAAAATATTTTTCTAATTCTTCGTAAACATTTAGTCTGGAAAGAATTTAACTTGTTTTCTATGGTTTTGGTGATTTTCCAGCATTCACTTCCATAGAGTAGTACACTTAGAACATTACTCTTAAATATCCTGATTTTCTATCATGATATTGTCTAATATAAATTTTTGTCTGACCGAGCAAATCATTAGTGGTCGCTGTAACAATCACAGGCCGACAATCCGTCACACAAGCACTGAAACACCAAAAGATGAAAGACCTGGACAACCTGACAGAAGCACTAGCAAGCACAACATTCAGCAAAGTAGCCATACAGTGGCTACCCGTCCACAGTAACACCCAGGAAAGTAAAAAGGCAGAGAGACTAGAGAAAGAGGGAGCTAGTACAACAGACTGGAGAAAAAGGGAAGTAGAATAACATACTGGAGAAAGAGAGAGCTAATACAACAGACTGGCAGAAAGAGGGAGATAGTACAACAGACTGGTAGAAAGAGCGAGCTAGTACAACATGTAGCACAGCCTTGTAATTAATGATTATTGTGGTTATGATTATTATTATTAAGGAATATGATTATGAAAATATGCTGTAAAGAAAATAGTAACATCGAATAGAGAAAGAGAAAAATGAAGAGGAAAGGAAGAGAAAGGTATAGAACTTCCATAACACTAGAACAAGACGCAGACAAAAGTAAACAGTGGAAACAGTGAATAGAAAAAGACGAGATTCAGTGACGCTGAGATTTAGGTAATACAAAAGAAGGACGCCAGAAAGTAGGATGGTTCAGTGATAACAAAGCAGTGACTGGACGTTGACACGAGTAAACAAAATAGAAAAGACAAATAGAAAAGGCAGACACAATGAAAAGCGAGGTCACAATAAACCCCCGACATGAAATAGCAAGAGAGAGCTAGTACAACAGACTGGTAGAAAGAGAGAGCTAGTAGAAAGAGGGAGCTAGTACAACAGACTGGTAGAAAGAGAGAGCTAGTACAACAGACTGGTAGAAAGAGGGAGCTAGTACAACTTAGCTAAATAACAATTATATAGACGGAGCTGACATTCTGACACGCGTTATGGCACGATTGCACACGGGTTTTAAATTAAGGAGTGACCAACTCGGCCGGCTGACCAACTAAATATTTAGAGGCGTGGCCTATTGGACAATTGACTAACGAGAGATAAGTCACGGGACAGTTTGAATGACGGACAATCAGAACGCGCACGGGAACCAGTGGACACCTGAAGGGTGGAGCCAAAATACTTATTGGTTAATCCACCAAGCTGGATTTGAAGATAAAAAGGTGAACGGAGAAGTACGAGGGGGGACAGAACGAAGAAGAAAGAAGAGGAACCAAGTACAGAGGGGAACGAAGAAGAAGAAGAGACAGAGGAGGGAGCCCGAAGACAGAAGAACAGACAATAAGAACAAGGAAGAAGAAGAAAGAAGAAGTAGAGGAGAGGAGACAAAGGACGGAGCCCCGAAGACGGAAGAACAAGGACGGTCAGTGAACTGAGTCCGGTCCAGACAAGAGAAGAAGAGAAGGACAGACATACCAGAGAAGACACGAGAGAGAAAGAAGACGTAGGTGATGATAGTTGGAATAGATGGACAATTAGAGCAATAGATACTCAGGAAAAGCAGTTTTGAAGAAGTAGTTTTAGGACAGATTGAATCTGTGTTTCAAGTGATTGCGAAGAACTGAAACTTTGAAACTTCGAGTACAGTGATTTAGTCGTGTAACTGATTGACCACGTGTTTCAGATGGAATATAGTACAGAGTTTAGGATTCTCCTCTTATCAAATGTGTAGAATATTGTGAAACAGGAGAACATTCAGAAATGCTGCATGTAGAGTATGATAGTTTGATTCTGATGTGCTTCAACAACGAAACTAACGAAGATTATGTCATATTGCGTCTTAGTACAAGAGATGTTGTGAATTCTAAGTCGAATATCTTATTTGTCAGAATTAAATAAATAATGCAGTGAAATGTTCATTGGACCTGCTCTGCTCTGATTTAGTGAAGTTTCATAATTGTGGAACATTGATATGTTATGATCAGAGAACCAAAGAACACTTCTACTATCAGTCATTAAAAGAGAAATATATAATGGACAATCTTCAGTATTATACTGGTGCCATCAATGATAGATAATTCACAACTTGACATTGTTATAAACAGACTGGTAAAAAGAGGGAGCTGTACAACAAATTGGTAGAAAGAGGGAGCTAGTACAACAGACTGGTAGAAAGAGAGAGCTAGTACAACAGACTGGTAGAAAGAGAGAGCTAGTACAACAGACTGGTAGAAAGAGAGAGCTAGTACAACAGACTGGTAGAAAGAGAGAGCTAGTAGAAAGAGGGAGCTAGTACAACAGACTGGTAGATAGAGAGAACTAATACAACAGACTGGTAGAAAGAGAGAGCTAGTACAACAGACTGGTAGAAAGAGAGAGCTAGTACAACAGACTGGTAGAAAGAGAGAGCTAGTAGAAAGAGGGAGCTAGTACAACAGACTGGTAGATAGAGAGAGCTAATACAACAGACTGGTAGAAAGAGAGAGCTAGTACAACAGACTGGTAGAAAGAGAGAGCTAGTACAACAGACTGGTAGAAAGAGAGAGCTAGTACAACAGACTGGTAGAAAGAGAGAGCTAGTACAACAGACTGGTAGAAAGAGAGAGCTAGTACAACAGACTGGCACAACAATGTATGAGGAACAAAAAAGAAATAAACTAAAAGCCATATATAAAGACAGACGAACAAAACAACAGCTCACAAAAAAAAAAAAACAGATGATGAATACTACAGACGCTCAAGAAATGACCACGAAATAATCTTCCGACAGACTAGAGGACATTGCTGGCTGAGACCCGAACTCTACCAGAAGCTGATCATTGGCCCAGTAGACATGTGTGCCTGCAGCAAAAAGCAACAGACACCATATCACATCCTCCAGAATTGCCAGCGACACACCCCACTCGGATAAAGGACCTGGCCAGACTTCAGACCCCACACTCCATACCCCATACCCCAATACCCCATACCCCAATACCCCATACCCCTACAGGAGAAGTTCTACAGTGACGCTGACAACCTGAGACGAGCTGCTGCATTTGTGAAAGAGAAGTCTGTGTCAGTTTCTGAGGCAGTGCTGAAAGAGAAGTCTTCAACAATGATCTTCTCTTCTGCCCTTTGTTAGATCATCTTCAACAATGATCTTCTCTTCTGCCCTTTGTTAGATCATCTTCAACAATGATCTTCTCTTCTGCCCTTTGTTAGATCATCTTCAACAATGATCTTCTCTTCTGCCCTTTGTTAGATCATCTTCAACAATGATCTTCTCTTCTGCCCTTTGTTAGATCATCTTCAACAATGATCTTCTCTTCTGCCCTTTGTTAGATCATCTTCAACAATGATCTTCTCTTCTGCCCTTTGTTAGATCATCTTCAACAATGATCTTCTCTTCTGCCCTTTGTTAGATCATCTTCAACAATGATCTTCTCTTCTGCCCTTTGTTAGATCATCTTCAACAATGATCTTCTCTTCTGCCCTTTGTTAGATCATCTTCAACAATGATCTTCTCTTCTGCCCTTTGTTAGATCATCCATTGCCAAATATTTCCTTCTACATTCGTGAGTAGCGCTGTAGGAAGAGGTTTTTAGATCTAGTAAAATGTGTACCATATATTCTGCTTCACATCATTATACACATCTCAGTGTAGGGTTGCTCCCTCTCACATCATATATACATCTCAGCTAGGGTTGCTCCCTCTCACATCATATATACATCTCAGTGTAGGGTTGCTCCCTCTCACATCATATATACATCTCAGCTAGGGTTGCTCCCTCTCACATCATATATACATCTCAGCTAGGGTTGCTCCCTCTCACATCATATATACATCTCAGTGTAGGGTTGCTCCCCCTCACATCATATATACATCTCAGTGTAGGGTTGCTCCCCCTCACATCATATATACATCTCAGTGTAGGGTTGCTCCCCCTCACATCATATATACATCTCAGTGTAGGGTTGCTCCCTCTCACATCATATATACATCTCAGACGAGGTTGCTCCCTCCAGTGGGCCAGACGCTCGGTGTTATTATTTTAAACTGTCTCACGATGAACCCCGTAACTAAGCCACGAAAGAAACAGCTACAACCAGAACCTCACTGTTCAAGTCAAGGAGGTGATAAGAGCACCTTCACATTCAGAAGATACCACATTTCTTGTTTTATCCAGTGGAACAATTAAGATATGTTAATCAACCACGTGACACACATCTAAAGTGAACCACCTTTTGAAATATGGAGATACTGAAACTATGTTCTTGTGTCAGTCCAGGTAGAAGCACTGACAGGTTATCTTGACACTTGGGACCTGATCACTGCAGAATAAAAACTTTGAGCTTAATAAAAGTGGGTGGAACCTCAAAACGAGGACGCTTCCCTCCTCTCTATCCCCCCCCCCCCGGATGCCAGCCATACACACACATACTCAGAGACACACACACACACTCACACACTAACATACACACTCACACACCCTCACATTCACACACTCACACTCACACACACTCACACACATTCACACACTCACATACACACACTAACACATACTCACACATACACATACACTCACTTACACACGCACACACTCACACACTCACACACACCACACTCACACATGCACACACTCACACACACACGCTGAGTTGAGAATGCAGTCCTGAAAATAAATAAAGCTCTAACTACAGGGGCTACATGAACGCAGCGTGATGTCCCTTAGCTACCTGAAAACAGTGTGATGTCCCTTAGCTACCTGAACACACCGTGATGTCCCTTAGCTACCTGAACACAGTGTGATGTCCCTTAGCTACCTGAACACAGTGTGATGTCCCTTAGCTACCTGAACACAGTGTGATGTCCCTTAGCTACCTGAACACAGTGTGATGTCCCTTAGCTACCTGAACATAGTGTGATGTCCCTTAGCTACCTGAACACAGTGTGATGTCCCTTAGCTACCTGAACACAGTGTGATGTCCCTTAGCTACCTGAACACAGTGTGATGTCCCTTAGCTACCTGAACATACCGTGATGCCCCTTTAGTTTTGTTAAGTCTCGTGGCTTAATAACTTATATTAAGCTCACAATCTGAGACCATCTTTTTGCTAGAAACTGATTGATGATTCTTTGAGGGTAGGGGTTGGGGGGGAGGAGGTGTCTGATTCATCATCATCATGTGCCGTGCCGACTGGCGTTGGCTATTATGCTTCTCCAGAGTACGTGATCCTTCATGCAGACCATCAGCTCAGTTGGTGATCTCCTCTCACACCATCCCGTCAGACTGTCCAGTATCATTTCTCTTGGTCTTCCTCTTGATCTTCTTCCTTCTGTTTTTCCTCTGATTGCTTAAATAATAATTATTTTTCGTTTGATTACATCGCAGTGGATAGCACTGTTATTTCTACGAAACTGACTTAAGCGAGTAATTGTTTGGATGAACCTACACGCACAAAGATGCCATATTTGTTGCCAACACTGGACAAACACTTAGGCTATCAGCATGGAACCGAAAAGCTGGCTGCTAGTGAAGCTCCACGCCGGAAACATGGAACAAAAAGCGATGCTAAAAGTGTCATAAGTGGAAACGATACTCTCTTGTCGGCGAAACTGGTCGGGTAGCCAAAGTCTGAAGAGAAACTCCCCCATTTTTATGTGGATTAGCGACAGAGTGAGGAGAACAATCGCTGGAAATGTGGGCAAAACAGGGAACTGACAAAAACAGGGAACTGACAAAAACAGGGAACTGATAAAAACAATGGTAATTGTTAGGCCCAGAATAAGTACATGTTCTCATAAATGAGATAAATGCTGATGTAAAAATTTCTCTAAACAGTTTTTTCTAACTTCCTGTCAAAAAGATGATTTTTTCCAGCCAAAATTAACGTAAGTTAAGTTACCTGTCTTAACCTTTTCTTTTCTCTAAGAGATTAGTGTTTCACCTCTAAGTGTAGCGTTTTTCTCTCTAAGCGTAGCTTTTCTTCCCTGAGCGTAGCGTTTTACACGCTACATTTAAAAAAAAAAGATAAGTATGTCTTGCCAAGATACGTGAAGACGGCGTCCCGTATCCGACGCGCTGTTGTCAAGGATGTGGAACCACAGCTGGCCAAGACCATGCCCTGTTACTACGTGGTACCTCCAGCAGCACGCCTAGCCTGACCAACAGGGCAAGTATCGCCATTGTCTCCATGGTGGTGGAGTCTGCTAAAGAAGCATTGCACATACTCTGCTTTTTAGCTTCATTCATGGGCTGAAAAAAGTAGCCGCCATAACCCCCCCCCCAACCACCACCACCACCCACCCAAGCCGACATGGATCTGTGTCTCAACATCTTCACCTCATCGGAGCAGAGACATCAGCTGGCAGTTCCAGGAAGATTGAAGAAGAAAAAGAAGAAGAACAAGAACAAGAAGAAGAAGAACAAGAAGAAGAACAAGAAGTCAACACACATCGAAAACGTCTCTAGAGTTTAGAGCAATAACACGTACTCTGTTGTTTGGGAGCAGAATTAGATGGTCCGCGGACGCGACATATCTTATTTCCTGTATCTAAGGTAGTGGATCTGTTAAGAAAGCGCCTTCAGATCCCCTACATAACCAAGGAAACAACGCCAGAGCACTGCACCCGTCTCTTACATGCTTGTACGTAACCATGACATCAGCAACAAAAACCCCCTGCTCTGTCTACAAGCAGATCCTGTCCAGACGATATCTTTCCCAGGTGAGTCGGCAAAACCCACTTCCAAACAAAACAAAACAAAACAAATAAAGCAAGCACATCTCCTCACAGGATCAACGCGAGAGATCATCTGCGGAACAAGATTGGAATTCCTGAAATTCCAGTCACTTGTAGCTGGTAGGCGAGGCTGCAATACAAGTACTGGACCATTTTTTTAAAACGTGCTACAAATACATAGAACAATAGTGATGGTAAAGCACGATCCATCAGGCACTCACACGCGCATATACACACATACACATCATACACACATATTCATACCTACATATACACACACACGTCTTGTATAACGTTGTGACAGTGTGTCGGAACAAATTTCTTTACTGTATTTTTCCTTTTCTTCCTCGTTCTCTCTCTCTCTCTCTCTCTCTCTCTCTCTCTCTCTTGTACTCGCTCTCTCTAAATGAAATAAATAAATCCTATCGCACAATGCTCCACTCTGTCTGTGGTCTTTGTTCAAATCCAACCCAAAACACAGTCAACGCTTAAGCAATTGTATTCTCCCAAAACCAAGGCTTGACATAGTTGAAAAAAAGCTTCTCTTACTCAGCTGCCCACCTTTGGACTGCCCTAACAATTCATGTAAAGATTATAAGTAATATTCGTTCTTATAACTTTAAACTTTGTCAACATTTGTTTGATATGGACTAAATGCCTCCCTAAGCATAGTCTAAACTAGTTTAAAGTATGACTTGAGTGTTGTAATTTTTAACTGCTTTTCTGTAAATTTTAGTTTTGAATGAATGTAAGAATGCAAGTTTATTTCATGTTGTTGCATAAATCAGAGTGTGGAATGTATGGACATGAGATAAGTTTATTATTTATTTATGTAATCATTTAATTGTGTCTTCATGATTATTATGCTCATTAACAAATGCTGAATGACTGTGACTGAGTGAAAGCTGTATGATGAAGGGTAGAATGTAGACGGGCCTGCGTGCCCAATTCTTAACCCTTTGAAAAATATATTATGTTCGTTCGTTCGTTCTCTTTCTCGATCTCTCTCCCTTTCTCTCTCTCTCTCTCTCTCTCTCTTTTCCCTCTTTCTTTCTTTCTTTCTTTCTCTCTCTCCCTTAGCCCATTTTCCAACCCCCCCCCCCGTTCTTCAGTAAATAAGAACTCTCTACTTACTGCAGAACTGAAGAGTTAGATTTTATTACTGATACTAGAACAAATATTGGAATATGGCTGCAGAGACAATGACAAACTCGGGTCTTGACTGCGTGTTAACCATGACTTGATGTGACAGGAGGAAAGAACATTGACAAACTCGGGTCTTGACTGTGTGTTAATCATGACTTGATGTGACAGGAGGAAAGAACATTGACAAACTCGGGCCTTGACTATGTGTTAATCATGACTTGATGATTTGGACAGAAACAGACAAGAATGCCAGGCTTACAAAAACCTTTATTCTGACACACACACACAGGGCAAAACCTACCGATAGAGGCCGCTTATTTAGCTACAAATGAACGTAGCCACACGCATCCACACGGAAACGTAGCCACACGGGTACGTAGCCACACGGGAACGTAGCCAGTGGAAAGAGCTAGTCATTGTACTCACCTCATGATTGAAGTCTGAGATGTAACAAAATGCCAGTGCCTAGACACATCTAAACACGTCAAATAACACACTAGAACAGACTTTAGGTAGAAATTCCGGGAAAAAATAGAAACAATTTCCAGTTTAGCACACGTCAATCTCATGTCAGTCCTTGAAGTGTGGTAGAGTCCATCACCAACATAGAAAACTTTCTCCACGCGCTGTCAAAATACGACTTTCACATACAAGATCTAACTTATCTAATATTTTCTTCTTCTTCGTCATCGTTGTTTTTTTTTCATACTCAAATCCTCCAGCGAGCTCGCACAAAAATAAAACTGCCAAGTTACCAGGGAAAGTTTAGTCACAATGACTTACTTACCCTCTCTTCCCTTTGAGGTCGAAAGTTTTCATTCGAAGTGCGCGTTTTCCTTGCTCAAAGTGTTGCTCATTTCAACAGGTAGTTTTCACCTAGAAAATTTTCACAAATCTATCTTCTATATATACACCCCCCTCCCCCCTCCAAAACCTCGCGCTCTAGTTTCTGTCTCATCTGTACTCAAACCTCAGTGTTTCATTCAAACCTGCCAGGTAGACTTGATCAGCGGTCTCTAACAGTAGCAGCCACAGGTAAATCTCGAAGCGTTTAGTGGGTGTATATTTAGTGCGTGACTTACCTGGACATGTCACACGCGTAACTAAAGAGGTGGGCATGACAAAGCCCCACCCTCGCTTGTCCTGCCTCTAGTCTGTTTGCACTCGAAAGTTCATTTAGTAACCATCACATTTGAACACTAATACATCAGACACATTCTAGCTAGTACTGGGAGGGGGGGCGGCATATTTTGTGGGGCGTCAAACTATCAGGGCGGCATATTTTGTGGGCTGTCACGCTAACACAGCAAAATATAAAGGCTTCTGGTAAAAAAACATGCAAATATTTTGTAGTTTAAAAAGTGAATTTGTTACCTACAGAGGGAAGAGAGAGTACATGAATCGCTGTCCTATCATATGAACTGTTGTCCTGTCGTATCACCGTTGTCCTGTCATATGAACTACTGTCCTGTCGTGTAACTACTGTCCTGTGAAATGAACTACTGTTTTCTGATATCCCGTATGATTTCGAGTCGTGTTATGTGACTACTGTCCTCTCGTGTTGTTGTCCTCTCGTGTTATGTGACTACTGTCCGCTCGTGTTATGTGACTACTGTCCGCTCGTGTTATGTGACTACTGTCCTCTCGTGTTATGTGACTACTGTCCTCTTGTGTTGTGTGACTATCGTCCTGTCGTGTTATGTGACTACCATCCTCTCTTGTTGTGTAACTCCCGTCCTCTCTTGTTGTGTGACTCCCGTCCTCTCTTGTTGTGTGACTACCGTCCTCTCTTGTTGTGTGACTACTGTCCTCTCGTGTTATGTGCCTACTGTCCTCTCGTGTTATGTGACTACTGTCCTCTCGTGTTATGTGACTACTGTTCTCTCGTGTTGTGTGACTACTGTCCTCTCGTGTTGTGTGACTACTGTCCTCTCGTGTTATGTGACTACTGTCCTCTCGTGTTGTGTGACTACTGTTCTCTCGTGTTGTGTGACTACTGTCCTCTCGTGTGAACCGCGGACATTTTCTTTTAGCCACAGCTCTATGCCTGCACCTGAACCACCGTTCTGCTTTTTTGAACCACTGCTGTATATGTTCCACCACCTTGTCGAGCAAGCATACCTACACAACGAAGATAGAAAGTGAAGAAGAAATATGAAACAAAAAGTTTATATTTGGCAACTGTGGAAGTACAAAGGACATACCGAACGTTGGGAGCAAAAGGTTTGTAAAAATCAGAATTTATAGATAGAGAAAATATAAATATATCACCTTAACTGCATCCTTTGCACATCATGTAGAGGTCACATGACGTCACCATCATGAGTCATGTGACCACGCGGAGCATAAACAAAATGGCAGATACTGAAGTTTCGTTTCGAGAACGTGCTGATACCGAGTTGTTCGTTAAAAAGGAAATCCCCGCTGCTGAAATTCGCCCAAGACTTCAACTTGCTTATGGAGATGTGTGTATGGGTACTAGCGGTGTTAGGAGGTGGGTGAATCATTTCAAAGATGGAAACACGAGCATCCAAGATATGTCTCGCAGCGGTCGCCCTCGAACTGCCTCCACTGAACTCATCGTGGAAAGGGCTGACGACATCATTAAAGAAGACAGATTGTCACAGTATCTGAAATCGCTGTAAATCTTGGAACAGGACACAATGCAGTACAGGAAATGATTGAAACCCTAGGCTATAGAAAAATATGTGCCTGCTGGGTCCCACAAGAGAGAACACACAGAAAGCAGTGCATCTGTGCCGTCGGTCAGCTGGAACGGAATTCTAACGGGAGGGTATTTTCAAACTTGCAGAGCGGTGGGGAGAATGTGTGCACAGAAATGGAGATTATGTTGAAAAAATGAAGAAAAGGATGCACTTAAAGGTGATACATTTACATTTTCTCTGTCTATAAATTCTGATTAAACAAAAATTTTGCTCAAGACTTTCGATATGACCCTCACATGTCTTGCCAGACAAGTCGAAGCCGACCCCACAGACATAACAGCCCTGCCTGTGTCTTGGCGTGTATAGACGTATGTGTGGGTGTGTATAGACGCATGTGTGGGTGTGTATAGACGTATGTGTGGGTGTGTATAGATGCATGTGTGGGTGTGTATAGACGTATGTGTGGGTGTGTATAGACGCATGTGTGGGCGCATATAGACGTATGTGTGGGTGTGTATAGATGCATGTGTGGGTGTGTATAGACGTATGTGTGGGTGTGTATAGACGCATGTGTGGGCGCATATAGACGTATGTGTGGGTGTGTATAGATGCATGTGTGGGCGCATATAGACGTATGTGTGGGTGTGTATAGACGCATGTGTGGGCGCATATAGACGTATGTGTGGGTGTGTATAGATGCATGTGTGGGCGCATATAGACGTATGTGTGGGTGTGTATAGACGCATGTGTGGATGTGTATAGATGCATGTGTGGGTGTGTATAGACGTATGTGTATGGGCGTGTATAGACGCATGTTGGGTGTGTATAGATGCATGTATGGGCGTGTATAGACGCATGTTGGGCGTGTATAGATGCATGTGTGGGTGTGTATAGACGCATGTGTGGACGCATATAGACGCATGTGTGGATGTGTATAGACGCATGTTTGGGTGTGTATAGATGCCACCGACATGGATAAATAACAATTTTTTTGTTAATTACGAAGCACACACAAAAAATTAATAGCGTACAAAAATTTTTGAGCTGCAGTTTGTATCAGACAGCGCGTTCTAAACTTTTCAGAGAGTGAGTGAGTGAGTGAGTGAGTGAGTGAGTGAGAAACCAAGTATAGGAGCAAACATACACAGGCAGTTTGACTTCGCTTTAAAATAACAAATAACATGCAGAGAGATAAGAGAAATAACGACTGCGATAAAACTGATTCTCGTAGTCAAGGTAGATGGAGGTGTATGGTTCAGTTTTATATAAAAAAAAGATAGAAAGAGTGAGGAAAGTAGATGGAGGTGTATGGTTCAGTTTTATATAAAAAAAAGGATAGAAAGAGTGAGGAAAGTAGATGGAGGTGTATGGTTCAGTTTTATATAAAAAAAAGGATAGAAAGAGTGATGAAAGTAGATGGAGGTGTATGGTTCAGTTTTATATAAAAAAAAGGATAGAAAGAGTGAGTAAAGTAGATGGAGGTGTATGGTTCAGTTTTACAAAAAAGATAGAAAGAGTGAGGAAAGTAGATGGAGGTGTATGGTTCAGTTTTACAAAAAAGATAGAAAGAGCGAGGAAGGTTGGCAGAAAGAAAGATGAGCACACATAAAAGAAGAACATACAACAATCCAACAGTTCACAAAAGCCCCTTTTCAAGGATCACATACAGAACAACACAACAGATAAAAGCACACACACACACACACACACACACAAAAGATTTAAAACGGAAGGAATTTAAACTAATAAAACAAAGACATAAAAAAATAACTGCTATAAACTTCGCTAGCAGTTTAAATTCCTTACATGTAAATTAGTTTTATTAGTTTAAATTCCCTACATGTACATTAGTTTTATTAGTTTAAATAATTCCCTACGTGTGCATTAGTTTTATTAGTTTAAATTCCTTACATGTACATTAGTTTTCTTGGTTTAAATTCCTTACATGTACATTATTTTTCTTAGTTTAAATTCCTACATGTACATTAGTTTTCTTATTTTAAATTACTTACATGTACATTAGTTTTCTTAGTTTAAATTCCTTACATGTACATTAGTTTTATTAGTTTAAATTCCCTACATATACATTAGTTTTCTTAGTTTAAATTCCTTACATGTACATTAGTTTTCTTAGTTTAAATTCCCTACATGTACATTAGTTTTCTTAGTTTAAATTCCTTACATGTACATTAGTTTTCTTAGTTTAAATTCCTTACATGTACATTAGTTTTCTTAGTGTACATTTCTTGCAAAATCTTTCACATATGAACCCATGTCTCACGATTCTGGGAGCAGTTAAGGCGAGGGATAACGCGAGAGTTGGTAGTCTCGAAGTCCCCGATACTAAATTTGGCAACACTTGGACTAAACAGTGCTCAAAGCCATTGTAAACCTAGAAGTCAGCCACTGGAAGGATTGACTAGGAGTGGAGCTAGCAGATACCAGCAAACAGCGACAGTCAGTCATTCAATTGCATGTCCCGTGCGGAACTTTGCCTCCCTAACGACTCTCCTGTAGGCCTTTCGGTTGTGAGCAAGATGCCCTACTGCTGATGCATCCATTTGCAGATCATCAATGACGTCTTGCAGCCACCTTCGCCTTGGTCTTCCTCTCTTTCTTTTTCCCATTATGTACCCTTCCAAGACGGTCTTCTCTATGTTATCATGACGTTTAATGTGTCCAAAATATTTAAGTTTTCTCTCTTTAATCCTCTTTACTAGCCAGCCTTCTTCAGTATTAAGTTCTTGTAGTATGGATATATTTGTTCTTTTTTGTGTCCATGATATTTGAAGAACTCTTCTGTAGCATGTGTGGACGCATATAGACGCATGTGTGGATGTGTATAGACGCATGTGTGGGTGTGTATAGATGCCACCGACATGGATAAATAACAATTTTTTTGTTAATTACGAAGCACACACAAAAAATTAATAGCGTACAAAAATTGTTGAGCTGCAGTTTGTATCAGACTGCGCGTTCTAAACTTTTCAGAGAGTGAGTGAGTGAGTGAGTGAGTGAGTGAGTGAGTGAGTGAGTGAGTGAGTGAGTGAGTGAGTGAGTAAGTGAGTGAGTGAGTGAGTGAGTGAGTGAGTGAGTGAGTGAGTGAGTGAGTGAGTGAGTGAGTGAGAAACCAAGTATAGGAACAAACATACACAGGCAGTTTGACTTCGCTTTAAAATAACAAATAACATGCAGAGAGATAAGAGAAATAACGACTGCGATAAAACTGGTTCTCGTAGTCAAGGTAGATGGAGGTGTATGGTTCAGTTTTATATAAAAAAAGATAGAAAGAGTGAGGAAAGTAGATGGAGGTGTATGGTTCAGTTTTATAAAAAAAAGATAGAAAGAGTGAGGAAAGTAGATGGAGGTGTATGGCTCAGTTTTATATAAAAAAAAAGATAGAAAGAGTGAGGAAAGTAGATGGAGGTGTATGGTTCAGTTTTATATAAAAAAAAGGATAGAAAGAGTGATGAAAGTAGATGGAGGTGTATGGTTCAGTTTTATATAAAAAAAAGGATAGAAAGAGTGAGTAAAGTAGATGGAGGTGTATGGTTCAGTTTTATATAAAAAAAAAAGATAGAAAAAGTGAGGAAAGTAGATGGAGGTGTATGGTTCAGTTTTACAAAAAAGATAGAAAGAGCGAGGAAGGTTGGCAGAAAGAAAGATGAGCACACATAAAAGAAGAACATACAACAATCCAACAGTTCACAAAAGCCCCTTTTCAAGGATCACATACAGAACAACACAACAGATAAAAGCACACACACACACACACACACACACACAAAAGATTTAAAACGGAAGGAATTTAAACTAATAAAACAAAGACATAAAAAAATAACTGCTATAAAATTCGCTAGCTTTAACAGTTTAAATTCCTTACATGTAAATTAGTTTTATTAGTTTAAATTCCCTACATGTACATTAGTTTTATTAGTTTAAATAATTCCCTACGTGTGCATTAGTTTTATTAGTTTAAATTCCTTACATGTACATTAGTTTTCTTGGTTTAAATTCCTTACATGTACATTATTTTTCTTAGTTTAAATTCCTACATGTACATTAGTTTTCTTATTTTAAATTACTTACATGTACATTAGTTTTCTTAGTTTAAATTCCTTACATGTACATTAGTTTTATTAGTTTAAATTCCCTACATATACATTAGTTTTCTTAGTTTAAATTCCTTACATGTACATTAGTTTTCTTAGTTTAAATTCCCTACATATACATTAGTTTTCTTAGTTTAAATTCCTTACATGTACATTAGTTTTCTTAGTTTAAATTCCTTACATGTACATTAGTTTTCTTAGTGTACATTTCTTGCAAAATCTTTCACATATGAACCCATGTCTCACGATTCTGGGAGCAGTTAAGGCGAGGGATAACGCGAGAGTTGGTAGTCTCGAAGTCCCCGATACTAAATTTGGCAACACTTGGACTAAACAGTGCTCAAAGCCATTGTAAACCTAGAAGTCAGCCACTGGAAGGATTGACTAGGAGTGGAGCTAGCAGATACCAGCAAACAGCGACAGTCAGTCATTCAATTGCATGTCCCGTGCGGAACTTTGCCTCCCTAACGACTCTCCTGTAGGCCTCTCGGTTGTGAGCAAGATGCCCTACTGCTGATGCATCCATTTGCAGATCATCAATGACGTCTTGCAGCCATCTTCGGCTTGGTCTTCCTCTCTTTCTTTTTCCCATTATGTACCCTTCCAAGACGGTCTTCTCTATGTTATCATGACGTTTAATGTGGCCAAAATATTTAAGTTTTCTCTCTTTAATCCTCTTTACTAGCCAGCCTTCTTCAGTATTAAGTTCTTGTAGTATGGATATATTTGTTCTTTTTTGTGTCCATGATATTTGAAGAACTCTTCTGTAGCATTTACATTCAAAGGCATTTATGTGCTTCTCAGCTGTTTGTCCAGGTCTCACAGGCATATGTTGCGATGGGAAAGATGCATGCCCTTAAAAATCTTATTCATGTAGTTCTGTCTGTTCCTCTCCACAGATTCTTTATTTGTTTTACTTTCTGAAGAGCGATAGATGTCCTCCTTTTAATTTGCCTCATTGTATCTCCATTATTAGTTAGTAGTGATCCAAGATATTCAAAACTCTCCACTTCTTCCAATTTTTCCTCACTGATTCATATTTCAGCTGCCTTGTTTGTTTTGTCAGTTGTCATCAATTTAGTTTTCTTCGCATTAAGATAGAAGTTTTGCTCTTGGCTGTTCTTACGGACTGACATAATTAGTTTTTCCATTCCTTTTTGTTTTGTGGACAGTAATACTGTGTCATCAGCATATCTAATCTCTGGTATTTCATAACCTCCAATTGTTATGGCATCGTAATATTCTTTGTCTATATCTTCTCTAACATTCCTCATTATATGTTCAGAATACAAGTTAAATAAATAAGGTGACGGTATGCACCCAAATCAGCAGATCCCAACCTTTGATCAATGCCACCCTTGTTTTATGTCAAACTAATTTGTTGTTTCACCATTTATTCTCACTGCTGCCTGTTGGTCTAGATACAGCAGTGATGTTCTTCTTCTTCAGCTTTCCCAGCCATTACGGCTCATTGCTGCAGATAAAGTTCGCCTCCATTCCTCTCTATTCATAATCTTCTCTCCCCAGTTGGTGGCACTAATTTCTTTTATATCTTCTTCTTCTTCTTCTTCTTCTTCTCTTCTTCTTCTTCTTCTATATGAACAGTATATTTGTAGAATGTCTGGAATAGAGTGAAAGATGTATGATAAAGGGCAGAATGTCAGACGGGCCTGCGTGCCCAATTCTTAACCCTTTTGAAATAAAGATCAATCAATCAATCAATCAATCTTCTTCGTTCGCTTCTACCACCAAGACCGCCCGTGATCTTACTGAATTTACTCCTGTGGTCCTTGATAAGTTTTGTGATCCTCCTGTGGCACCCGGGAGAACCACACGAGATCCCCGAGAGGACCACAAGAGGTTCAGAGTATCGCATGGCTTGAGCCTGTATTATTGGTGGGTCTCAGAAGCGGGATTGCGTGACACCGTGGTTTTCGTTGCACCAGTTTAGTCTAGAGTTGGACTTTCTCACCGGAAAACCTCGACGTGTTTTGAGATACCCGTGTATCCCCGCCGGGTGAGAGGTGGTTGTCCTTCTAGTCCAACGTTGGACTTTCTCACCGGAAAACCTCAACGTGATTAGGATATGCATACATCCCCGTCGGGTGAGAGGTGGTTGCCTATGTAGACTGCCCTGGTCCAGTATCTCCGACTTCAGCATTTTGTGGTCGTGGCCGCTACCTTTCCTAGTTGTGACCAAGACGGAGCTTTTATCCAGGAGGACGAATCCTCGCCACTAGTAAGTTTCACCCCTGGAATGAGCCGGTTTAAGCGTATTATCCCAGTATGGGCGTGTTTAGGACGTGACCAACCTCTAGAGCTGAGGTACCGTGACATGGGTAATCATCAAGTTTGACCCCTGAGTTAGGCCGGTTTAGGCATATTTCACTAGTATGTGTGTATATCGGACGTGGCCAGCCTCTAGGACAGATGTGCTGTGGTATGAGTAGCTCTCGCCTCGAGACTACTGGACATACCGATTAAATTTCATTGTATCCTTTCCATCACCTTTTCACAGCGGCGCTGCCCGGCAACCCTAATCGCATTTTCTTTATTGGCCGGGATGAGTTTCACTCAACGCGCGGCAGCCGAAGAATCTCGCCAGCAATGTCTTAGTATAACCCCTGAGTTAAGTCGGTTTAGGCAATCTGCCTCAGTATGGGTGTATATAGGACGTGACCGGCCTCTAGAGCAGAGGTGGCGCGATTTGAGTAGTCCTGACATCGAGACTACTGATTACTTCATTTAATCCTTTCCTTCACCTTTTCCATGACGGCCTTGCGCGGAACCCTAAACGTATTTTTCTTCATTGGCCGGGAGGAGTTTCACCCCACGCACGGCAGTCGAAGAATCTCGCCAGCAGCGGGTATTAAATCAGAGTCTTCCTTCTCCTAGATGAGCTACCAAACATGACTCTCATCTTCCCGAAGTGTCTGGTTTTCAGGCGCCAGATATTCATCTTCGCCCCTTCTCCTGTCAGTTTGAACAGTTCTGCCACGAGAAGGCCAGGAGCTGGACGTGGACTGTCAGAGGCTATTTGAGACGCACGCCATTGGAGACATTTAACTGCAGTGGAGTGACTATCTCCCACTCCACATCCGGCTATAATAGTCCTTAGAACCTCTCCTCTATGTTATCTTTACATCTCTGTCTTGATCTACCCCTTGGTCTTGTTTCCCTTATCTCTTGTGCATACATCATTTTTGTTTGTCTCTTCCATTCTTTCTACATGCCCCAACCAGCGTAGTCTGTTCAGTTTCAAGACATTTATAATTCGTTGGGATTTAAATAAGCTGTTCTGTTCAGTGTTCTTTCTAGCTCTCCATTCTCCACTGTTGGTATCCTTTATCGGCCCAAAGATTCTTCTTAGGATCTTGTTCTCAAAGATCTGCAAGTGTTGTTCATCTTTCTTTGTTGTACTCCATGTTTCTGATCCATACATGACAGCTGGTCTTATTATAGTTTTGTAGACTGATATTGTGAACAGTGATATTAATTGTATCAAATGTGTTGGACATCCTGTTTTCCATAATTCCCAAAGTTTCTGGTATTGTACACAATCAAATGCTTTTGAATAGTTTATAAAAGATAAAGATAAATTCACATTTTAAGAATTCTAACTAGTTCAGCGGTTCCCAGTCTGTGATCAGTGCCACATTTTATTTAACCAAATCAGCTGTTCCCAATCTGTGGTCAGTGCCACATTTTATTTAACCAAATAAGCGGTTCCCAACCTGTGACCAGTGATACATTTTATTTAATCAGACAGCGGTTCCCAACCTGTGGTCAGTCACACATTTTCAGGCGGTCCACGGCTGTTATGAATTTGATGTTAAATACTTTGAGTTTACTCTGATTCCGACACAGCAGGCTTGAGGTCCGCAGAGTTACAGGTAGATGGAAAAATGGTCCCTGGATGTAAAGAGTTGGGAGCCTTTGATCTAAATGACCATAACAAAAGACAAAATTCAGATGTAAGACACTTATGGAAATCGAGCATTTCTTACAAACTTTATATCAAGGTGAAGGTTAGTTCATGACGCCATGTTTGCTTCAACCAGTTCCGCTATTGATAGCATTTTATTGTTATTGTTTTTCAGGATAAAATAACCGTTTTTTGTTCATATTCAGAATAAGATAACCTCTTTTATGAAAGCTCAGAAGATAACAACTTTTGTCAATGTTCAGCATTATACTATGAACGGTCATGAACATGAAGCATGCTAAAATTTCTAAATGTATTGTTAAATGTAATGACTCTTCGGTTAGATTTAAAATCTAAAGTTAAACTTCAAATCTATAATGACCTATTTCACTCCTGAATTAATGTATATGTTCTGGCAGATTAAATTTTGATGAGAAATTTTGGAAGAAATAAACTGGAGAAAGTTTCTCTGTAATTTGAAAACATGCCCTGGGTTAGAAATGTGCTAGTTTTTCATTTTATTTAGACTTGCCTAATATTTCTGTGAGGACAGATTCACAAACTTGTAGCTCTACCAACCCTGTCAGTGCTGCGTTGTAGTCAAAGAGTTAAATGTTACTTGTAATTTATTATGTTTTGTTTTTGTAAACATTTGACAGATGATGCTGGTAAAGATGTAATAGAAAAGAGGAATAATTTTCCCTGAAATGTTTGGTTTTTTTTTTTTGGGGGGGGGGGGAGAGGGAGGGTTACAAGGAAAACTTTCTGAAGCACCTGAACAGCGGTTACTCTACATAGGTGAGAAAGAAAAAAGTAGGACAGTATCATCCTGCTTCCCAGGTCAAGTTTAAATAAAGCAGTCTGCTTCGTCTTTCTCTGCAGTGTCTGGGCAACTTCTGAAAATACCAATTTAGTAAAACTACCAATTATTTCCCAACTCTGCAACACACTGGCAGGAGGTTCAACTCTCGCGGGTCACTTCTACCTGAGACTTCAGTCATGTGCACATACACGACACAACACTTTAGCTTAAACAGTAAAGTGTGTAATTTTTTTTTTTTTTTGCCAATAAACTATGTTCGATAAATCGTGAAACGTGAAAGTTCGCCTTGTGGGGGAAAAACGTAGACATATTTTTTGATAGCCGAAAGGGAGGCACAGATTGTAATCATGTCGATTATTGCTTGGAAAGCACTGAAAACTCTAACGTGGCTGTTGCTGCCCATTCTTGGCCCAGTGAGGCCTGCAGATTGTCATGCACGTTCAGGTCAAGCGGAGGTTGTCCCGTCAACTTGTCCCGTCGGGCAGCTGCCACATCCGTAAAGCAAGTCAAAAGTTTGTGTTAGAAGAGCACTTTCATTTGTCTCCTCACTCACTCTTATCATCACAGATCATATATTTATCAAGGACAGGTCAATTATGGACAGATATATACTAAATTGTCCGATGCGGGGGTAGTGGAGTAGAAAGTGCTGCGTATTTTCGTGCGAAGTTTGTGCCCTGCAAATCCCACTATTTGGGACTTCTCAACAATCCAGCTAAATATGTGAACTTGACACTAGTGATGGGAAAACTGATTTTGAGCCTGACACTAGAGATGGGAAAACTGATTTTGAGCCTGACACTAGAGATGAGAAAACTGATTTTGAGCCTGACACTAGAGATGAGAAAACTGATTTTGACCCTGACACTAGAGATGAGAAAACTGATTTTGACCCTGACACTAGAGATGAGAAAACTGATTTTGACCCTGACACTAGAGATGAGAAAACTGATTTTGAGCCTGACACTAGAGATGGGAAAACTGATTTTGAGCCTGACACTAGAGATGGAGAAAACTGATTTTGAGCCTGACACTAGAGATGAGAAAACTGATTTTGAGCCTGACACTAGAGATGAGAAAACTGATTTTGAGCCTGACACTAGAGATGAGAAAACTGATTTTGAGCCTGACACTAGAGATGGGAAAACTGATTTTGAGCCTGACACTAGAGATGGGAAAACTGATTTTGAGCCTGACACTAGAGATGAGAAAACTGATTTTGAGCCTGACACTAGAGATGGGAAAACTGATTTTGAGCCTGACACTAGAGATGAGAAAACTGATTTTGAGCCTAACGCCTAACACTAGAGATGAGAAAACTGATTTTGAGCTTGACACTAGAGATGAGAAAACTGATTTTGAGCCTGACACTAGAGATGAGAAAACTGATTTTGAGCCTGACACTAGAGATGGGAAAACATTCTAAAAACTGAGAACGCTTACCTGCATGACCCGGCACAATAGATGGCATTGTATACAGGTTGTCAGTATATTAAGGAGAAACATATTATCAAGTAAAAATCATCCCGGATGAGACTTCTCTCAGATCCACAGAAATTGTAGAACTGTCTGTCAGGCTTCATGACAGCAAGAAACGTTTACAAATCTGTAAGTTTGTGGCTGTGGAAAGTGAACTCGATCTTCCACTAATAAAACTGTATTAAAAGTCTTTAGGTAATTGTTGAAAAATTATCGTTTTTTTTTTAGGCCTTTATTTTACCTGAAGAACAAACGATTACACTGACCAAGGCAGTTGGTGCCTCAAATGTTAGACATGTTTCTGGGTGTATTTGACCTACTGATTCACAAGTTTTCCCCATCAGTTCTAGTTTTTGAGATTCAGAACTTATGCCATATAGAACTCTTCACTCTGCTCGCCCATAACAAGTCAGGATATTTTAATGTAGTGTTTAAATTAATATCTTTTAAGCATATTAAAAAGAACGTTTATTGCGCGAAAATCTACTTATTTCCTAACAAAAGCACAAGCTTATGATACAAACTTTCCACTCGTTCGACACACAGGAAGCTCCTTTTGTAAAATTTCCGAGAGAGGGATCTGTCAGGACAATCCTGCATAAGATTCCAACAATAATCTGTCACTATGTGTGCATCCCAGCTTCCTTGGTATCTGGCTTCCATTGTTTTTATGTCTTGTGAAATCTTTCACCTTGCTCTTAGCTTAAGTCACCAAGGTTCTCTGGAAAGCCATCTAAGTGACTGTACGGAGTAATGGATGTTAACACTCATGTTACAGCCAAGCCTGTAGAAATGAAAGAGCATATCCTCTACTAACTTTGTGTACTTGTCTGCCTTCTTGTTGCCAAGAAAGCTTTTCACAACAAGAACAAATGAAGAGCAGGCACGTGATTCGACGTCACTCATTTATGCTGTGAAATGTGGGTCATTTATAAGTTGTCTGATCTGTGGACCATAAGAAATTCCTACCTTCAGTTTTTCCATGGTAAGTCCAGGTAACTTATGCACTATGTATTCAATGCACGAACCATCTTTATTCAAAGCCTTTACAAATCAGACCCAGCTTTATATGCAGTGGTGGAAATATGTTTCTATCTCGTGCAACCAAAAGTTCATTGATTACATTTTGTCCTCTAAGTACTAGATATTCTCTCTGAGGGCAAACTTTTCTTGAGCAATGTTCGTGTTTGGCTCTACTGTCCCAGCGACAGAAAAAGCAAGGATACTTTGAGTGGCCACTTTGTTGACAAGAAGAAAATTAACCATCTTCAAGTCTACACAAATCACCCATTGATGTTCTTGGTAATTTATCTTTTCCAAGACTAAAGAGATGGCCTTGTACTCCTCTTTCATCCTGGTGGAATGACCGATTGAAATAGAACCACATTTGTTGCCGTTATTTAAAAGAACACATTTCAAACTACGTTTAGAACTGTCAGGGAAAAGACGCCACTCACTTGGGTTATGTTCTGAAAGACCAGTTTTATATTGGTTATATGGGTTATATTCTGAAAGACCAGTTTTCTTCGCATGGTTTCCGATGTCATAGCAGAATACAAAGTTGTTGTCCTCGGTAAAGACTGGCAGCAAATCTTTTCTCTCCTTCCATAAAATGTAATTTTCGTTCCAGGCTGAAGTACATTCTTTTCCTTTAGTCTGGAGGTAACAGTTCAGAAGACTCTTTGGAAAGATTTAAGTCCCTGATCAGATCACTCAATTCATCCTGATCAAAACTATCACAATGTGAAGCTGTTTGGAATTTACTGTCACTACTCCCACTATCTTTACCTTGTGTGATATCAGACATGCAAGACCCATCCTCTGAGAGCTGGGGTAGTTCAAGGAAAGGAGGAACGGGTACAAGATCTGAGAGCGGACCAGGTCTCCTGGGTGAAGGTAGATCAGGGTAAGACAACTTGTCACGATTACTTCGTTTGATGCCTGTGATATTAACAATACAAAAATAACAGTCATCGAAGAGGTTTTTTGTTTCCTCCACACCATTGGTACAGCACATTTCAGGCAGCTTCTCTTTCTATTTATCCACTGGCGCAAATGCTCCAGACAAGTTTTGCATACAATATGAGGAGTCCATGGCCTATCTTGATCTCCAAGCTTGACACCAAAATAACCCACATATGGTCTTTTTATAAACTCGGTTCCCTACTTGCTTCCAGTGTGTACTCCCCACAAATATAGCAACATACGTCGGGATGATTCAAGCAGTTCCGTCTTGAAGTAGCCATAACCTCTACAGTGTTCGGTTTGTAAAAATGAAATGATAAGAGTGGGAATATACACACATCTTCTATACGATCATAACTCTTATACAGCGCAACTGTTTTAAACAGCTACGAGAACAGTGATTTACCATCTTAATTTTGTGCACATAATCATGTGATCTCTCTCTGAACCTTAAGTGCCCAGGGCACATGGGGCTTCCGCAAGGGTTTTCCACAAATGCCTGTCTTTCGCCTTTTTTCTGCTCTTGCCCAGGTGAGCCCTCTATTGCTCAACATCCTTTCTGTTGTTCTTCTCCATGTCTCTTTTGGTCTACCCTTACTTCTGCTCCCCTGTGGTGTCCATCTTAGTGCTATTTTTGGTAGTGAGTTGTCAGTCATTCGGAGCACATGTCCCAACCATCGCCAGCGTCTTTCCTCAATAATTGTTGTCAGTGGTTTCATCTGCATTTCTGCCAATAAGATGTTATTTCTTATGGTGTTTGGCCAAAATATTTTTTTAATTCTACGTAAACATTTAGTCTGGAAAGAATTCAACTTGTTTTCTATGGTTTTGGTGATTTTCCAGCATTCACTTCCATAGAGTAGTACACTTAGAACATTACTCTTAAATATCCTGATTTTCATATTTATGCTTAGTTTATTTGATTTCCATATATTCTGTAGCATTGCAAAAGCCTGGTTTGCTCTAGTAAGTCTGCTGTTGATGTCCTCTGTGCTGTCTCCATTTTCTACTACTCTGCTGCCAAGGTATACAAATTCGTTGACCTCCTCCACTAACTTGTTATCTACTCTGAGTACATTTCTGTTGTTCACATTTTGCTTCATTAACTTTGTCTTTCCTACGTTGATCTTTAGTCCTATGTTGTTTGCATTCTGGGTTAACTTGTTTATTTTATCTTGCATATCTTTGTGACTGCTTGATAATAGACAAATGTCGTCCGCAAAGTCAAGGTCCTCCAGCACTGTGTCAAGGGTCCATTGTAATCCTCTGCGTTTGTCTGATGTTGCCTCCTTCATTAACCAGTCTACTGCCAAGATAAATAATGTTGGTGATAGTACACATCCCTGTTTCACTCCTGTTTGTACCCTAAAGCTGCTGGAGGTATGTTCTCCACAGATAACTTTGCACTGAAAACCCTCGTATAGGGCTTTGATTACATTAACTATTTTATGGGGGAGGCCATGTCATCTTAGGATTTTCCACAGTGCATCTCTGTTGACACTGTCAAAGGCTTTCTCAAAATCTATGAATAATGCATATGTTGTGCTATGCCACTCATTTGCCTGTTCTAATATTTGTCTAAGTACAAATATGTGGTCTATGCATGATCTTCCTTTCCTAAATCCTGCCTGCTCTTTCCGAAGTTTTTCCTCAAGTGTTGGTACAATTCTGTTGATGATTATTCTGCAAAATACTTTACTAGTGAGTGGCAGTAGGGTAATGCCTTTCCAGTTCCCGCAATCTCTGAGGTCACCCTTCTTTGGTAGTTTTACTATAAGACCAGTTTTCCACTCCTCTGGGGCTTTTTCTAAATCCCAAACTTGTTGTAATATCCAGCAAAGTTGTTTTGGTGTTTCTGTTTCTTCTGCTTTCAACATCTCAGCAGTCACTTCATCTTCACCTGGTGCCCTGTCTGATTTTAGCATCTTTATCGCCTCTTTTACTTCATTTATTGTTATTGGTCCTGTATTGATGTTTAGTTCCGCTTTTGTTTCAGGTATATCTATTGCTTGTGCTGCTTGTGTTCTGTTTAGTAGGGTGTTAAAGTGTTCCCTCCATCTTTCAATTTTTTCTCTTTCTCCGCTGACCAGTTGTCTATTTTGTGTTCTTACTGCACTTTCACATCTTGTATTGAAGTTACCTGTCATCTGCTTTGTGATTTTATATATGGTTTTCATGTCATTTGTATATGCTGCTTTCTCTGCTGTTTCTGCTAAGTTGTCATAATATTGACGTTTATCTTGACGGCATGATTCCTTCACTTCTTTGTCTTTTTGTGCATAATTACTTAAAACTCGTTCTTTAAGCCGTTGTGATTTGGTGTTCAGTAATTTTTTCTTGATTTCTTTTCTTTGCTCTATCTTTTCCCATGTGGTCTCACTTATCCATTCCTCTTTTCTCCTTTTCCGATATCCCAGCACCTCTTTTGCTGTTTCCTGTAGTGTTTTATTGAACTCTAATATGGACATTTCTGCTTCGTCTTGTAGGACACTGAAGCGGTTCTTAAGTATTATTGAGAATTCATTTCTTGTTTGCTGGTCTATCAGTTTTCTTGTATCAAAATGTATCTTTCTGTGTTCTCCGATTCTGGCTTTCCTTAATTTTAGTTTTATTTTTGCTACCAGAATAATCATGTAATAAGACAGAACAAAAGCGATTTTGTGATTTAAACTATACGTTTTTATGCCAGTGTGCATTATAGGAAAGGAAGTAGACGAACAGTTGTGAAACAAAGATCATTGTACACAAAAACGTGGGTAAATTAAATAAATAAATTTCCCATTCAAATAAGAGAGGCTTGTTATGACATCCCAATTCTGCAGAAGAGATTTTTTAAAGAGCGGACTAAAGTTTTATAATTTCAACCATATCTAAGAAACTAGATCTGATGCCAAACATATCTAAGAAACTAGAGCTGATGCCAAACATATCTAAGAAACTAGAGCTGATGCCAAACATATCTAAGAAACTAGAGCTGATGCCAAACATATCTAAGAAACTAGAGCTGATGTCAACCATATCTAAGAAACTAGAGCTGATGTCAACCATATCTAAGAAACTAGAGCTGATGCCAACCATATCTAAGAAACTAGAGCTGATGCCAACCTTATCTAAGAAACTAGAGCTGATGCCAAACATATCTAAGAAACTAGAGCTGATGCCAAACATATCTAAGAAACTAGAGCTGATGCCAAACATATCTAAGAAACTAGAGCTGATACCAAACATATCTAAAAAACTAGAGCTGATGCGGTCTATCCAGTGCAATTGTCTGAACCAGCGACCCAGATAATCCCAGGAACAGGCCTAAAACTCAGGACACCAAGAAGAGGAAAAAATGTCGTTGTTTGGCACACACAACCACTGCTTCAGAACTATGTCATGAGAAGACAGAAAACTTGGACATGTCATGAGAAGATAGAAAACTTTGACATGTCATGAGAAGATAGAAAACTTGGACATGTCATGAGAAGATAGAAAACTTGGACATGTCTTGAAAAGATAAATGTTTCAGAACTTAGACATGTCATGAGAAGATAGAAAACATGGATATGTCATGAGAAGATAAAAGTTACAAAACTTAGAAAACAGAAGTTTCAGAATTTGATAATGACTGGAAAAGCCAAGGTAGAAAGCATAGCAACAGATGCGGAAGCTTGATCATCAACCACATCCACTCCCCTACATAATATAAAGTTATGAGGTCCACAGACATAATATAAAGTTATGAGGTCCACAGATATAATATAAAGTTATGAGGTCCACAGACATAATATAAAGTTATGAGGTCCACAGATATAATATAATGTTATGAAGTCCACAGATATAATATAATGTTATGAGGTCCACAGATATAATATAATGTTATGAGGTCCACAGACATAATATAATGTTATGAGGTCCACAGGCATAATATAATGTTATGAGGTCCAGAGACATAATATAATGTTATGAGGTCCAGAGACATAATATAATGTTATGAGGTCCACAGACATAACATAATGTTATGAGGTCCACAGACATAATATAATGTTATGAGGCACACATACAAGCCAGACAAAAGAGAGATATCTGTTTAGAAAACAACACATGATCTTACAAACATGGCCTTCACATTGTCTGCTGTTACTGTAATTAGATGTTTCGATTTATCTGAAGACACAAATATCTAGTCATGGACACACTTTAAGACGTCAGTCACTTAAGTCCAGTTTAATGCTTTAATCTTGCAAAGTAGGTAACCAGGCGAGGTGGAGATTAAGTTAGGCCGTACAGTGATAGAACATGATGTGGCACACTGTGATAGAACATGATGTGGCACACTGTGATAGAACACGACGTGGCACACTGTGATAGAACACGACGTGGCACACTGTGATAGAACATGATGTGGCACACTGTGATAGAACATGATGTGGCACACTGTGATAGAACACGACGTGGCACACTGTCAGCCAGGACTTTTGCAGCAGTCTCCATGATACACTAAACAACATAAGTAAAGAGTAAAATGTTATAATCAGGGGGGGACTCCAATGCAAGACTGGGAACTAGTGGAGCTGATGTAGCAGTCCACATGGGTGACTTTGGTGACAAGCAGTGTGTTAGAAATGAAAATGGTAGCAGACTCATAGAACTGTCCAGCCAGCTTGATCTTTGTATCACAAACACGTTCTTTAAACACAGAGAGTTCCAAATATAAACCTGGTACAAATGGAATGATTTGACATGCTGAATCCAAACTGATTTCATACTAACAAGGGACAACAAGAGAAGATCAGTCATAGATGCAAGAGCAATACCCAACCTGAGTTCAAGCATGGACCACAGAGCTGTAGTAGCAGTCATCAGAACATACTGGAAAAGCCATGACAGAACTCACAAGAAGAAAAATGAAACAATAAAACTAAGCAAGCTCAATGAAGAAAATGTGAAAGAAGAATATGAGAAGAAAATAAGAGAATTGTTCATAAACTTACCAACAGAAACAAAATCTGTGGAAGAGGAATGGGCCTTGTTAAAAACCAGCTTTTTTGTGAGCAGCAAAAGAAATATGTGGCACTATGAAAAAAAGGAGGTAGAGAAATGAAAATAACAACATGGTGGAATGATGAGGTGAAAGAGGCTGTAAAAGAAAAGAAACATAAATATAAAGAATGGATGAGAAGCAAAGAGGATCTAGACTACATTGAAGACACTCTAAGCAGGTAATTAAAGAAACAAAGGTAAAATAATGCAGGAATACAGTGAAGTATTAAACAACAATCACAAAGAAGCTATGAAAACCTTTTATAAAAAGATCAGTGCAATGAGAAAAGAGCAGAGCACTTTGACCCAACTGAGATGGTGAATGATGTTAATGGTGATCCAGTATGCGAACCAGAGATTAGATATGCTGATGACACAGTATTATTGTCCACAACACAAAAACGAATGGAAAAAACTAGTTATGTCAGTCCGTAAGAACAGCGAAGAGCAAAACCTCTATCTTAATGCGAAGAAAACTAAATTGATGACAACTGACAAAATAAACAAGGCAGCTGAAGTATGTATCAATGAGGAAAAACTGGAAGAAGTGGAGAGTTTTGAATATCTTGGATCACTACTAACTAATAAGTGAGATACAATGAGGGAAATAAAAGGGAGCGCATCTATCGCTCTTCAGAAAGTAAAACAACTAAAAAATCTGTGGAGAGGAACAGACAGAACTACAAAAATAAGATTTTTAAGGCATGCACCTTTCGCATCGCAAAATATGCCTTTGAGACCTGGACACTCAACAAAACAGCTGAGAAACACTTAAAAGTTTCAGAACTTGGATATGTCGTGAGAAGATACAAAACTTGGACATGTCATAAGAAGATAATAACTTTTTCAGAACTTAGATATGTCATGAGAAGATAAAATTTTCAGAACTTGGATATGTCGTGAGAAGATAGAAAACTTGGACGTGTCATAAGATAAAAGTTTCAGAACTTAGATATGTCATGAGAAGATAAAAAAAACTTTGAATGTAAATGCTATGAAGAGCTCTTCAAATATCACGGAAATAGAAAAGAAAAAATATCTCCATACTACAAGAACATTAAAGAAGGTTAGCTAGTAAAGAAGATTAAACAGAGAAAAATTAAATATTTTGGACATATTAAACGTCATGATAATTTAGAGAAGACAGTCTTGGAAGGGTTCACATTAGGAAAAAGGAAGCGAGGAAGACCAAGGCGAAGATGGCTGTAAGACATCGTTGATAATCTGCGAATGGACTCATCAGCAGCAGGGCATCTTGCTTACAACCAAGAGGCCTACATGAATGCTGTTAGGGAGGCAAAGTTCCGCAAGGGACATGCAAATGAATGACTGGCTGACAGAATATGCGAACCAGAGACAGTATTTATACAATTTACTCAATATACCATCCGAGGCAAGCCAACCTCATGATAACAACACAGCTGACCCCATAGAACTGGAACCAGACATACTACAAGCTGAAATCAGAGAAGCTATCAGAAAGGTCCCAGTGAACAAAGTCCCAGGATGTGATGGAATACCTAATGATTAATCAAATGTGTGATAGAGGTTGGAATAGCTTGGCTTCACAGACTCTATAACCTGGTTTGGTAAAAACAAGAAACACTGCAGGACTGGAGAAATGCTGTAATTATTCTAATGTGAAAGAAAAAAGGAACTAAAAAAGACTGCAACCAACATAGAGGCATCTCACTGCTAAGCCATACTGGAAAAATGTACTACAAGTTCCTAGAGAAAAGACTGCAACCAGTGATTGAACCACAGTTAAATGAAACTCAGATGGGATTTATAAAAAAAAATATTAGCTGTACAAATGCCATCTTTTCCCTAAGACAACTAACATAAAAAAATCAGTTGAACACAATCAGATATTCACATAGCTTACGTAGATCAAGAAAAAGCATTTGATAGAGTAGATAGAAACTGTGAGAAATCTTACAGCATTGGAGTTCGTACACATTTGATCAACCTATGCAAAAACCTATACAAAAACAGTCAGTGTACAGTTAGAACAAATCACTCTGAACCATTCAACCTAAAATCTGGAGTGAGGCAAGGCTGTGTACTATCTCCCTTTCTATTCATAACATACATTGACAACATCTGCAAGGAAGCTAACATACATAGTAAAAACTCCACCACAAAGTTGCCCAACAGCCCAACCCCAAAAAGAATGCCAATAAAACCACAATATCTTGCAGAAGACATACCCTATAGGAGGACCATAATCGACCTCCTTTGTGCTGACAGTCAAGCACTTATAGCCACATCAGAAAAAGACCTACAGCAGAACATGGATAATTTAGCAAGGTCTTATCAAAGCCACAACTTGAAGATCAGTGCTGAAAAAACAGAAGTCATGACCATAGTGAGAGAAGAAATCCAAACAAAGATCTTCCTAGACAACCAGCCCCTGAAACAAGTGAAACATTTCAAATACTTAGGTAGCATAATATCATCCTCAGGGAAAACTGACACTGAGAACAGATGCAATAAAGCAAATCAGGTCATTGGACAAATGACTCCTTTACTGAAAAACAAATACATCACAACTGAAACAAAAAGGACAATATACAACAAAATTTTCCTCCCAACTCTATCTATCGATGTCAAACATGGACACTAACAGTCAAGAACAAAAGAAAAATCATCACAACAGAAATGAGATTTTTAAAGGAGAGTACTAAATGTGACAAGAAGAGACCAAATAAGAAATGACACCATCAGGGCAAAGGTTGGAGTAACACCAGTATTACATTATATCCAGAAACAGCAAGTCAAATGGTTTGGCCATGTTATACAGTTAACGGCAGACGGTATATCACAGACAACATTCATAGTAAGATTTGTAGGCAACAGAGGAAGAGGCCGCCCACGCAGGTGATGGAGAGAGGAAATTAAATATCCCATTATATGAAGTAGATCGTCGAGTCCTATCAAGATGTCTATCTATCTCTTCAAAACCGAAAGTAGTCACATAATTGCACCAAACCTACTTTATTGCTTCAATCAAAGCTTGGGAATCTTATGGCTTTTTTTCTGCAACTTTATCCTTTAAAAGGGCCCACAAACTTTATCCTTTAAAAAGGTCCACAACTATCTGTGGGGTTGAGGTCGGGTTACCCTGTCAATCAAGTATAGTAATCTTAATCCTGGCCTGGTAGTCCTTCAAAACCTTGAATCTATGGCATGGGACAGCATCATGCATGAAAGCTGAGCATCTGCGCACTGACATATGAATTCCCAGATCCTCTTTTAAGATACTCGCTTAACGAGGACCAGGCGTTGTAGTTCCCTTTGGCAAAAACGTGTAATGTAGCAGTGCCGGGTTTTGACACTGCACTCCATCCATATCATCTGACTCTATCACGGTGCTCCTATATCATCTGACTCTATCACGGTGCTCCTATATCATCTGACTCTATCACGGTGCTCCTATATCATCTGACTCTGTCACGATGCTCCTATATCATCTGACTCTATCACGGTGCTCCTATATCATCTGACTCTATCACGGTGCTCCTATATCATCTGACTCTATCACGGTGCTCCTGTATCATCTGACTCTATCACGGTGCTCCTATATCATCTGACTCTGTCACGATGCTTCTATATCATCTGACTCTATCACGGTGCTCCTATATCATCTGACTCTATCACGGTGCTCCTATATCATCTGACTCTGTCACGATGCTCCTATATCATCTGACTCTATCACGGTGCTCCTATATCATCTGACTCTATCACGGTGCTCCTATATCATCTGACTCTATCACGGTGCTAGCGATGTCATCAAATCTTTGACCTTTCTGTCCTCGAACATGTGATACACGTGAGGTAAAAACTGCTATATGATTGATTCATCCGTGACTGACGACGCTCAGCGAAGTCAAGTCTTTTTTTTCTTTTTCATTGATGGGGTTTGTCTGGATGTTTTTGCAAGTTTATACGATGTTAATATCTACCCCTGCTGATTCTACAGTCAGAGCTCTGAGTTTCCTGCTTGGACTCCTTAGAGAACACAGCAGTTCGCCGTGTGATATTGTCATCACCTGAGATTGTTTTACTCTACTTCTCCTTCGGTCTCTGAAATCTCCAGTATCTCGATATTTCATGACTGCATTATGAACAGCAGTGTTGCCAACTTTCACCTCTCTGCTTACTTCATGTCCTTCATGACATAAACTCATTATTGCTCTCCTCTGACGTACACTTTATGATGTCCCTCCCCTCCTCCATTTTTAGCTACACTTAAAGTATATACACAACCTCGTAGCATGAAAACCAGAAGCGGACTGACGCCCGAAAGCTTGCCCTTACTCTATAAATAGCTGCTAATGTAATATGATGCAACATGGACACTTATTCGCACAGTACAGGAAATACATGACACATTCGGCTGAAATTTCATAAAAACAAGAGCTGGTCTTAATCTTTTGTGAGTGGCTGTAAGACAGCGACAGATCAGTTCTGAGGTCAAGCCTGCTTTGAGGTCAAGCCTGTTAGTTCCGACAAGCTATAAAACTAAAAAAAAAAATATCTGAAAAGTTTTGAAAAATTCTACTAAAAGGCAGGAGAATATAAAGGTTAAAATGTATGACGGTGGTGAGGGGTCAATTACTACTGCTTTAAGGGGTCCGCTACTTGAAAAAGATTGAGAACCACTGACGTGACTGATATAAATGTCAAGAACATAGTAAAATGTCCTGCCATATTGCAAGATTTCTTCTTCAATCAAAAGTTGTACTTCAAATATCCATGACTCTAAATCACACACATTTGGTACACTCAATCTAGTTAAACGTTTGGCACGGTCATTTGTCTAAGTGAGGTCTCTGAAATAAAAATAAATTTGACCATAACTCATAAAATGTTACTGACTCTGTAATCTAGGAGATATCTGGGACAATTTCCCTAAATCTTTCAAACCATTGATTTGTATCATTGTGACCCAAGAAAGAAGCAGACAGAAAGCCATAAATCACTCAATATGGGATATCTGAAGCCATTATCTTTACATTCACAAAATCCATTTCCACAATCCATCTAGGAGCGCGACATCTCGCGTCAAAGTCTAAACATGAACGACGAGTTTCCTTTCTTGTAATCCTTGATCCATGCACAAGTCAGGAGCCATAACTCACGCAAACCGACGTCAGATATCCTAACTGGTGTCACGTACAGCTGACTTCAGATATCCTAACTGGTGTCACGTACAGCTGACTTCAGATATCCTAACTGGTGTCACGTACAGCTGACTTCAGATATCCTAGGTGGTGTCACTCACAGCTGACGTCAGATATCCTAGCTGATGTCACTCACAGCTGACGTCAGATATCCTAGCTGATGTCACTCACAGCTGACGTCAGATATCCTAGCTGGTGTCACTCACAGCTGACGTCAGATATCCTAGCTGGTGTCACTCACAGCTGACGTCAGATATCCTAGCTGGTGTCACGCAGAGCACTTCTTCTTCCTCAAGATGTCCCTCTATAACGTCATCTTCTTCTTCTTCTTCGTTCACTTCTACCACCAAAAACCGCACTGTGAACCTACTGAATTCACGCCTGTGGTCCTCGTTAGGTCCCGTGGTCCCCTGTGTGGTCCAAAATAGACCACACGAGATCCACGAGAGGACCACAAGGGGTTCAGAGTATCACAGTGCTTTAGCCTGTATTCTTGGTGGGTCTCGGAAGCGGGATTGCGTGACACTGTGGTTTTCATTGCACCAGTTTAGTCTAGGGTTGGACTTTCTCACCGGAAGACCTCGACGTGTTTAGGATATCAGTGCATCCCCGCTGGGTGAGAGGCGGTAGCCCACCCAGGCCAGAGTTGGACTTTCTCACCGGAAAACCTCGACGTGTTTTGAGATACCCGTGTATCACCGCCGGGTGAGAGGTGGTTGCCCATCCAGTCCAGGGTTGGACTTTCTCACCGGAAAACTTCAGCGTGATTAGGATACGCAAACATCCCCGCCGGGTGAGAGGTGGTTGCCTATCTAGACTTCCCTGGTCCAGTATCTCCGACTTCAGCATTTTGCGGTCGTGGCCGCTACCCTTCCTAGTTGTGACCAGGATGGAGCTTTTGTCCAGGAGGACGAATCCTCGCCACTAGTGACTTCTACCCCTGGATTGAGCATTATCCCAGTATGGGCGTATTTGGGACGGGACCGACCTCTAGGGCAGAGGTACTGTGACATGCATAGCCTTCAAGATTCACCCCTGATGTGAGCCGGTTTAGGCAAAATTTACCAGTATGGGTGTATATCAGGCGTGACCGACCTCTAGAGCGGAGGTGGCATGACATGTCTAGCCATCAAGTTCCACCCCTGGTGTGTGCCGGTTTAGGCATATTTCACCAGTGTAGGTGTATTTCGGACGTGGCCGGCCTCTAGAGCAGAGGTGCCGTGGTATGTATAGCTCTCGTAGCGATACTACTGGACATACCGGTTAAACTTCACTTTCCACCACCTTTTCCCATCGGCGCCGCACAGCAACCTTTATTTCTTTTCCGCATTTCTTCCTTGACCGGGAGGAGCTTCACTCCACGCGCGGCATTTGAAGAGTCAAGCCAGCAGTGTCTTAACCTCTGGGACAAGCCGGTTCATGCATTTCACCAGATATGACTGCACTCAGGACGTGGCCGACCTCCAGACCAGAGGTGCCGTGATTTGACTGTTTGCTTCGCTTTATCCTTTCTACCACCTTTTCCGCAGTGATGCTGCGCGGCAACCTCATTTGCAAATTTCTTCATTGGCCGGGAGGAGCACCGCTCCACGCACGGCAGCTGAAGAATCTCGCCAACAGCGGCAGATGAGCTACCAAACGTGCCACTCATCTACCCTAAGTAACTGGTTTTCAGGCGCCAGATATTCGCCCTCGCCCCTTCTCCTGTCAGTTTAAACAGTTCTGCCACGGGAAGGCCAGAAGCTGGACTTGATTGCCAGAGGCTGTTTGTGGCGCGTTTGCAGTCCTTAGAACCTATAACGTCATGATCCTAGTACACCTTCATAAAACTAATATATTATCTCGCTTCTACCCGGAGTTGTTCATTACAATTCCCTCCAATGTGATTCTGAAGACACAGGCATGGTATCGGACAGTGAGTGGATCAAGTGGCTTGCTTGAAGACCTTGAGTATAGGCTCCACTACCATAGCAACAACATCGATTCATTTTCCACTAAGGTGGCTGAAGACCGTGACAGCCTGTATTTGAGTAACTAGTTTCAGATGAGCTACGGTCTTGATCAGCTATCGTTTGTTAGTTCCGACATCTGCACCACCCTTCAACGATGCTCATGGTTATTTCCCATTTCTCTCTGCTGAACCTGAACAAATGTCGTCAAGTCTACACACAAATGTCGTCAAGTCTACACATAAATGTCGTCAAGTATACACATAAATGTCGTCAAGTCTACGCATAAATGTCGTAAAGTCTACACTACACACATATCGTTAAGTCTACACACATATGACGTCAAGTCTACACATAAATGTCGTCAAGTATACATATAAATCTCGTCAAGTCTATACACAAATATCGTTAAGTCTACACACAAATGACTCAAGTCTACACTACACACATATCGTTAGGTCTACACACATATGACGTCAAGTCTACACACAAATATCGTTAAGTCTACACACAAATGGCGTCAAGTCTACATAAATGACGTCAAGTCTACACATAACTGAAATGAGTTCCCGATCTGGCTGTTATGAGTTTCGGCTAAGTAAAGCCAAGATTTTTACTTTTCTGATGAAATGAAAGTTTAATGAGATAAGAATCTTCGCTTTCATCTTCTCCTGACAAAAATTCTGAGCGCATGTAGCAAGAAATCTTCCACGGTAATGAGAGAATGATACATTACTCTTCTTCTCTTTCGCTCATTGACTCACTCTGTCACTCACTCATTCACATACACACACGCACATACAGTATAATACGTGACAGGGGCATCTTGAAGAGAGACTAGGTATAATATTTTCTATGTGTGACATTCTATCTCATCGTCTCTCTCTCTCTCTCTCTCTCTCTCTCTCTCTCTCTCTCTCTCTCTCTCTCCCTCTCTCTTCCTCCCTTCCTTACAACACATCGGACTAGCAACACAACTACAACACCAGCAACTATTCCTGAGACCAAAAAAAAAAAAACGTTGTCTACAGCGTACAGTCCAGAAAGATTCACCAAGAGACAAAAGATATAGACAGAGAAAGAGAGAGAAAGAGAGAGAGACAGAGAGAGAAAGAGACAGAGAAAGAGAGAGACAGAGAGAGAAAGAGATAGAGACAGAGAGAGAAAGAGAAAGAGAGAAAGAGAAAGAGAGAAAGGCAGAGAGAGAAAGAGATAGACAGATGCAGAGAGAGACAGAGAGAGAAAGAGATAGAGAGAGACAGGGACAGAGAAAGAGATAGAGAGAGACAGAAGGAAAGAGAGAGAAAGAGAGAGAGAGACATGTCATTAAGATTACCTGCTGAGTGTTTTCTATCATATAATTTCAAAGATGAATCTGCAGTGAGAAATCTCAAAGGTAAAGATATCGCTGTTGTGCCACGTAGGCAGCTGCGGACATGGTGATAGTGCCCATATTTTTCTTGACATGTCAGCACGCTTCGGATGATGTGGTCAGCAACACACCTGGCCGCCTTTCCTGACCACATTCCAGAAGAAGTCAGGTACCAATTTCTACAGTTAGGGCGCCTCCGGCTGGATCCGAACCAGCGACTTTCGCCATGAAAGGCTGGTGCTCTAACCAGTTTGAGAAATTTGAAAACATTAAGAAAACATGCAACCATCTATTCTCTGAGAACACAGAAGTTAGAGAAATACACAACCATCTGTTCTCTGAGAACACAGAAGTTAGAGAAATACACAACCATCTGTTCTCTGAGAACACAGAAGTTAGAGAAATACACAACCATCTGTTCTCTGAGAACACAGAAGTTAGAGAAATACACAACCAACTGTTCTCTGAGAACACAGAAGTTAGAGAAATATACAACCATCTGTTCTCTGAGAACACAGAAGTTAGAGAAATACACAACCATCTGTTCTCTGAGAACACAGAAATTAGAGAAATACACAACCATCTGTTCTTTGAGAACACAGAAGTTAGAGAAATACACAACCATCTGTTCTCTGAGAACACAGAAATTAGAGAAATACACAACCATCTGTTCTTTGAGAACACATAAGTTAGAGAAATATACAACCATCTGTTCTCTGAGAACACAGAAGTTAGAGAAATACACAACCATCTGTTCTCTGAGAACACAGAAGTTAGAGAAACACAACCATCAGTTCTCTGAGAACACATAAGTTAGAGAAATATACAACCATCTGTTCTCTGAGAACACAGAAGTTATAGAAATACACAACCATCTGTTCTCTGAGAACACAGAAGTTATAGAAATACACAACCATCTGTTCTCTGAGAACACAAGATAGAGAAGCACATATGGGGCCCCCTATCCGAATAAAAAAAAATCTCATAATCTCTAATAATAAACTAAGGAAAAACAGGGCCACGGGGCCCCTTGACCAGCTCAGACTACGGGGCCACAAACCTGCGTGGCCTACTCGTCGGAGTTGTAAATGACAGCATAAAATGAGGAGGTTTGATCGAAAACGTCTTTCCGTCCACATAAAACAGAATTTATTTGCACGACCGGATGGGTAATTATTCTTACCGTTAACTGCATGTTAACATGTTTACCGGTAATTTTATTTACCTTCACAAAGTTCAGGTAAATTCACTACAAAATTTGCTGCTTATATACGTGGCACATGTAGCGCATTGTTACTACGCTACGGTCATATTTCTTCAAGTAACATTACGCAAAATATATCGCGTTTATCTTGTTAACAAATGTTACATTAAGTAACTCACAAAATAATAGTAAATTTATCATAAAAATGTGAAGCTTCAACTGAGCGCTGCATGTAAAACACCTTTACCTTCAGGTTTTAGTTCAATCGCTTTGTCAAGACAGTAACAAAAAATCTGTTACAACACCATCTTCGCGTCCCTTTCAGGTTGTAACAAGATACAGTGTCAAGATACAGTGTCAAGATACAGTGTCAAGATACAGCTGTGCTTACAGCGAGATAAATTATCACAGCTAAGTAACTGGAGGGTCACGACAGAGTATCTTGTCTTAATGTGCACCCAAAAAGGAGCACCTAATTTATGGCCGTACATTGCTGCTAGAGGAGAGCTGCCAGGGAAATATTGTAATCTTTATAGTCCACGGTGTGTGTGTGTGTGTGTGTGTGTGTTTTTCTTTTTTAATGATGTTTCATCTAGTAAACACGTTTGTCCGTCTGTAACAGAACTATAATGTTTAACGTTTATATAAATTTATGATAAATTTTTCGCTATGAAGTTCGCTAAGAAGTTTATAAAGTGAAATGTTTCTGTTTTTTTCCGGGCAACATTTAGTATGGTTTCCTGTCCCATTTATCGTAACATTTCTGTTAAAAATATTGTCAAACTTACAATAAAATTTACATTTAGTAATAACTGTATTTACAGAATTTTTATTTTTATTATTTTTTTAAAGTAAGCATTTACGGGAACGTATCAGTTGAATTTTAAAATAAATCAGTTTTTACTGTCTTGCGGTTAACATTAACATTGGAAAAGTTAACAAACATGTTAAAAATTTCCTTCATAAAAACTACCACAAACTCGTTTAAATTTTTTTCCATCATGAAGTATAGACGGCTAACCTTTAGTTTTACATGGATATTACTAAATATTTGTTGGTATTAAGAATGGTAACAATAATATTGCGAAAGTCCGTTTTAAGCACTACGAAAAACATGTGCCGAAATATTGGATTGTTGTGTATTCTTCACTCAAGCATGCTCATCTTACTTTATACCACTCAAATTACTGCTCATTTTCCTCACTCTTTTTTTTTAAACTAAACTGTGCACTCCCGTCTGTAAGTAAAGGTGGAAGTTGTTTTTTAAAGGTGGAAGTTTTTTTTAATGAAACATTAAAATTCTTCACTCGGTATTTCTCTACCTGTTAATGCTAAATCTAACCTTCAAAAAATTTCTCTAGATATTAAAATTAAATTCATGTCTCACAAATATCTCTATATATTAACATAAACTTCAAGTCTCACAAATATCTCTATATATTAACATAAACTTCAAGTCTCACAAATATCTCTATATATTAACATAAACTTCAAGTCTCACAAATATCTCTATATATTAACATAAACTTCAAGTCTCACAAATATCTCTATATATTAACATAAACTTCAAGTCTCACAAATATCTCTATATATTAACACAAACTTCATGTCTCGCACAATTTCCCTACATAGTAATGCTAAGTCTTGATATTTCAAAATGTCTCTAGATTTAACGTTAATTCTACTGCTCCTAAAATTTATATAAATATTAACGTTAAGTTTAGCGCTGACAAAATATCTCTAGATATTAACGCTATCACTGAACGACACAAAATGTCCCTAGATTTTAACCTTATTTCTAGAAATCCCAAAATTTTCATAGTTTAGTGCTGACAAAATTTCTCGAGTTACTACCGCTAGATCTAGCTATCGGTACACTGCAGAGAATCTGCAGCAACATAAGACAAAATAGCACAAGATTATTAAGTTAATAAAATATACTAACCAAGACAATCAAAATGCAGCTGTACAGAATTCTGTGTAGCATAGTTCTGACAGATTTAGATTGTTCCTTGGCTTCTCTCACGGAATACGCAATTTTCAATCAAAGGGAATTAATTGGATTTATGGATTTAGCGTTAGCTCACCTGGCCATTTTTGCATCAGCAGTCGACGATTTTCGATGTTTTACACAAAATAACTTCTCTTTTGACCGTAGACATTTGCTTCACGTTTCTTCTGTAAAAAAATTTCCGCAATATTCAACTCCACTTCCAACTAAAACTTTTTTTTTCGTGAAATCTTTGGTAATGTGTAAATCTAAACACAATTTTGTTTCCTTGGGGATAGTTATCACTTCTTCACGTGCCACATCCAACATTAGTACATACATGCAACATTAGTACGTACATACATACAACATTAGGAAGAAGAACAACAACAAAAGCTTAATAGAATCACCGGTGACTTTCGTTAAAAGTTTAACATGAAACCAGTTTCAGAACTGTCACATTTTTAAAAACTAAATGTAAATTAATCTGTTGTAATGTGGCCCGCGTTTCACATGAAGAAAAGTTACGAAAATAATATCTGGTGATGTGGTTTCTTTTTAATTAAAAAACTAAAGTATGGTTCTATATGTCAGTTTACTGAGAAGAAACTGATCTCATTTTTTTCAATGTTGTTCTCATACAGTTTGAGCGAATTTTAGATTTGTCATGAAAGTGAATCAAAGCTGTCTCAGTGAATGTTACTTATAAGATAACAAATGTTACCTATTCGCAGTGGAAGTTATCTTGTCATCTGCAGCAATAGAAGAAATGTGATCTCAGTCAAAACTATGTGAATATCTAAATCCATGGCAGGAAAAGATAACTGTGGTCTACTAAGCTGTATGAACACACTTTCTTCCACAATGGGACAGGCCAAGTGGCACTGATGGCCGCTGATTTCTCTTTTGAAGCAGTCTTACCTGTTTGTGCAGTAAGCTTCTGTGAGGCCTGGCTGATGCTATGCCTGGTCGCTGGGACCAGCTCCAGCAGGTGAGGCCCTCTCTGATTGGTCGGCTGTGGCGACAAACAAATCGGTGACCGACCACTCAGATGAAGAGTAGGGCAGACCTATCAGCGCGTGCGCATTCTCCACAGCTGCCAGCCCAAGTGTACGTCTCAGCCGCTATTGAAGTTCACCAGAACAGAACAGGTCACACATAACTGACAGCTGTATCCAGCAATTCCAACATCAGTTTAAACTTATCACTTCCACTCTTTAAAATTTCCTACATTTCACCAAAGAGGCGGCCAGCAACTTGTAACAACTTGTACTGGCCTGCTTTGCTCTGGTCCCACGAGAACTGTATCTCACACACACACACACACACACTCACACACACTGCTTGTTTTAACACTGAAGTTGCAGGAATATCGTTTGAAAGAAAAAAAAAACCTATACCTTCTATAACGTTTCCTTTAAGAAAAAAAACTGTACCTTCTATAACGTTTCCTTAAAAAAAAATGTAACTTCTGTAACGTTTCTTAAAAAAAAAAACGAGAGAATTGATAAGAGTGTGTCCCAGTTGCGAAGTTACCTCGTCAAACGATCCGCCATTGTCTCTTAACCCAGTAGATATACTGAAATCTTATATCCTTCCCGTGCCGTTAAACGTCACACAGGGCTCGCAAGGTAGTTCGCCAATTTTTCCTGTTTTCGGCGAACTTTTCAACCTCATCAAGAGATTTTATACCTATTGATTTGGCCTCTCTTAATATTGTCCTCTTCAGAGTTTCCCGTGGTCTGCCTTTTTTTCTTTGACCTGTAGTGTTCCACTTGGTAGCTTGTTTTGGGATTCTCTGATTGGTTCTTCTCATCACGTGACCAACATATGTCCATCTCCTTTTCCTGATCACCCATGAGACTGGTTGTTGTTCAGTCATCTGTCTTATCTCTGTATTGTTCTTGAATTCGTTCCACTTGATGCCAAGCATTTTCCATAGGCAATTGTTTTCAAAAGAGTCTAATTTATTGTCTATTTCTTTAGTTGTTTTCCAGCTTTCGCATGCATAAATGAGTGTGGATAACACATTTGAATTGAATAATTTTAACTTGGTTTTTGTGTTTATGACTTTTGAATGCGTTCTCAAGATTCTTGAAGATTGATGCTGCTTTTACAATTCTAATTCTAACTTCCTTTCTAGTGTCACCATCCTGGTCTATGTAGCTGTCAGGGTATGCTGAAATCAGTTGGGACAAAATCTACATTGTTTGAAGTCTAGAAACAAATATGATGTTTCAGAGTTCTCTTCGTAAGTCTAGGGACAAATATCTTGATTAAGGGGTCTCTTCCTAAGTCTAGAGACAAATATCTTGACTAAGGGTTCTCTTCCTAAGTCTAGGGACAAATATCTTGACTAAGGGTTCTCTTCCTAAGTCTAGGGACAAATGTCTTGACTAAGGGTTCTCTTCCTAAGTCTAGGGACAAATATCTTGACTAAGGGTTCTCTTCCTATGTCTAGGGACAAATATCTTGACTAAGGGTTCTCTTCCTGAGTCTAGAGACAAATATCTTGACTAAAGATTCTCTTCCTAAGTCTAGGGACAAATATTCTTACTAAGAGTGCTGTTTCTAAGTCTGGGGACAATATCCAGACTAAGAGTTCTCTTTCTAAGTGTAGGGACAAATATCTTGACTCACAGTTTTCTTCCTAAGTCTGGAGACAAATATTCTGTCTCAGAGTTCTCGTCTTAAGTCTGTGGACAAATATCCTTACTCAGAATTCTCTTCATAAGTCTGGAGACAAATATCCTGACTAAGAGTTCTCTTCATAAGTCTGGAGACAAATATCCTGACTAAGAGTTCTCTTCATAAGTCTAAGGACAAATATCCTGACTAAGAGTTCTCTTCATAAGTCTAAGGACAAATATCCTGACTAAGAGTTCTCTTCATAAGTCTAAGGACAAATATCCTGACTAAGAGTTCTCTTCATAAGTCTAAGGACAAATATCCTGACTAAGAGTTCTCTTCATAAGTCTAAGGACAAATATCCTGACTAAGAGTTCTCTTCATAAGTCTAAGGACAAATATCCTGACTAAGAGTTCTCTTCATAAGTCTGGAGACAAATATCCTGACTAAGAGTTCTCTTCATAAGTCTAAGGACAAATATCCTGACTAAGAGTTCTCTTCATAAGTCTAAGGACAAATACTAAGAGTTCTCTTCATAAGTCTAAGGACAAATATCCTGACTAAGAGTTCTCTTCCTTCCTCTAGTCTGACCCAGCCTAGGGGCTAAAGAATTTCACACGTGGCTTGAAAAAATGTGAAATATAAGAGTTTCATGTGAAATATACTAGTAAGAGTTTCACATTCACACACAATTATGACACTTGTACGGAAGACCAAAGTTGTAGCTAGGCGATCATGCTAGAGTGATACAGGTGAGCTATTTGTGAAACCCCAACTGCTGGCGCAGAGACGGGACAAGAACCCCAACTGGTGACATACCGACGGGACAATAGCCCCAGCTAGTGACATACAGACGGGACAAGAACCCCAACTTGTGACGTACAGAAGGGACAATAGCTACAACTGGTGACGTACAGACAGGACAATAACCCCAACTTGTGACGTGCAGACGAAACAAGAACCCAAAATGGTGACGTACAGACGGGACAAGAGCCCTAACTGCTAGCGTACAGACGGGACAAGAACCTCAAGGACCTGTCTTTTCAGTAGCCTCAAGTCAACGGACACGACTTTTTCTGGTAGCAAAGATTGCGTGGCCGTAGATGCAGCAAGACTTGTTCGTTTGCTGCTGACTCTTCTCACAGTTCAGTTCAGTAGAGCCCTGCACTTCTTTCAGCGTCATTTACGCCATTATGTGCAAGCGATTTGATATGAAGTAGATAGGGGAAACTGGCTTATGTTCAGGAAATTGTTTCGCCAGCATCTGAACGACATATCCAAGAGGGCACTGACACCGGTCGCCAAGCACTTTCGTCAACGAGACCATCAAGGAAAACGGGACATCTCTGTCACTACAATCCTCTCTTGTTCTTCTGATGAACGATGCCACAGGCGATTGTTCTGGCCTTTGCATCCTTATTCTCGACCGGCCTGAGAGCTCTGACAGCTTTCATCTTCAGCGTCCTTTCAGCTATCTCTGTTCTCTCTGAACCTATAGCTTTCATCTTCAGCGTCCTTTCAATTATCTCTGTTCTCTCTGAACCTATAGCTTTCATCTTCAGCGTCCTTTCAGCAATCTCTGTTCTCTCTGAACCTATAGCTTTCATCTTCAGCGTCCTTTCAGCAATCTCTGTTCTCTCTGAACCTTTCCTTCACCCACTCTTTTTCATATTATTTTCTCACGGGTGTTTTGTTTGTTTGGGCCATAGTTCTCCACCAGGAGCAAGCTGGGGCCATCTGGAGGATGTTGTTTACCATATGGTACACTTTGTCATAGTCCCATTATCTCATTTCTCATCCAATCGCCTGCTTCCACTTTGTACTTACCTACATCTATATTGACACATTTTGTGCCTCTCTGTCTTTCAAGGATGATACAAAAAAGCTAACTAATTTTTCATCTGTTTTTTCGTATTTTTATCTGTTGTGTTGTTTTTGTATGTGATCACTAAAAAGGCTTCAGCCGAAATATTGGATTGCTCTTTGCTCTTCACTTATACGTGCTCATCCTATTTTCTGCCGTTTTTGTTTCTGCCAACTTACCTCACTTTTTCTATCCTTTTGTAAAACTAAACCATACGCTTCTGGCTACCGTTAATACTAGAACCAGTTTTATTGCATTCGTCACTTCTCCTATCTCTCATCATTGTAGGGTGCTAGATCTTGTGAAGAAGGCTACTTGCTAGCTAGATCTTGTGAAGAAGGCTACTTGCTAGCTAGATCTTGTGAAGAAGGCTACTTGCTAGCTAGATCTTGTGAAGAAGGCTACTAAGTAGCAGTGATATTTTTTTTTTCAAAGTATGAAGCACTCGTTCAGCTTAAAAGTGCTCCTGCAGTCACTAAGACGTGCTAAGATCTAGAATGATGTAAAAACTGGAATGTTTTACATTGATGGCCGTGACTGTGCTCTGGGCAAGACTACAAGTGCTCTCTTCTTTTCCTGGGGAGGGAAGATCTCAGAGCAGGAGAGCCCTCGTTAAATGAAGGGCAGCGAGGCAGGCGTACAAAGTGAAAGAACTGAAAGTGTTACCGTTAGTCATTATCCTCCTCCTCCTCCTTCTTCTTCTTCTTCTTCTTCTTATTCTTCTTCTTCTTCTTCAGTCTCTCTCTCTCTCTCTCTCTCTTTCTTTCTTCCTTCTTCTACAAGGTTTAACTATGTGATCTGGTTTTATTCCTCTCGTATTTATCTCTTCTACCCCACCCCTCTATCCTTTTTTTCCACCCTCATTTGCATTATACTTCTTCCCTCTTTCTCCCCCCCCCCCCCCACCCCCCAAGACTACTTGCCAATATATATATTGCCGTCTTTGTTTCTCGTTCTATGCAATCCTTCACTTTTATTTTGGAACTCACTTCTAGTGTACAAGTCCGGGCACTGGAGTCACTCAAGATCTGCGCACTTGCCCACGTGACGAAGACCAGACACTCCATGTTTCCTCGTATTGTGAAGTTGAAATGATCAGTAGAAGAACGCTCTTGTTTTCTACAGATGCTCTATTGCGAGCAATTATCTATACGCCTTCCTCTTTGATGTTCTGTTTTCACGTAAAACAATGTATCAGCCCCATAAGCAATATTGACATGTGCCATGCCCGGATCTGGGATCATAACTCTTCTTAAGTGGAGTCGTATTCTCCATTATGGCCAGTGGTGTGTTTCCTCTTCGGAACGCGCATGCGCAGTGACATTTCAACCATTCTAAAGCGGCGTCTACTGATTAAGATCATGAAAAGGTGGCCGTCTTAATCCTGTGCTCTTTGCACCAGCAGTTTGTCTTGTTACAAATGTAGCTTTCATATTTGAGTTTCAGTGATTGTGAGAGTGAAAGATTATGTCAATATATCTAGTACTACACGAATAACTAGTGTAGAAGTATATAGACTAAGTTTGTAACTATACAAGAAGCCACTGCAGTAAAACCATTTCATAGTTTGACCAAGAAGAAATGTAGTAACAGCTTTATTAATTAACTAGCACACAGTCGCAACGTTTCGCTGTGAATCTTAATCATACAAAAACACACAGGACGAATAAATAGAGAGAGATAGATAGACAGAGACAGAGAGAGAGAGAGAGAGAGAGAAAAGATAAAATATGAATTCACATGAATGTTGTGTAAAAAAAATATAGGAATGAAAAAACAGACTAAATAAAATAAATGCCGTACTTAGCTGTGGCTTGTAAGAAGCTGTGACTTGTAAGAAGCTGTGACTTGTAAGAAGCTGTGACTTGTAAGAAGCTGTGACTTGTAAGAAGCTGTGACTTGTAAGAAGCTGTGGCTTGTAAGAAGCTGTGACTTGTAAGAAGCTGTGACTTGTAAGAAGCTGTGACTTGTAAGAAGCTGTGACTTGTAAGAAGCTGTGACTTGTAAGAAGCTGTGGCTTGTAAGAAGCTGTGACTTGTAAGAAGCTGTGACTTGTAAAAAGCTGTGGCTTGTAAGAAGCTGTAACTTGTAAGAAGCTGTAACTTGTAAGAAGCTGTAACCTGTAAGAAGCTGTAACTTGTAAGAAGCTGTAACTTGTAAGAAGCTGTGGCTTGTAAGAAGCTGTGGCTTGTAAGAAGCTGTGGCTTGTAAGAAGCTGTAACTTGTAAGAAGCTGTGACTTGTAAGAGGCTGTGTCCAGAAATGCGCATGATGGGGTGTTGAGAATGTTTAAATGGAGACTTGTAATGTGTGATAGTAGGTCGTAAAAAAGTGGGTGGGGGAGGGGGAGAGAGACCGCAGAAAGAGGAGAGAGTGGTATAATGGTAATCTAGCCGGGAGAGGGTGGAATAGGTGATTGCAGCTGGGGTAGAGGGTTGTAATCTGATGCTGTGAGGAGGTTTTTAAATATGCGTAACAAGTGAGAAAGGAGTAGAACTTGGTGCAGAGGGAATATGCTTGCAGGAGAAGGGAGTGTTAGATATAACTGAATTGCGAGTTCAAACCATGTGGTTCCAGCGTCCCATATTCCTGAATGTAGCGCTTCCCAAGCGTTAGGCGGCTTTTGTCTTCGGCTTGGCTTTGTTTGATGGCTGTTACCAGAGAATCATTTTCCCTAATTATTTCAATGGCTCCAATCACAGAGGCAAATCTGATTTTCTGATAACAGCCATCAAACAATGCCACGCCGAAGACAAAAGCCGCCTAACGTTTTAGAAACGCTACATTCAAGAGTATGGGAAGCTGGAACCACATGGGTTGAACTCGTAATTCAGTTACACCTAACATTACCCTCCCCCACAAGCATACTCCCTCTGCACCAAGTTCCACTCCTTTCTCACTTGCTACACATATTTAAAAAACCTCCTCACGGCATCAAGTTACAATCCTCTACCCCAACTGGAATCACCTATTCCATCTTCTCCCGGCTAGATTACCATTATACTACTCTCTCCCCTTTCTGCGGTCCCACCCACCCATTTTTACGACCCACCTATCACTCATCACAAGTCTCTATTTAAACATTCTCAACACTCCTCCGTGCTCATTTCAGGACACAGCCTCTTACAAGCCGCAGCTTATTATAAATCACAGCTAAGTGTTGCATTTATTTTTTTTTATTTTTTCCATTCTTATTTTTTACACAGCATTCATCTGAATTTATATTCTCTTCTCTCTCTCTCTCTCTCTCTCTCTCTCTCTCTCTCTCTCTCCGTCTCTATTTCTTCGTCCTGTGTGTTTTTGTATGATTAAGGTTCACAGCAAAACCTCACAATTGTTTGCTCCTTAATTAATAAAGCTGTTCCTACTTTTTTCCTAGTTTATACATTTTGTGCCTACAGTATGTCTACTTCAGCAATTCTTTGGGGGGGGGGGGAGAGAGAGAGGGAGAGAGTGAGAGAGAGAGAAAGTGTGAGAGAAAGTGTGAGAGAGAGTGAGAGAGAGAGTGAGAGAGAGTGTGAGAGAGAGTGTGAGAGAGAGAGTGAGAGAGCGAGAGAGAGAGTGAGAGAGAGAGTGAGAGAGAGTGAGAGAGAGTGAGAGTGAGAGAGAGAGTGAGAGAGAGATGGCGAGAGAGTGAGAGAGAGAGAGTGAGAGAGAGAGAGTGAGAGAGAGAGTGAGAGAGAGAGAGTGAGAGAGAGTGAGAGAGAGAGAGTGAGAGAGAGAGAGAGTGTGAGAGCGCAATAATTCAGTAAGAGAAAAACAATTTGCATATACGTGAAGGTGGTTCCTCACTAACAAACAGAAAGATACAGTGAGTCAGTCTGCGTCACGGCATGTGTCTGTCACGTCATGTATGTTTGTACCTCGGTAGTGTGTGTCTGCGTCACGGCATGTGTCTGTGTAAAATTCACGTCTGCGTCACGGCATGTGCCACTGTCCTCAGCACTTGATGTACATAACACGATGTACACTGGCACGACATACAGTAATTCCATGTACGATAATCACATGTAGTGTGACCAACTGCATTCTAACTATAATACGGTCTTTCATAATTTACTGTACTATAACTATAATTGTAACAACAACGCGTTGTATAACATACCACACTCTAACTAAGACCCGTTGTATCATAATTTACTCCATTCTAACTATGACGCATTGTATCATAACTTATTACAGTCTAACTATGACGTTTTGTATCATGACTTCTTATATCTTATATCTTATATCCTTCCCGTGCCGTTAGACGTCACATAGGGCTCGCAAAGTAGTTCGCCAATTTTTCCTGTCTTCGGCGAGTCTTTCAACCTCAACAAAGGATTTTATGCCTGTTAACTTGGCCTCTCTTAATAATGTTCTCTTCAGAGTTTCACGCGGTCTGCCCTTTTTTCTTCGGCCTGTTGTGTTCCACTTGATAGCTTGTTTTGGGATTCTCTGCTCATTTCTTCTCATCAAGTGGCCAACATATGTCCATCTCCTTTTCCTGATCACCCGTGAGACTGGTTGTTGTTCAGTCATCTGTCTTATCTCTGCGTTGTTCTTGAATTCATTCCACTTGATGCCGAGTATTTTCCTTAGGCATTTTTTCAAAAGAGTCTAATTTCTTTTCTATTTCTTTAGTTGTTTTCCAGCTTTCGCATGCATAAATGAGGGTGGATATTACATTTGAATTGAATAGTCTTAACTTGGTTTTTGTGCTTATAACTTTTGAATTCCATATGTTCTCAAGATTCTTGAAGATTGATGCTGCTTTTGCAATTCTGATCCTAACTTCCTTTCTAGTGTCACCATCCTGGTCTATGTAGCTGCCAAGGTATGCAAATTGATTGACTTCTTCAATATCTGTCCCTTCTATGTGTATTTTTCCATTTTGATTGATGGGAATTTTCATTATTTTTGTTTTGTCTTTGTTAATTTCAAGTCCTATTTTGCTAGCCAGTGAAGATAGGCTATCTGTTTTTTCTTGCATGGAATGCAATCATGACTTACTACACTCTATATACAAGACGTTGATTCATAACTTACTACACTCAACTATAACACGTTGTATCATAACTTACTACACTCTAACTATGACACGTTGTATCATAACTTACTACACTCTAACTATGACACGTTGTATCATAACTTACTACACTCTAACTATGACACGTTGTATCATAACTTACTACACTCAACTATAACACGTTGTATCATAACTTACTACACTCAACTATAACACGTTGTATCATAACTTACTACACTCAACTATAACACGTTGTATCATAACTTACTACACTCAACTATAACACGTTGTATCATAACTTACTACATTCTAACTATAACGAGTTGTCTCAAAATTTACTGCAGGATATCTGATGATATCACTATATCGTACATAGAAAATTAGAAAAAAGCAGCGATTATTGTTATTATTTTTCCTCTTGTCTGAAAGATTGGCAACTTTTGAAACAGACTTCCAGCAGATAGCAGACAAGAAAACAGACAAGATGGAAGATAGGTGTACAGAAAAATGTGCTCATGTACATAAACAAAAAAAAATAGGACAAACTAACAAATACTTTACCTCAACAGAGAGAAACGAATGAGGCAAAAACAGCAGGTAAAAAAAAAAAAATCAGAAATCGTTGGAACTAGCAAAATGTTCATCAGTAACTGAAACAATTTTTTTTTTTGGTGGGGGGGAATCCAGGATTAAAGAACACAGAAAGGTTGATGGAGATTTAAGAAGGTAAAAATATCTGTCTACACACATCTCTTCAAACTCTACATACACACTTTTGGTTAGACCACTACGCCGATCACGTGACATTCAGATACGAACTAGACACGAGGGAAAATGTAGGGGAAAACATCCCCTCAGAATGTCCCGGAATACGGTGAAAACATTCCAGGTATTTAAATACTAGAGTTCATGAAAGTTGTAGTTGTCTTTGATAGCCCCGAACACAAAGAATAATTCTGTTTATCCCAGTTAGGAGGTAGACACATTAGCCTGCTACAATTTGTAAACATACGAGCAAACCTGGATTGAAGGCCAATGAAGTTATCATCTGTTCTCTTCAACATTTCTCATATTTCTTCTCTGAGGAGTTTGTTCATAAATCTACATGAAAATCACGGGAAATCAAAAAGTGACACCGGAGTTACAAGGCCTACACTCACACGAATAAGGTCAAAGATATGTTCCAGTTATAGCAACACACGTGATCTACATGTGGAAATGAGGAACGTACAATATAGCAACACACGTGGTCCAAGTATAGGAATTATGAGATGTGCACTATAGCAACACATGTGGTCCAAGTGTGGAAATGAGAAGATGTCCAATATAGCAATACACGTGGTCCAAATGTGCAAACGAGAAGATGTGCAATATAGCAACACACGTGGTCCAAGTGTGGAAATGAGAAGATGTGCAATATAGCAATACACATGGTCCAAATGTGGAAATGAGAGAATGCAAAGTATAGCAACACCAGTGCTTCAGATGTAGAAATGAGACATGTGCAATATAGTAGCAACACACGTGGTTCAAATGTGGAGATGAGAGGATGTGCAATGTAGCAACTCACTTGGTCCAAATATAGAAATGAGGAGACGTGCAATATAGCAGCACGTGATCTAATTGTAGAAATGAGATGTGCAATATAGCAAAATGTGCTCCAAAAATAGAAATGAGGGGATGTGCAATAGAGCAACTCACGTGGTCCAAGTATAGAAATGAAGAGATGTGCAAAATAGCAACACACGTTGTTCAAATGTGAAATGAGTGTTTGTGCAACATAGCAACACACGTAGTCCAAATGTGGAAATGAGAGAATGTGCAATATGGCAACATACGTGGTTCAAATGTGAAATGAGTGTTTGTGCAACATAGCAACACACGTAGTCCAAATGCGGAAATGAGAGAATGTGCAATATAGCAACACACGTAGTCCAAATGCGGAAATGAGAGAATGTGCAATATAGCAACGCGCGTAGTCCTAATGTAGAAGTGAGGAAATGTGTATTATAGCAATACACTTGGTCCATATGTAGAAATGCAACATATGGTTGTAATTTTGACATTTCAGGAAGCACAGTATAGAAACACGTTTGTCTTAATGTAGACATGCGAGGACGCACAGTATAGAAACACGTTTGTCTTAATGTAGACATGAGAACACGCACAGTATAGAAACACGTTTGTCTTAATGTAGACATGAGAACACGCACAGTATAGAAACACGTTTGTCTTAATGTAGACATGCGAGGACGCACAGTATAGAAACACGTTTGTCTTAATGTAGAAACGAGAGGAAGCACATTATAGAAACACGTTTGTCTTAATGTAGACATGCGAGGACGCACAGTATAGAAACACATTTGTCTTAATGTAGACATGAGAACACGCACAGTATAGAAACACATTAGTCTTAATGTAGACATGAGAACACGCACAGTATAAAAACACGTTTGTCTTAATGTAGACATGAGAACACGCACAGTATAGAAACACGTTTGTCTTAATGTAGACCATGCGAGGAGGCACAGTATCTCTCTCTCTCTCTCTGAACCTTAAGTGCCCAGGGCACATGGGGCTTCCGCAAGGGTTTTCCACAAATGCCTGTCCTTCGCCTTTTTTTCTGCTCTTGCCCAGGTGAGCCCTCTATTGCTCAACATCCTTTCTGTTGTTCTTCTCCATGTCTCTTTTGGTCTACCCTTACTTCTGCTCCCCTGTGGTGTCCATCTTAGTGCTATTTTTGGTAGTGAGTTGTCAGTCATTCGGAGCACATGTCCCAACCATCGCCAGCGTCTTTCCTCAATAATTGAGGCACAGTATAGAAACATATTTGTCATAATGTAGACATGAGAACACGCACAGTATAGAAACATATTTGTCATAATGTAGACATGAGAACACGCACAGTATAGAAACACGTTTGTTCTAATGTAGACATGCGAGGACGCACAATATAGAAACACGTTTGTCTTAATCTAGACATGAAAACACGCACAGTATAGAAACACGTTTGTCTTAATGTAGACATGAGAACACGCACAATACGGAAACACAAATGTCACTTTCCAAGAACGAGTGTATATACATACAAGAAACATACACATTCCGATATAAGTTTTTCTTGTAATATAATACACGTGATTTGGCACTTATATGTGCTCAGATGTGTATCATTCCACGTGGCTCTCTCTTCTCTCACTCCCTCTCCTCCCTGGACTAGAGAAAGATCAAGAGGACGGGAGAGAGAGTTACCTATCTCTAGTCTCCACTGACATCCCTCCTCCCGTAATCCTTCCTCCTTTGCTCTCATCTCTCTCTGCCTGCCACGTATTTTGGTAAACGATATATAACTTGCTATTCACAACAAACAAAAATTAAGTGATACTTTCCTTCACTGTTTTTCTTGTCTTTAAAATGTTGCACTTCGTATAGCACAAGTCTAGACATGGCGAGCTCTATGAAAAATAATTATCTCTCTTCTCCCCTCAGCCAAACATCCCACTGCAAATAATCGTGTTTGTAAACGTATTACCTGTAATGTAATACACAACAATGTAGATCACGTGATACCGCACTCACAGACCACCCTAAGAAATGCAGAGCCAGGTACAGGCAGGGCAGGGCCGAGCTTGTCCTGATTACAGATCTACAGGGAGAGCTGTGTGTTTGTTCTATAGATCTACTGGAAGAGCTGTGTGTTTGTTCTATGATTTATTGTTTTAAGGTTTTTCGCGGCAGCAGAGCACGCAGCTCAGGCCGTGAAGGAAGAACATGCATCAAGAACTCACCACAAGTTCTGCCTCTGGGACTTTCATCTCTTACATAAACAAGATCAACCATAACAATAATAATAATAATAATGAAGTTATGAAGCGATCACCAGGAAAGTGAAAGCAATGAGCAAATATCAAGCAATAATAAAGCAAGCTGTAGGAAGGCACGTGCTCTCTCACCACATTCTACCTGGAAAATGGAGACAGAAATTCTAGACTGAATCTAGGCTGAAATGCGGGAGATACAGAAATAAATCAAGACTGAAACTAGACTCATCCTCATAAACAGCAAGAAAACAGAAACAATTTAACCAAATCCCACGTAAATGTCGTTTAAAGTACAAGGAACAACCTAGAGACAGGTGCATCATCATCATCAGGTGCCGTGCCGACTGACGTTGGCTGTTACGCTTATCCAGAGTACACGATCCTTCATGCAGGCCATCAGCTCAGTTGGTGATCTCCTCTCACACCATCCCGTCAGACTGTCCAGTATCATTTCTCTTGGTCTTCCTCTTGATCTTCTTCCTTCTATTTTTCCTGTTGTTATAATATTTTCAGTGCCCCCTCTTCTCATTGCATGTCCTATGAAAGTACATTGTCTCTTTCTTATCTTTTTGACAAAATTTTTTATCTCTCCAGCTCTTCTCATACATTCTTCATTAGTTATTTTTGCTGTCCAGGGGATTCGCAACATTCTTCTAATAAACCACAGGTGCACACATTCAAAATACTTGGGCACGGAGGCTAGAGACAGGTGCACACATTCAAACATTTTGGGCGCCAACCTAGAGACAGGTGCACATATTCAGATATTTTGAGCACGCAACCTACAGACAGGTGCACACATTCAAATGTTTTGAGCATGCAACCTACAGACAGGTGCACACATTCAAATATTTTGAGCACGCAACCTACAGACAGGTGCACAATTCAAATATTTTGAGCATGCAACCTACAGACAGGTGCACACATTCAAATATTTTGAGCATGCAACCTACAGACATGTGCGCACATTCAAATATGTTGAACATGCAACCTACAGACAGGTGCACACATTCAAATATGTTGAGCATGCAACCTACAGACAGGTGCACACATTCAAATATGTTGAGCATGCAACCTACGGACAGTTGCACACATTCAAATATTTTGAGCACGCACCTACAGATAGGTGCACACATTCAAATATTTTGGGTGCCAACCTAGAGACAGGTGCACACATTCAAATATTTTGGGTGCCAACCTAGAGACAGGTGCACACATTCAAATATTTTGGGTGCCAACCTAGAGACAGGTGCACACATTCAAATATTTTGGGCACACAAAGAACAAATATAAAATATACAAGTGGGAGAGCAGTGTAACGATGGAAGGACAGGTATGTAGGCACTTATATCACCATAGTGATATTAGTGTAGTCTCGTCCATGTAGTAATATCAGTACTT